>JAJTWR010000242.1:330000-435000 GCA_021613335.1 Whitmania pigra
ATGGATGGATGAATGAATGGATGGATGGATGGATGGATGGATGGATGGATGGATGGATGGATGGTGGATGGATGAATGGATGGATGAAAACTGTTTGTTGCTAAAGGAGGCTGGTTGGAAGAAGGCTTTTGTGCGGCATTAATGAACGCTTAATTAAGTTAGGTCCGAGTGTGTGCTTATTTTTCTCAACTCATCCGCCGCCATTCCACCCATCCATCAGATCCAGAAACTTCACATCAAACGAAATGCATTTTTTATAAATAATGAATAATTACCATAAAGTCTTTAAAAATAAGAATTTCTTTCAAAGAATTTTTCAAATTATTCCAAAAAACAACATTCTTCATTATTCGTTGGCGTGTCAGAAATACCAACAGTATCTGGAATATCATTGAATTCTTTAGTTATCGACATCATCATCATCATCATCATCATTATCAACAAAAGCAACAACCTCATCATCATCATCATCACCGTCATCGACATCATCATCTTGAACATGTTCACAGCATTACCATCTCTGCTGATTATCTTATCTGCGATTCTTTCATAATTTTGGAAATTTATTCCATGAATCCAGTGGCGCAACTAGGGGGGGGCAGGGGGGGGCGCAAGCCCCCCCCAGGCCTAATAGGAGAGACCCTGCAATTTTTCCAAATCCGATCAGTTTTTTTTTGGTGGGGGGGGGGGGTAAGGGGATTTAACTGGTTTGAAACTTTGAGACAGAAGATAGTCAAACTCATTAATAAATTATTAAAGATACAAAATAAGACTGTAGACAGAAGATAGTCAAACTCATAATAATAATAATCTGTTCTATTTTTAATTCTTTATTAATTATAATTGGTGGTTTTGATTTAAACAGTTTCAAAAATTTGTCGACTGCGTCGGGCTTTCGTCCCTTGTCTAAACTTGAGCTCCCCCCCCCAGCATTTTTCGCTGGTTATCTGATGATCAGATAATGTCGTTTTGACAACCCTGCCTTGGCTGCTCTTGATGCTTTGCAGAATGGCACAATGACTCCCGAGCTTTCGGAGTTCTGCAGCCTTCATAGAAAAGACGCTGAAACTGTGCAAAGACAGTTCCTATTCACATCGACAAGTTTACGTGCTGATGAGTCTGATCCCAATGCATGTATCGAACTTCAAGATCTTTTCTGTGCCACAAGCATTCAGCCCGAGTTGCATTATATGCTCGATGTTGCTCTTACTCAGCCATTTATGTCTTCAGATGCAGAAAGGGCATTTTCTAAACTTCGCCTTATTAAAAGTCATCTCGGGACGACTATGTCTGCCTGTCGTTTGCAAAGTTTATTGAGAATATCTGTGAACAAAACAACTACTGCACTTCTTCCAGTAAATAAAATGGTGAACAGATTTTCACAGATTGATCGAAAAATTATTTTGTAACTGTAAACACATCAAAATGTAATTTAGACTACAACATTTCAAAATTGTTTTAAACTGTTTAGGATCTTAATTTTATACATAATTTAGATTAGGTGAAATGTTTAGGATATCAATCATATCATATTACAATTTTAAACATATCATAAACTTTTTTTTTACAGTTGCTTTAACTGGCTTGAAACTTTGAAACAGAAGATAGTCAAGCTCATTAATAAATTATTAAAGATACAAAAAAAGACTGCAGACTTATAAATAAAAACTTATAAGAATAATAATTAGTTCTATCTTTAATTCTTTATTAATTAAAATTAGTAGTATTGATTTGAACAGTTTCAAAAATTTTTCGACTGCGTCGGGCTTTTCTAAACTTGAGCCCCCCCAGCATTTTTCGCTGGTTGCGCCCCTGCATGAATCCATGTTGGTGGTACTGCTGGTGAGGATGATGATGATGATGATGAGGAGGAGGAGGAGGAGGAGGAGGAGGAGGAGGAGGAGGAGGGAGGAGGAGGAGGAGGAGGAGGAGGAGGAGGAGGATGATGATGATGATGATGATGATGATGATGATGATGATGATGATGATGATGATGATGATGATGATGATGATGATGATGATGATGATGATGATGATGATGATGATGGTTGTGATAATTAAGATATTAACTGCTAATTCAACTTAATTACAATTATACTATTTATTATTATTATTATTAATTATTATTAATTATCTGGGTTGTCGTGAAGAGTAGAGAATTAAGATGATATAAAAACTTGCGAACGAGGCAAGTGAAAATGTATATTTTGTTACTGATACCTGGAGTATCGCCTGTCAGGTGTTAGTTGATGTACTAGAAGGTATCACCTTATCACCTCCGTTTCGTGGTGCTGATAATGATGATATATCGTTCAACCAGCCACGGATAATATTGTATTATATAATATTAATATGTATATATGCTAAGGTATCAATAAATAGTAGTCATCATCATCATCATCATCATCATCATCGTAGTCATCTTCATGTATGACGTCGATTAATTTCCTCGGAAAGCAATCAAAGGCATTATTCTCAAGTCCATTTCACGGAAACAGCGTGATTTTTATTCGCTCCTGATAATGATCATTCTATTTTATATAAATATTTGTTTCAATGTAATATTTTAAAATAATCGTTACAGTAACTAATTACATTACCACAATCGCATTTTGTTATTCATTAAAAATCTATTTTTATAAAATAGTTAAATTGATAAGAATTGCATCAGCATTAAAATTTGCTTTAAAAATGCACCTCCAAACTTTGATTTTGCAGGTCCACGAATTGTGCGACAACTTCTGCCACAGGTATATCAGCTGTTTGAAGGGCAAAATGCCCATCGACCTCGTCATCGAAGACCGGGATTCGAACCCGACACCCACCATCCAAGGCAAGAATATCAGCGGAAACAACGAATACCCCGGCGATCACGGAACGCCTCACGACCAAGTAATTAATTATTAACTTTTATTATAATTAATTATTATTATTTTTATTTTATTCTCATTTTGCTGGTCAATTATTTTAAATACTTTTAAAATTCATTATCTTTTCTATTTTTATCACATTTGTCGTGAGGCAGCAATCTATTCGATCGTCTACTCATCCATCCATCCATCCACCCATCCATCCATTCATCCATCCATCCATCCATTCATCCATCCAATAATATATTCATCCCTCCATTCGTCCGTCCATCCACCCAATTCATATATTCATCCATCAATTCCATCCATTTCATCCATCAATTCCATCCATTTCATCCATCAATTCCATCCATTTCATCCATCCATCCATCCGTCCACCCAAACGATCTGGATATGTTGACATGTGTCATATTCCGACTGAAGCTCCACCCACCACCTCCTCACGTCGTATCGACTTAACGAGATTTCCAGACGAATTATTCTTCTATTTTCTCTCCTTTTCACTTAATTTATCTGTAAATATGAAAAATAAGTATCTTATTAAACATCAAATACGTGAAATCAAATAAATAAATAAATAAATATTATCAAATACGTATGCTCAGTCATTGGTGCAAATATTATTAAATTATGAAAACTTTGTGATTATTAATGATAATATTAACATAAATATTATTTTTATTATTAAAATGATTATTCGCGAAGAACATTTCATGTTAATCCGAATGAACGGATGTATGAATAGAGCATTAAGATACGATGTAAAATTTGATCTGACATGATAAAGGATTTGTAGAAGTCTCTGATATAAGAGGTTTGAAGTATGAACGCAAGTAACGATGCTGAAGTAACAGGAAGAAAGTAAAAAGTAAATCCATCAGACGTTGCTGAGATCTTTCGCTAAGGTTGCATTTCAAATATGAAACTAATGCGAATGTGGACAAGTATGCAAAGGACACGTGGAGAGACATATAGAGACATAGAGGGGCATACAGGGGCATATAGAAACACACAGATACATTCAGAAGCATATAAATACATACACAAGCATACAGACACATACGGACACTTACAGAGCCGTACAGAAAGACAGAAAGCGATAAAGAAAGAATAAGATTGAAATTTAGAAATAACAACGTAAAGACGGAGTAGGCTGTAGCGGGAAAGTAGGGAAGGAATGTCTGAGAAATTGATTCCCTCGTGCACTGGATGCGTGTACACTCGGCGTTGTCAACCTGGGAGGATAAAAATCATTGACCATAGCTGCTGGTGGTGTTGTTGTTGGGTACTCAGATGCTCTCGAGACACAACTCTTTCATCCTCGATCCATCCATCTTTCCATTCACTCCTTTTATCCGTTCATCCATCTATGCACTCATTCAGTTGTTCTTTATATGATGTAATCGTGATATTCACATCGTAAATGTCGAAATTATACCGATAATTAAATGCATAAATGTATAAACAATGTAACATTAAAATGCTACTAAATTAATTTACATAACATGAGATATAAATAAATAACATAAAATATCAAAGAAGGAATTCAGTAAAAAAAATTATTTTTCCACGAAAATAAAACTTTGTCATCGTCCAATTCGTCTGCCTTCAGTTTCATGCACTGAACGATATTTCATTGAAATCATTTCAAGTGAAGGAGAAAGAAAAATGATGAAATGTTGACCTCATGTTGACCTCATGTTGACACTTGCTTCACCATTCGGGATTACTTTCTGAGGCTCTGCTTTCTTCATTCCTCTACGAAAAGATGGATGGATAGATTGATTGATAGGTGGATGGATGATGGATGGAAGGATGGATGGATGGCTAGATAGGTGGATGGTTGGAATGATAGGTGGATGGATGGGAACAATATAATCATAGTCATCATCATCTCCCTGTTAATGGTTTGTTGTAATCCATTGTTTGTTCTTCGGATAATCCTCTTAATCTCCTTCAATACATCACTTCGACCTTTTCCAAGTCAGCATCACCACCAACATTGCTTTTATTATTATTATTATTATTATTATTATTATTATTATTATTATTATTATTATTATTATTATTATTATTATTATTATTATTATTATTATTATTATTATATTATTATTATTATTATTATTATTATTATTATTATTATTATTATTATTATTATTATTTATTATTATTATTATTATTATTATTATTATTATTATTATTATTATTATTATTATTATTATTATTATTATTATTATTATTATTATTATTATTATCAACTTCATTATCTTATTCATCATCATTATTATCATCAACTTTGAAATGAGTGTCAGGTCTTAACTTTCCCTTTGGTGAGAATTCAGCAGATGCTGTCACAGCCACGCCTATTTAATATTTAAATATTCATCCATATACCGCTCCTCATTAACATATTCATAAACTTAAAAATGGCATTCAAATATGTCGTGATTTTAATAGTTTATTCTACGCTAATGTTTCACCAATCAATAAGCAGAATGGTTATAGAATTCATTATAACTCCAGGATATAAATATATCTATGCAACTAGATTATATGACGTCATTAAATGTTTAGCGTTAATAAACAATAATAATGATAATAATAAAACCGAACGCCCAACATTGACGATGATGACGATGTCGAAGTGATGAGGATGACGACGACAACGACGATGGATGAGGATGGACAGATGGAAGCAGCAGTCGAGTGGAGGACTACACTCGAAGAATCCTTGACGTTTGGAGAACCTCCATAGTTAATCTTATCTCCGATGAAGGCCCGTATCCATTGCTCCTCTCCTGCTGTCTCCTTCTTTGTCTCTGTCTTTGTATCTCTCTCTGTCTTCGTCGTTATTTCGTTCCGTGTCTTTCTTGTCTTTACTTTGGTTTTTTTTTATGTTTACACTTTGTATGCATGTGAATATTTAATGATTTCGATTTAGATTTTGAATGTATGATGATGATGACGGCGACGACGACGATGATGATGATGATGATGATGATGATGATGATGATGATGATGATGATGATGATGATGATGATGATGATGATGATGATGATGATGATGATGATGATGATGATGATGATGATGATGATGATAGAGTGACATTCACGGCTCTTATAACATTTGAATGAAAACAACGTGGTTACATTACAAAATATTCCTACCTTGGTCAAGACCATAGTTTCTCTTTGGTAACATAATTCAGTGATTCATCATCGTCATCGTCATCATCACCATCGTCTCAGTCATCATCATCATTGCCTAAAGTCCATGCTTCGAGAGGCATCCATTCGGAGGGTAGGATGATGGTTGACACAGTTATGTAAGTAGGTCAACTGATGACCTATAAAACTACGCAGTGTCAAAACTTCCTGTGCTCTGTTCCTTCTCAAGAAACCAGAAAGAAGGATATTTATCACCATAGTCATCATCACCATCATCACAACCACCACCACCATCATCATCATCATCATCGTCATCATCACAATACAATTTGGAAGTTACTGTTCTTCATCGACTTCAGTTACCAACATTGTCGACGCCATCATTACAATCACCAAAGTAATCATCAAATCATCACCAACCATGCTAATCATCATCATCATCATCACCACCAACCATGACAATCATCATCATCACCAACCATGCTAATCATCATTTTAAGTTCGGAACTGACGCCAAACAAAGCATAGAAACGTTTGAGTTTAGCAGACGTGAGACGAATAAATGTTTCAACTTTTGTCGTTTCTTTCTTCGCTTCCCTTCACTAATTCATCGTCATCAACATCAACACCATTGTTATCATCATCATCATCATTACCATCATCATCGTCATCATCATCAACACCGTCATCGTCGTCATCATCATCATCATCATGCTTCAATCATGGGCCCGTTTTGGCAATTTCATTACAATTTTTCTTCGGACCTGTCAAATATTTTCAAATTCCAGAATGAGATAATGCAAAAACAAAAACTGTGAATACAACATTCAAAAAAATAAAAATAAATTAATAACAGTATTTTATTATTATTATTAATATTATTATTATTATTATTATTATTATTATTATTATTATTATTATTATTATTATTATTATTATTATTATTATTATTATTATTATTATATTATTATTATTATTATTATTATTATTATTATTATTATTATTGTCCTAACAATTGAAATTATTAGAAAGTATCGACTGGAGAATGAAATGCATGACTTGAAAATTGACAATTCACTTCTTGAATGCCGAGGTGCATGACGAAAATAACACGCTTCCGGATTATGACGTTTTAATGACGTCAGAATAAAAGGAGCGCCGTGATTGGCTGTCTCCCCGTGACGTCAGAAAGCAAAATGGAAGGAAATGAGAGGTCTAAGCTTCCTCGAAATTGTCGTCAATTGGCATCTCATTACTTTTACAATAACGTGTGCAGACGATCGTATTTATAATAACCCTAATACAATGTATGCACAGTCGGCATGATTATGATGACAGTTATTAACATAAGTTTTTGACACTTTTGAATGAATGCGTGTTAATATCTGTAATAATTAATTAATTAAATGAATGAATGTGTTTATTAATAATTTAGGATGCGCACTTAAGCTTATATGCCTGGAAGATTGCTCTTTATAACGATATACGATGCTCTTATCGAGACGAAGTGGGATTCGAACCTGCTCGAGCAACTAACACATTTCATAGCTCGGCCATCATTTCATCACTCAACGAACAGCACTGACTCTAGAAAGATGCCTCTCTTAAGATGTCTTCTTGTCTCGCTCAGTTTTCCTTCGTCTTATTGGATGCCCTCCTTCGCTTATGAACATGTGTTCAGCCTCTGTCGCTGTGCAGTTTTCGAAGGTCAGTGGCAGAATCATCAATCAATTGGCCGTTTTGTTTTGGCACTTCAGCTGGATGCTATTATGTCGGCATGCTCCCACGCTCACTCATTCACCCACCCACCCACTCCTCACTCCTTTAGCCAAGCTACTCAACCCTTTGGGCACCTCATCGTGGTCGTCATCATCATCATCATCATCATCATCATCATCATCATCATCATCATCATCATCATCATCCTTTATTCCTTTTTTTCACTCCATTTTTTCTGGGTCCTTATCTTCCATGCCTTTGTTCAGAGTAGTCTTGTTCATTTCTTTGTGCCGACACGAACTGCTTTTTAGATTAATTACGTCACCAATAGGTGTAGCAACGCTGTTATTATCAAACATAATAACAGTAACAGATGCTAAGTGTATTACCATTAAGTTAAGTATTACTGTTAATTCACGCTACTTGTAATACTTACATTTAACTATTTTATCAACGTTAGCATTTTTGCTGTGACATGTTAAAAGTAATAATTAAAAGTAATAGTAGTTAATGATGATGATGACGGATGGATGGAGGGATGCATAGATGGATGCATGAATGGATGCATGGATGGATGCATGGATGGATGGATAGATGGATGGATGGATGGATAAATAGATAAATAAGTAGAATGATGTTGGAAATAAAGAGAGGAAATGATGACGACAAAGGTGAGCGAATAAAAGGCTGATGTTCACCTGATTGTTTTCTTTTTAATTGTTTTGCACTCAACCAACCATCCATGACTCCTCAGAACCTTTATAAGGAGCGTGAGAGAAATTCACTCATGGAGCTCTGAATGGATGGATGGATATTGGATGAATGGATGGATAGATATTGGATGAATGAATGGATATTGGATGGATGGATAGCTATTGGATGAATGAATGGATGGATGGATGGACATTGGATGAATTTTTTAATGCTTGTTTCCTTTGGATGCTTTTTGATCTGGTGATCGATAAATCACGAAATCCCAAAAATCTTGTCATTTAATGAATAATTATGTTTGTAAATAATAATAATAATAATAATAATAATAATAATAATAATAATAATAACAATGAAATAATAACAACGCATTATTCGAATAATTTGCCAACAGCGTCCTTCATCTCTGAGCGGCATGTCCAGCTACCATCACCAGGACGATGTTCAATCCACAAGATCAGACGATACACCTGGTCCCAACAACCACAACAGCCACAACTCACACAGTCTCACAGACAACAACAGCGAAACAGGTTTGTTGAGTGTTGATGACGATGGCGACGATGTTGATGGTGATGATGATGATGATGATGATGATGATGATGATGATGATGATGATGATGATGATGATTGATGATGATGATGATGATGATGATAATGATGATGGTGAGGTTGGTGATGGTAATGATGACGATAACGGTTGTTGTTTAAGTCTACTCTTGTTGCTTATTTCCTGTAATTGATGCCTGTTTTTTTTTAAAGACAGATTTGATATTTTATAAATTTGCAAACATTACAACTGCATTCATCAACTAACATTATTGGATATTACAAATAATACCACTTATTATTTTTGTGACAATGGATTTATTATTTATTAATTACGAATAACATTAAACTAAATGTTATTATTTCCATTTATACTTAAAATTTTGAGAAATGCATTAGAAATTAAAAACTTAAGATTACATGATATATTATTATTATTACTAATTATTATTATTATTATTATTATTTTTATTATCAAATCTCAAATAAGATGGAATTTCATGCAAATTCATTCTATTAAATCTAACTTTTCAAAAATGAGAAATTTTTAGGGTTTTTGGAATGCCATTCATTCGAGAATTTAAGGAATATTTTATTTGGATTTCACTTTATTTAGAATAATATTATTTTAAAATTTAAAACATGAAAAATAGAAAAGCTTTTAATCTTTAATAAGCTCGTTAATACAAGTATAATGCAATTAATTGCTCGATAAAAAGATTAAAGTTTCTTTTGAAATTCAGGGTTTTGTCATTGAACGAAGTGTCGGGATTTTTGCAAATGTTGGAATGCCGTAAATAATCCACTTTGAAGACGGAAGCCGACTAGAATTTCATCCAGTATCGTTTTACATATTCCCTGGATGGGTGGATGAATGAATTTTGTAGTTGATGTTGTAATGTCTGGGTGGATGGATGGATGGGTGAATGAATGTAGTTGGGTGGATGGATTGGTGAATAAATGTAGTTGGGTGGATGGATGGGTGAATAAATGCAGATGGGTGGATGGATGGGTGACTTGGGTGGGTATGTGGGTGGTTTGTTAGGGTGAAAATGGGACACCATCTGCGCCTGGATTAAGTGAGAATACTTAAAGGCCAAAAATGTGAAGCATTTGTTGGAAAACAGGGGATAAGGCGATAACGTGATGTTCATGATAATGATATTTCGTATTCACCATCATTATCAACATCACACAGAAAAACGTAATAAATAAAATGTTATAAAACAACGAAAAGGAAGACGGCGACATTAAATTCTTCTTTGTTTGAGGTGTAATATTAATAATAACAATAATAACAATAATAATAATAATATATGATAATAATAATAACAATCATAATTATTGATTATATTGTTATAATAATAAATTATAGTTTTAAAAATACTAATAGTAAGAATAGTAATAAATAATGGATGCAGAACAATAGAGCGACTGTTCGTCTAACATGGATCATCTTGACTTTCCAACTAATCGATGAGAAGGCAGAAAACACACAACAGCACACAACACGTTTAAACCACCAATCAGAATGAATTGCCGACCGTTAAAAGATTCAAAATAAATTTCAAAAGCAACAAGTGACGTCACTGAGTAATTGTAGGAAAAGTATTTGTCAGAAAAAGAAGTTCACGGAAATACGACTGTCTTTGTCATCGTCATCATCATCATCATCATCACGATGCCAATAGATGGATGGATGGATGGATGGATGGATGTGACGATGATGACGATACAATGATCTGACAGAATGCCAGAGAATGAGTGATGGAATGAAAATAAAAAATGAATAAAATTCGAGTTGAACGTCTTGACGATGATAACCCCGCTGTCTGGGGGCGTTAAGAGGCGGCGGAAAGGTCATCCCCGATGGGGTCAAAGGTCGCGCGTGAGATCATGTCAAGATGATGCCCGAGCGTTGCCATGGTGTTGCCGACATCTGGGAGGAATTATAATTTGCATAATTATTCGTCATAATAAAGACAACATTGCATAATATGTTTGTGATGTAATAAAATAATTACAACATGACGATAGTGCAATATACAAATGTCAAGTTGTTTAATTATTAATAATTATTGCGATTTTATAAATATAATAATTATTATTATTACTTTTATTAGCGGTAATAATCTTGCACCGAGACAATCGATGAAGCGTTGTATTGATCAGCAATGGATCTGTTACCACCGTTCTTAATGTTCCTTGTTATCAATATTTTCTTTCCTATTATAATGTTAGTATTAACCTGGTTAACAAATAATAAAAATAATTATTAACAATAATAAAGATAATAATAATAATAATAATAATAATAATAATAATAATAATAATAATAATATAATAATAATAATAATAATAATAATAATAATAATAATAATGGAAATATTGTTAATAAATTGCATGCAGACAATCGACCGTCATGTCCTTTATTCATGGTTTGATCCTCCATCGATCCATCCATCCATTCATGCTACATTTTTTGTTCTTTGGACCACCCTGATATTACTTGAATTATTGAAAGAACTAAAAAAATAATTATAATAATAGTGATGATAATAATAAATAACAGTTATAATAAATATTGTTATAAATAATAAGTAATAATAATATCATTATCAAGTTAAAATAGTCAACATGTTGATGAAAGTCATAAAATAATTATAATTTCAAATATGATTTAATTATTATGCATTTATAATACGTTCACAACGACTACCTACCGATGATGATGATGATGATACCTACCTGTTCGATACTTCCTACATGCTCTCCTGGACGCCTTTGAAATCGGCGCTATAAAAATAATAATAATAAAAATTAGTATTATTTAAAAATTATTGAAAATTAATGTTATTATTATTATTATTATAAATCTTATTCCAACATTATGATGCATTATTACTCATCGAATTCTAAGTGATTAAGACTTACAACAATAATAATTAAATAATAATATAGAAATAATATTCTTTGATTGTTGTAACTATGATGATGATGAAGATAATGATAATGTAATATTTTGAACACTTTTATGATAATACAATCACAATTTAGGTTTATAATTTTTATACATGACTTTTGCATGAGTTGTTTTATGTCAATCACTACATCTGCGTTTGATCAAGCATGAATGTTGACATTGATGGATGGATGGATGGATTGGTGGGTGAGTGGGTGGATGGATTGGTGTGTGGGTAAAAGCTATGGTTGAGAAAAAAATCAGTGATGGAAATATTGAGTTAATTAATGTCGGTTAATGAATTAATAACGTTATTAATGCAAATTAAATGAGATTTAGTAATGAAAATGATAAATTATTTAATAATTTAACTTGTTCATAATTCGGTTAGCGGACTGTTGTAGTGGGTAGATAGAACGTGAGGGTGGGTTGGTTAATGTGTTTTCTGATGTTATTATTGCTTAAGAGGGGATCAAAAGAGGGATGACCGTAAATGATACGCGACGTCTTAAGGCTCAGCTGTGCACACACCCGCTGTTTGTCGATGCTCTTCTCTCGTCAGTTACTCATCCATTCACTCATTCACTCATTCACTCATTGAATAGTACATTACTTCATTCGTTCGTTAATTCACTCACACATTCATTCGTCTGTTTTGACAACTTATGTCTACATTAAGCCGTTAACATTCGAAACAATCGCTCACTTGAACAGTTACTCACCCACTCACTCAGCTACCCATCTACTCGTCTAGCTACTCACCCACTCACGTAGCTATCCATCTACCCATCTAGCTATCCACCCACTCCCTAGCCACTCACCCACTCGCCTACGTACCCACCCACTCTCTAGCTACTCACCTAGCTACCCACCCATTCGCCGGATGGGTCGCCTTAGTGGGCGTGCACTTATCTTTACAGAGCTTCGGAAGAAATTAAAGGAACAGCATTAGCTTAACGTCGGTCTCAATCTGATGGCCTCGGGCGAGCGGGGGAGTCTGTGCGTTTGTCTGCTTCTGAGTATTTGTTTGTACGCCTGCAGTATTGCGTGTGAGGACTGTGTGTGTGTGTGTGTACGTGGAAATACTTGTGCGTGTGAGTCTTTGTGGATACAATGTTTTCGAGTAACTTACCGTTCGGATTGTCCGCTTGGAATGTCAGGATCACACACAGTTAATGACATTCATGAGGAATGCGGGAAGATTTAGAGGCGATGAATGGATGCGAGTGGACATTCAAGGTAATGGTGAACAACTTGCTCAATGGATTGACAAAACATCCGCCCGTGAAAATTACGATAAAAGTCCTAAAAAGAAACAATTATGAAATTCAAAAACGTCGTCGAAAAGTCTAAATTATGAGAAGAAAGAAGGGCCGAGCATCGTGGCCGTTCGCATCCCCGGACTGCCCCGGGAGCACCACGGGCCAGACGTAGCACGGCCTATCGATCAAAGACACGAGGATAATCGGCCAATATAAGTGGCAGGTAAATTTCTCCACTGATTGATGGCCTTCCGGTGGAGCCAGCACTGCTCAGTTCCTTCGAGTGACTCGTTGTGCGGTCTTGCGTATGTCTCGTCATGGTCTTGAGTATGTCTCGTCATGGTCTTGAGCATGTCTTGCCATGGTCTTGTGTACGTCTTACCTGGTCTCGTCATGAACCTGCATTTTTTTTTATTGTTTCCGTCTTGACCGGCATCTTGTCGATGTCTTGATTTTTGCAATGATTTTAAGTCTTCATCGTCTCAACAATTCTCTCCACTTAGGTTTCATTATTCAACATTTCATTTGCAAGTTTTATTATAAATTTATTTTGGTTTTTTTCATTTTTATAATAGGACGACGACGATGATGATGATGATGATGATGATGATGAGGAGGAGGAGGACGATGACGATGATGGAGATGATAAACATGGTGTTAATTATTTTATAATAATTAGTTAAATGTACTACTTACGAATTTGTGCCATAATTATATAGCACTATGGAAATATAGCATCTTAAAATACGTTATAATGTGGCAATATAATCCGATTCATTATTTGGAGCTCATTAAATATTCAGTTAAGGTTGCAATAAAGTCTTCGAAAGAGTGTGTGATTAAAAGTGAATTTTTAAATTACTAAATTTAAATATGTAATTATTTAATTCATTCTTATGCGATAGTAATGATAAATGCAAAGATGACGATGACGATGATGATGATGATGAGGATGAGGACGATGATGATGACGATGATGATGATGATGATGAGGATGAGGACGATGATGATGACGATGATGCTGACGATGATGCTGTCGACAGAGAAGGGGGCTTCTATGAATTTAAGTCCTCGTTTGAAAAATGGTCGCTGTAATGTCTGCTGACATGTTGGCTTTTGCTTTTCAAGTTTTCATTTCTTTTCTCTCCATTCACTCATTCATTCACTCACTCATTCACTCATTCACTCACTCAGTCACTTGCTCTCTCACTCGCTTACTCATTCATTCACTCATTCATCCACTCATTCAGTCACTCGATGATAATAACGAATATTTAATAATTTAAATATTTCTGTTTTATTAATTTTACGCTTCGACATGACATTTTGTTTATAATTTGGTGAAATTAAAATGTCGCGATCGATTTTATGTCCTAGCCATGGATGGTAACACGTGTTTTTGTGCGTTGGTTTTAAGCTGGTCATGAGCGGATGAAAGGGTAATAATAATAATAATAATAATAATAATAATAATAATAATAATAATAATAATAATAATAATAATAATAACATTAATATTTATTAATTATTATCACACTAACAAATTAATATTTTATTATCAAAGCAATAATTTGCTATACTTTTAATGATGATAATAATAGAGAATATTTAATATTCCGCAACATCTGATCTCGACGACTCACAGCATTGCTACCTGTATAGAGTGGAATAATTTTAAATAATTATATGAATAATTATGAAAGTCTCGTACCCCCTCCCCGAGTCCACTGGATGTCCACTGCCCCCTCAAATTCTCCTAAGGCCGCCATTTTACCGGAAGCGGAAGTGTAAGACACGAAATTGCTCCTAACTTCGACGCACGCCAACCACGAAGGGCAGTTTTTCTTTCCATGATTACAAGAACTCCACTGCTTCTTCCTGCCTTCCATTCCGTCTTCTTATTTCTCTGGTAATGTTGTTATTATTATTATTTTTATTGTTATTATTATTATTGTTATTATTATTATTATTATTATTATTATTATTATTATTATTATTATTATTATTATTATATTATTATTATTATATTATTATTATTATTATTATTATTATTATTATTATTATTATTATTATTATTATTATTATTATTATTATTATTATTATTATTATTATTATTATTATTATTATTATTATTATTATTATTATTATTATTGTTATTATGATTATGATTATTGTTATTATTATTTTTTTTCTACTATTACTATTATTATTTTTTACTATTATCGTTACCGTGACGGTAATAATTCTAATGTAAATGTGGCTTGGTAATGGAATTTGATCGATCCAGTTGAAGAACGACATTGAATACCTCAAGTTGCATTTCATGAAGAAGTGGAATTTTATTTTAGCATTTATATATTTTATGCGAATCGACGATTTTGTACGAGGAAATGGATGGATGTTTTGGATGGACGAATGAACGTTTTGTATAAATGTATAGGATGGTTGTATGGCGAAGAATTTGGGTTTTCCGTTATTCGTCATGGATCTTCATGGTTCACTGACACTCACCTAATATGACGTGAAACATCCATCCATTCATCCACCCATCCATTCTTACAGATCATGTGCACATAGAATTTATGTGGTAGATGGAGCTCACACATCCTTTGCACTCACACGTGCGCAAGTTGGGCGTGGTTTGATCACAGACGCTGAAGCCTGATGTTAGGGTGGAAGCAATTTTGACCTCCATCAAAAATGCAATTAAACAAGCGGCCTCCGATGTAATGAAGATGTGTCTTGTGGTGGTTGTGATTGTGATGCTCGTTGCGGTACTGATGACGATGGCGCTGGATGTTATGATGGTGATATTGGTTGCTGTTGTTATTATTATTATTATTATTATTATTATTATTATTATTATTATTATTATTATTATTATTATTATTATTATATTATTATTATTATTATTATTATTATTATTATTATATTATTATTATTATTATTATTATTATTATTATTATTATTATTATTATTATTATTATTATTATTATTATTATTATTGTGTTTATTACGATAAAGACCAATTTTCCTTGATTGTCATTTATATGAATAGCATCTTCTTATTGACTTCTTCGATTATTTACCATAGAAACCATCATCTTCACCATCATCACTATCACAATCATCATCATCATCATCATCATCATCATGAGTGAACTTAATATTAAAGAAATTTAAAACATTTCAAACTCTTGAAAATTCCTAAGAATTTCATATCGAGGTTCAAATTCATCGAAAGGTCAACAGAGGTCACAAGTACCAGACAACGGACGCCTCAACAATAATATAGTATAATAGATATAATAATAATACAGCATGATCGATATAATATAATATAATATAATATAATATAATATAATATAATATATATAATATAATATAATATAATATAATATATATAATATAATATAATATAATATAATATAATATAATATAATATAATATAATATAATATAATATAATATAATATAATATAATATAATATAATATAATATAATATAACATAATATAATAATATAACATAATAGATAGACAATAAATGGGAGTAACTATTTGCCTTCATATTTCCTCGTAACATAAATATAAAGATATGTTCTTTCCATATTTTTCCATATTTTGGTCGCACATCTCCGATGTTTTGACGTGGTGTCCATCAGCGCAAATCTTTTTCTCCCGCGAAAACCTCCGTTAAATATTTCCTTTTAACCAGGCTTTTGTTTGTTTTTATTTATATTACAAACTAATATTATAAGTAATATTTTCAGAGAATGATGTTTAACATTATTCTTCATAAATTCACGGATACATCAGTCCATCATCATCATCATCGTCGACCATTCGCAATGATGAATTAATGCTCTGCACAGGTGACTGCCTGGACAACAGCGTAGGGTCAGGCGAGGGAACAGCAGACGAGGATCCAGAAATGAACGGTTCATTGGCCAAGCAGCAGAAAAAACGAGGAATCTTCCCCAAAATTGCCACCAACATCATGAGGGCCTGGCTTTTTCAGCATCTAACGGTGAGCTCACCTGGGTTTGGGCATGCTTGAGTGGATTGGGAGGGTGGCGTTGATTGGGGTTTTCTATCCAACCCTATTGGATTGCCAGACTTTCAACTAAATTCATTTCATTAAAAAAATATTAACAAAATAATTAATTAGGATGCATTTGCAGTATAAATCTTAGTGATATTAAACAAGAGATTAACATGAAGAATTAGTATTCTAATAAATAAATAGTTACCTAATAAATTTCAATCCGACACGTCATGCGACAGCTTGATAAATCCATGAGAGCAAGTATTCAGATCCTATTCTGCTGTCATTTCATCATCATCATCATCATCATCATCCATTGTCACATGTTCATCATCGTCGTCCTTGACGTATTCTATTGTCGTTGTTGCCATGTTGAGAAATGTTACGCAACTGAATCCCGCCTTTTCTCAGAACAGACCAATGAAACGTCGATTTAAGTTGATAGTTGTAATCGACCAATGTCGGATGGTAACAGAATATATTTTTACGTTTCACAGCTTTACATTAAACTCTTAATTAACAAAATTATATTTTGGAGAATAATTTAAATTTATGTTGAACGTGCCATTTTATTATATAAACCAAGGCATTCTTAGTTATAAATAGTTCTTTTCTTAATAAGAATTAACTGATTTGATAATAACCAAACGACGACATCAACCAACCATTCAATCAACCACTTAAACAACCACCCAATCAACCACTGAAGATTAGAACAAAAGAATTTGATAAATCCAAAATCTTTAAATTTTTAAAACGAAACTCCGTCCTAATCATTTAGCTATGCAACGGACGTTAATAAAACATTTTTTTACTTTACATTTTTAAAACGATGCACAAAAGAAATGCTTGCATCACCATCAGGCCACCCGCCACATTCGGACCCTCACCTTCCACACCATCTCCCGTCATCCTCTCCTTCTTCTGTCCATCAGAAGCTCCAGATTGATGAATAATTCAGTGGACTGAGAATTTTCAGAGTTGGAAATAATTTGCCCGGAAAATCACTCGTTACCATGACAACGAAATTGCGTCGTTTCCTCTTCCTATCCACGCAACTCCTTCCAAAGTTTTCCTGACCATTACTGATCTTTATTATTATTCTTTTTAATGCTGCTATTTTTCATTATTATCTTGATTTATTAATTTTTAAATGTTATTATTATTATTATTACATTTAATTTATATTTATTATTAGGTCATAGTTGGGTGCTAAAAAGTTTATCAGAGTAGAAAAATTGAAATTAAAATATTTTAAGAAACGGAACATTAGCAGATTAAAGGGATATTTTGCTTAATACAAACAACAGTCATTAGCATCTTCGGGGGAAAGTACATTGTTAGCAAATAATTTTAAATATAAAATTATGATTAAACTAAATTATAATTTCAAAACAACCAAACATTTGTTGTGACAATTCTCCGATATTCTCAACGTCATCCTGTTTACCCATCGATGTTTACCCAATTGACGACTTGCCATCTCGAACAGTGGGTCTTTAACAAGCCCCTCCCCTTTGTTTATTATTCATGAGGCTCATTGTGAATATTGATGAGATGATGTAACTATTTATTTCTTCTTCGTATTAGCATCCTTATCCGTCGGAAGATCAGAAAAAAGAACTTGCTGAACAGAGCGGACTCACGTTATCGCAAGTCAACAACTGGTCAGTTCAATAATATTATTATTATTATTATTATTATTATTATTATTATTATTATTATTATTATTATTATTATTATTATTATTATTATTATTATTATTGTTATTGTTATTATTATTATTATTATTATATTAACCATTATTATTACGTTACATCATTACAACATTTAATGTAGGCCTAACTATTTCTTGTAGTAATGTTTTCATTATTTAGCCTTGTTATAGTAAAAGTGGCATATGTTCGAGTGATTGAAAAATAACTCCTTGTTTTTTGATTGGCTGCGTTCAAGTGATGCATTTAAAAGTTCTGTTCTTTATTAAAAAATTACCACATTCGCTAGTACAACAATGTCATTACGTAACATCATCACTTAACATTTCATCTTGAAAGTTACTCGTGAAAATTAGATATCTTGCAAATTTATGACCGCCGAAACCGACTAAGATATAATTTATTGTTAACTTATTTTGTCGAAAATATGCAAACATCCCCGGATTAATTCTTAAATTCGATTTATTTCCGACCCAAATGATGAAGTTGCATGAAAGATCTGAAGCGATACAACTTTTAAGGTGGTGAGGAACATGATGATAAACGTGCCATTAAATAGATTAAAATTCGTTTTAAATCAAAATAAGTTATCTACGGTCATCAAAAACTTAATTGTTTTGCAAAGGCAAAGCAAAAATTTCAACAAAGTTTTCCCAGGTTCAGCAATAAATAAATTAAAAAATAAATCATTCTAATAACAAGCGCTGTACGAAGGGAAAAAAGCCACCTTGACGGGGTCCAATGACAGGCCAGTTGCACGACACGTGACGCAACCTTTCGTCCAATAGAAAATAGATTTGTTTTCCGTTGTTGTGTTTTTCAATTTGAACCAGCCAATGACAGTCAGGCTCGTTCTTCTGCTTTAATGCGATTCGTCAACTGAAGAAAAATCCATTGAGAACAAATTTACTATTCAGAGGACTTCGCGTCGCCTCTTGATTTATCGCTTATTGCGTCAGTACTGCGGAGCTGGGTGGGTGGATTTGGGGAGGGTTGTTGGACGAATGGGTGGACGAATGCGCGGATTAATTGGTGGATGAATTAGTGGATGAATTGATGAAAAGATTACTATTTCCGGAGATGGATGGTCCAGGGATGAGGTTATGGATGAAAGAGAAATTACAAATTTATTTAAATGCAATTGTTTGGGAATTTTATAGTATTCTGATGGATTTTTAGGCGACTTTTATGAATTATTAAATAAATTAAGATAATTATTTTTATTTAGGACTCGACGATTGGCTAACTACCCCCGTAATTAGTTTGAAATGTCTTGAAATACTGCATAACCAGCAGTCGTGAATATTACGAAAATGGATCCGATGAGCAATTTTATTAAGGGAAATTATTGTCCTTGTGTCGTGAAGAAAACACACGGAAAGGGACAAAGGTCATCCAACCAATAAAACTCCACCCATTCAAAATCCAACCAATCAAACTCCACCCATTCAAAATCTGACCTCCCCAAGTGAGAATGACGTCATTCACGTCAGTTTCAACCTTGCTTGGATTGTAAATCATTCAATGCCTTAACCTCGGAATAAGTTGATGATGATGATGATGATGATGACGTTGACAACGACAATGAGGATGATGATGATGATGATGAAGAAGATTGGAGAAGCTAAAGGAAATAATGATGATGTCAGTAAGAGGCAACCACTCACTTGGGGAGTGGATGGGTCGTGAGGAGTGATGGATGTTGTCCTGTACGGCATGGTTGTCGCATCGGATGAGGGAACACACGGTCGTTCTTGCGTTTCCAAGCGCGCACGTCACTTTCATCTCCGTGTCCAACCTTATCTCCTGCCAGGCCTCCGATCCCCTAGTGTCTTTCCATATTTGTCAGTACCTCTATTTGTATTTGTCTGCATCTCTGTGTATTTCTCAGCATCGCTATGTATTTGTCAGTATTCCTTTGTATTTGTCAGTGTCTCTGCCGTTGTTATTCCTTCGTTCAAGTCAAGCTAGGGTTTGTTTCTTTGCATATATGTTTGCATATTTGTTTATCTATTCGCTTGGACGAAGCTCTCAATTCGACTTTGGATTTGCTCCGTAATGTGACCGTTACGAGCTCCATTCGTCTACTCAGTCTTCCATGCATTTATCCATCATTCATCCATCACTCACTCATTCATTTATCCATCAGTCACTCATTCACTTATCCATCATTCATCCATCACTCACTCATTCATTTATCCATCATTCATCCATCACTCACTCATTCATTTATCCATCAGCCACTCATTCATTTATCCATCACTCATTCATTTATCCATCATTCATCCATCACTCACTCATTCATGTATCCATCATACATCCATCATTCACTGATTTAGCCATCCATTGATAGATATTTTTCTACAATACAACATAAATGCTTTAGAAACACTGTAGAGTAATAAGTTATTCTTATTAACATAAATTATTCAATTATTTAATTAATTTATCCAATTAACATAAGTTATTCAAAACTATTATTAGATTTTGTTTTATTTTTGCCAATAATTTTCTGAATTCGTCGTCACGCAACGAGGTTAACAAAGATTGACGTCCTTTCAATATTTCTTAAGTCATCAATCAATGCGCCAATCCATTCATTCATCCATCCATCCATCTGTTCATCAATTCATCCATCCGTTCACTAATCCATTCATCCATGCATCCGTTCATCAACATCAATCACGCAAACATCTATCCGTCCTTTTCTCTTCATATTTCATTTTGGTGTCGCCAAAAAATCTAATCAGATGCCCCAGTTGCATAGACTTGACCTCAATTTTAATGACACGTGATTAGGATGGATATTGAATCCGACCTATGGCGTGTTGGCTGCTCTGATCCTCCGACGTAATCACTTTCTGAGCTTGTGGAACATCGTCATCCCTCCAGTCATTCATTCATCCCTCAGTCCATCCATCGGTCCATCCGTCCATCCATCCATCCATCTATCTATCCATCCATCCATTCATCCATCCAACCATCCGTTTATCCACACGGCAGTAGGGGCACTTGAAGTTGTGCATCCATCAACAGGAAGGCACTTGATAATGACGCTGACGATAAAATGTCAATGAAGTTCGTCTATTTTACTGCATTCCTTGGAAAAGCATTCAAGCGGAATGAGAGATGGTTTAGATGAAAGAGTTTTATGGCTGGAGAGGTTTTCAAAAAAATATCAAACAACTATTCGGTCGATATGAGCGCCATGTTTATTGCATCCCAATCGCCATCTTTGTACGAGCCACTTCCGCTTCAAGGCGGTGATTGATTGGTTGATGCTGAAATTATATATTATAAAAATTAAATTTATTTATTAATAAATATAACCAAAATCAAATTAAATGATTAATAAATGTTACAAAAATCAAATTAAATGATTAATAAATATTAATATCTAACTTAATTGCCGATAACTTTTATTTGTTGTTTCCGAAAGAATGAGCTTTAAAAAAATATCATTGGTGTAATGTTACATCACAATAGCATACATTCAAATATCACGGTAATTACATTGAACAGCAGCCATCAGAGGCCCCCATAACATTTGGTAATTTGGTGCCCCTAATGGCTTAAAATTATCATTTTTAGGCAAGGCAAATGGAGCGACAAGCTAGGCCACTACCTCCAACATCACCTCCGTAAACTTCAGGACTAATAAAACAACACCAACAAATTAAAACCTAAACATAATAATAATAACAATTATTATTATTTATAACAAGAATAAAGTATAATTATGTCGTAATAATAAGAAATACCTAATAACTGCCAAATGCGTGCGATACTTTTAAGCTCAATGTACGATGACGTAACAGGTGATCACGTGACGTACCTCTTTGTTGGCTGAAGGTCTCATCAATCAAGTCACTTCTGAAGTCCTCACCTGTTCGTTGCTCTTATTATTATTATTATTATTATATTATTATTATTATTATTATTATTATTATTATTATTCTTATTATTATTATTATTATTATTATTTAATGTTTATTATTATAATTTATGAATTTATTATTTTATTATTATTTATTGATTGTTATTAATATCATTAATAATAAAACACGATTTAAATCCTAGTTGCGAGACCTAAATCGTTTGTTAAGCGAAGACTAACTAACGATATTATTAATTTTGATTTATACTAATTTTAATTGATAATATATTACATATTAGTTGCATATGATGTACATGTTGTTATCTAATCTTATATTAATTAAACATATATTATGTTGATATAATTGCATATGATATACACTATTAATTGTATATGCAATATACTATTTTTATAATACCCAATTGGTTAATAATAATATAATTATGATTGATGTCATCAGAATTGTCCGAACACTTTATTATCCCAAAAATATCAATAACTTGTTTATTACAATAATAATAATTGTTATTATTATCGTTATTATTATTTATATTATTAATTGTCTATATTATTCATATTTAGTTAGTATCATTGTTTTTGAGAGATTCGCTAAGGCATTGTTGTCACTTACATTCATTTAATTCAAAATAAAAAATGGGCAGATGAAAACTTCAACAGATGTTCAGGCTTGTGAGGTTTGATGATGATGATGATGATGATGATGATGATGATGACGGCGATGATGATGATGGTGATACTGTGGATGATATTGACGATCGCGATGTTGACGTATTTCTTTGGAGGCTCTTATATACTTACTAAAGTTACTTTTAACGATTAATTTTAATAACACGTTGAGCAAAAAAAGTAGAAAATTCAATTTCCTAACAGTTCATTGCTTCAATGAGATTAATATCTTATGTTAAATAACTTCAGTGAGATTAATATATTATGTTAAATAACTTCAATGAGATTAATATATTATGTTAAATAACTAGAGTAAAATATATACAGTTTTTACATAATTAGTATCCATCCATCCATTCATTCATTCAGTGCGCACTCATTTATTCATTCTCTCGGAAGTCGTTAAATCTTCCCTGCTAATCTTCTGAATTCCCGCCATTCCACCCGAATGACTCCAAAGAAATGAAATTCGACCCATCCTCCTCAATTAAAGATCTTTGTTTAATTGGTCCTTTGTTTGCCTCTATTATCGCCGCCTTTTGTGAGCGGAATCTGGACCGCTTTTCTACTCACTGGAGCGACGCTCCTCCGTCGTCGTCGACATCATCGTCATCATCATCATCATCACCATCATCATCATCATCATCATCACCATCATCATCATCACTACCATCGCTTTCATAGTCGTCACCATCATCACATTCCTTTACAAATCTCATCTTATTAAAGCAAAACAGGACTCATACTTGGATGAAAATATTTTAATAATGATTTCGAGTGTAGTAATTTATATTCAAATGTTATAAAACTTTGAAGCTTAAATCATATATGTGCTAATAAAAGTTTAATTTCTTTGTTAACCTGACCTAAATTCATCGAGAGACGATTGGTTGATCCACCTGCTCCAGTTTTGCAAAGTTATAATTAGCCCGCATCCCGAATTGTATGTGATTGTGTTTCAGCACTTCAGAGAACTTCCTCCGACTTCGATAAAGTTATGAAATGTTGATTTAAAGAGGAAAATGCAAAATGTCTTTTATTATTTAACAATTGAATTTTTCAATCATTCATTCACTTGGAAGCATTTTATTCAAATTCAATTCAATTTCATACGTTCAAAGCTTGGGATAACCAAATAGCTAGAAATAGCTACATTTGTAGGTAAACTCGAGTCTGTGCGAAATAAATACATGTCGATGTCTTTAATAAGTTATCTGGATCTCCTAAACAATTACAGGCGTGGCTTTTGTGACATTTTGAATAAATTACAACCCTGTGGGTAAGTCTCAACCCACTCGGATGATTTGAGGTCCCCAAATTACAACCCTCTCCGACGCGGAGGGAAATGTGACACTGCGGGGAGAAATTTGAGAAGAGTTTTGAAAATGGTTTTGTAGAATAATTGCATTTGTAAAATAAATGCTTTTGCTTAAAATTGCTTCAAATTATTTCTTTGCAGTGTCACGAGTTTCAAATGAAAGTATTTAGAAAAAAAACAAATAATAACACTAATACTACTAAATAATGGGAATAATATTACTAAGAATATATATAATAGTAGTAAAAACAATAACCTGACAATAATAATAATATTACCAAGAATAAATAATAATAATAATATAATAATAATAATAATAACCTGAAAATAATAATAATAATAATAATAAAAAAAATAATAATAATTATAATAATAATAACCTGACTCGTGTCAGCGGTGAGATTTCAAAGTACGAACCTTCATTCTTTTCACGCTCCAATGGAGCTCATACAAGAGGCCCGCATGGGCTCCATATGTCTCCGTGTTTGTCTTCGTATGCCTCTCTTTGCTCCGATATGCCTCTACATGTATGCCTCTACATGTATTCATTTGATATGTATGCGTTCATTTGTCTCCAAGTTTGCCTCTGTACGTTTCTCTCTATGCTTCTGCACGTGTGATTAACTTTTGGAGAATTTTCATTAATAATCTGAATGAAGATATGAAAGCCGTAGTAATATAATAAGTTATATTGTGTAGTTATTTCAAGTAATAATATTGCTATTGCCCCAGTTCATTCTTATATGTTCATTTTTACACCTCATTTCTTGTCAACGATTTATGAATTATCTCCATTTAAGCGAAGAATAAATATAAAGTAGAAGAATAAATATAAAGTATTTTAAATAAATATATAATTTTTTAAATAATTATGTAACATTTTAAATTTATGTAAGATGTACTACAAAAATATATAATTTGTTTTATATAAATATATAACATTTTAAATGATGTTTTATGTAAATATGTAATATTCTAAACAAATATGCAATATTTTCAAAATTGTTAAACCAATGATACCTTTTATGGACCGATGGATGTCTAGCTAGTTAGCTAACAAATATTATTATTATTGTTGTTGTTATTATGATAGCTTTATCCATTTAATCCATCAACCACTCACTCACTCAATCACTCACTCACCCACTCACTCACTCACTCACTCACTCACTCACTCACTCACTCACTCACTCACTCACTCACTCACTCACTCACTCACTCACTCACTCACTCACTCACTCACTCACTCACTAATTCACTCATTCACTCACGCACTCATCCACCCACTCACTCATTCACTCAGTGTAGATGAAATAAGTGACTGGCTCGTATGAAGTCATTCATAGAGGACAGAAACCCATTCCTTTCCATTGGAGCGTTAATTCGATCTCTTTTTGGGGCGGTTCAAAGGTCAAAGGTTGTGCGTGAGCTTAATAGTGGGTCCATGCCTTTCTTTGTATTACCCGGGTTCCCTGGAGACTTACTGGATGATTGCTTTGTTGGTTGTTGATGATGATGATGTTCTGTTATCGATGTTGTTTTCGTTGTTGATGTGAAATCAATGATGTTATTGATAATAGTGATATGTCATTTTAGTTGGATGCTAGAGAGCTTACATGTTAGCCATCATCATCATCATCATCGTCATCATCATCATCAACCTATTAACATTTGGGGTTAGCAGCAAAAGGGTGGGGAAATGAATAAAAACCAACAGAGCATAAAATAATCATCAACCACAAAGACTCCGTCGCGCTCGGATGAGTCCGAGACCCACGTGACCGGCAGAGTGCTCGCCATTGGTCGGAAGGCGGGGTCGAATGGAGATCACGTGAACCGGAAGTTATCGAACTACAGCTCCTGGTCCGAGAGACAAGTGACAAAAGAGTAGGGTGCCATTTACTACCCTGAACATCAGGGGTGTGACTTAGGGTGAGGGCGACCTTTTAATTTGCCAAGTAGGGTTTGGTGCTTAGTACGCCCACGAGAGCTTATAAGTGATGTTATGTATTAATTATGTAAAGTTTTCAACATCAACATCAACAATTTTGTATAACGAAGTATGCTATATTTCATATGCTATGACTGATGACATGGTAATGATGATGATGGTACACACACGAATACAATGTAATTGAATTTTGTAGTTCATGTGCGGAAAATATAAGAATAAAGTAAATAAATCTGTTATAAAATAAAAATTAATAAAGGATATTTCAATAATGAAACCACTTTTCAACGAATGTTTTACTAACTGTGTCCCCCACCCCTAAATCCGCCCAACGGTTCTTCTTATGAGAAATGTGCTTTTGAAATTTTGATGGCAAATATTTATTTGATTTATAAATGCTTTTAATATTAAATAATTCATTTTCCACCGTTTACAGTAATTATTTGTTATAATTATATTACTTGAGCATAAATGACTTTTAATTCACATTTTTGTATAATTTCGAAAAATTATTTCAATGATTTGTGTGAGCTTGTGACTGAGTGTTTCTAGGAATGCACAGAGGATTTGAGATCTCATTGAATGAGATTCGACGTCGAAATCGATTCAAACGAACTTATCTTTCCAAATCAGGAACATCCACCAGGAGATATTTTTATGGACATTATTATTATTATTATTATTATTATTATTATTATTATTATTATTATTATTATATATTATTATTATTATTATATTATTATTATTATTATTATTATTTATTATTATTATTATTATTATTATTATTATTATTATTATTACTCCAACAATATATATTTTATTAATTTATTCTTTTAATAATTACTTTATACTTCTGAGAATAATGTCTAGCAACGTGATAACATAAATAATTGAAATTAATCCATTAATAACCGAATAAGCGAATTATAAATCGTAAAAATCGTTCTGCACTCTCTAGATAGGATTGAATTCATGGTAATAATTAAATATTTTTTAAATTAATAAGCATAAGTTTTTTGATTTATCAACAAATATTAATAAATTATGTTCGTCAATTTTTTCGTCAGGTTTATAAATGCCAGGCGTCGGATAGTTCAGCCTATGATCGACCAATCCAATAGGGCAGGTTCGTTAAATTCTTTAAATTTACAATTACAATTACAATCTACATTACAATTATCATTCGATTACATCGGCGTATTTTAAATTAAAATTTTTAACATTCAAATGTAAATTACATTATCAATATTTCCTTTGTCAGATTAAAATTAAATTTAAGTGTCCGTTCACTAATCCCCAAAAAATACTAACGGATAGGGCCGAAGATAGGGGGGTTGTATGGAATGCCCAGGGGCCTGGCAATTTGTTAGGGTCTAATTTATTAGGGTCCAATTTGTTAGTTTTAAGACTGCTTTTTCATGACCTTATTGGCCTAACTTACGGGTTTATCGAAGTCTCTCGCAAGTTCTAAAATTCTCCTGACATCTAGCGAATAGAAATATCTTTTAAAATAAAGTTTGAAAGAGTAGTTCTTATTTATATGCCCGATGATGTTTAATGTTATAACATGTCATTTATTATTATTATTGTTATTGTTATTATTATGCATAATTGTTGATTTTAGAATTTTATTAAGCTGCTAAGAATTTTAGTTTTAATTTTGTTCATTTTCATTGCAATCAGTTATATTATAAAATATTAATAATAACAATTTAATGTCATATTCTTTGGCTTAGGTCCTGTCAGTGCATACAGTCCCGAGGCTGGTGCTATGTACATGGATGGGCAGCAAATGATGAGGGGTTAGTTTTTATAATTAGAGTGATAAAGTTATTAATTTATTCATGAAAAAGTTAATAATCTATTCAAGACAAAGTTATTTTTCGATCTGATTTTGATAAACCTGCCATGCACAACATTACGTAACATTGTTGTTATTACTTCCACAAACAATACAAAGTTCATATTTTATGAACTTTCACTGCAAACCCGTTTTCATTGCACACAAAAATGTTAATGACAACGATTTTAAATAATATTATTGTTAAATTAATTTAATTAAATTATTTTATTATTCACCTCAATTTAAATTCAATTTGAAGGTTAATTTATATTACAATATTATGCATAATTAGTGAATAATAATTATTACTATTTAAGTCTGCGTCCTCTTTCATTGCAATCCTTTGATGTCCACTCAGCTGTTATTATAATGATGATGTAACGATGATGATGACGATGATGAACAAGGTGGGGAATGGTACTGTCGTTACCACACGTGGAATGATGTGTTTTCATTTCTGGCATTGCTTGATTCACTCCCACACTTCCATCCAAAAATTGATCTCTGTTTTCTTAGTTGTTCCATGTCCACAGACTGAACATCTCGTTTGCTTTATTTATTTTATTAAAATCCGCTGCATACCACGTTAAGAAACACAATGAACATCTGAACATCTGAGTTTTGCGGAGGACTGAACGAGATTTTTGGTGTGAGCAGTTGAAGAGAGATTATTTTCAATAGAAACACGTCCTACTTGGTAGCAAGAAAAACTTCAGACTCAGACTCAGACAATCGGTCAAAAAGACTTAGAAATGGGAAGGATTGGAAAGAGGCCCCCTAAGGACAAACTTCAATCTTTATAATTTTTCTTGAGGAAAGGAAGTCACCATTTCGTAGACAAAAATTATTTTAATAATAATAACAATTATTACAATAATAATAATAATAATATCCACCAGAACATCCAATCAACTCTTCGAGTGCTGAATGTAATCTGTAATGTGAATTGTTAAAAATAAAACTTTAAAAGTTAATATAATAATAACAAAAATAATAAGTTAATAATTAATAATATTCGCATATTTTTCCTTCTCCTGAATCGGCTTCCAGGACTAAACTCACGAAAGTCGACTGCTTCTCAGGAGCTGTTCCCATTTTCCTGTCGTGTGTTTCTTCGGAGAAATAAATTGCGCTCGCCTCGTTAGTTTCCCTTCAACGACCTACGTGGAAGAAATACCTCCGCAATCTCATCCGCTTCTCCAGCTCTCTTTCCTGTGTTTGCTTGTTTCTGTCGGTCACTATCTCTCTTTCTCTCTCTCTCTCTCTCTCTCTCTCTCTCTCTCTCTCTCTCTCTGTCTCTCTGTTTCTCTGTTTCTCTGTTTCTCTATTTCTCTCGGTGTCTCTGCTTCGTTTTGCCGATGTCGTCTTGGAATGATCACCGCTGCACTTTTTTTTATTTATTATGAAAAGATGTTAGAAAACATTTTAAAATATTAAAAGATATTATGAAATATTAAAAAATATTATAAAATATTAAAAGATATTATGAAATATCGAAGGATATTATAATATTTTAAAAGATATTATGAAATATTAAAAGATATTTGCCTCCATGATAACCTCTCTCATGCCAGCCTGTTGTTCCTTGAAGTAAACGGAGCAGTAATGACAGGAACTCGCTGTGGCGTTAATCACTGCATTATTCATGGGTAATCCTGGCGCTCGGTGTCGCCTGGAAAAAAGGTCAAAAGTTCAAAGGCCATGAACTACTGCTTTCCAGGTCGCGCTGCTCATGTCCTCGAGAGTGGTTTTAAATAAAAAAAAATGGATGAGTGAACGAACGAATGAATGAATGAATGAATGAATGAATGAATGAATGAATGAATGAATGAATGAATGAATGAATGAATGAATGAATGAATGAATGAATGAATGAATGAATGAATGAATGAATGGAATGAATGAATGAATGGAATGAATGAATGAAGAATGAATGAATGAAGAATGAATGAATGAATGGATGAATGGATGGATAAAAGAATGTATGGACGGACGGGCGAATTGAGACAATCATTCATATTCAGTTGGAACAGATGTCTCCCATGGCTTTTGAAGTTTGACCTTTGACTTGAGAATGGAATGAGCAGCTGAAGCCCAAACTAATCTTCCACTTTCTCTTGCTTTTACTCCATCTTGCTTCGTGTTATTCTTTGATTAAAAAACAATAACTTAAATAATAAAAATATATGAATAGGATATTGCATAAATATAGTTTAAAATAAAAAAAAAACATATTACATATGAGAGTATGAAATATGTAATTATATGTTACCAGCGAAAAATAATTAACATATTCATTACTTCAATCATTATTCATGCTTCCAGGCATGTCCGGGATGCCAGACATTTATGGCATGTCGCCATCTTCCTACCCGCAGATGGGGGCTCTCAGGGCGGCTGGCCATTCACAGGCGATGCTTCTACCCACCCATCCCCACTACGGCATGATGATGGGTGGCCACATGCCTCACCCCAGCATGTACGGGCTACCTACTCCACAAAGTCCTCCTTTACATCCGGGCATCGACGGCATGAATCACATCCAGGATATACACGCTGGCTGACGACCTCTGACCTCTCGCCGACCTTCACCCGAAGAAGAAGAAGAGAAGGACTCCCTCCCACGGCCACAAATGCCCCTGATGCGTGCATCCTAGTTTCTAATCGTACTGTTTAACTAACAACGCAATCACAACCATCTCAATTTCAACTACTAATCCACATTTGATTCACAAATACGTTTCATTATTCGTCTTTGGGTTCTTCGCGTCACTTTGTAAATGTTATTACGTCTTGGCTTTGTTATTACTATTATTATTATTATTATTATTATTATTATTATTATTATTATTATTATTATTATTATTATTATTATTATTATTATTATTATTATTATTATTTTTATTATTTTTATTATTATTATTATTATTATCATCAATAATATTAAATAATTAAAGTAATGTTTTACAGTTGTTATTGGCAACATTATTGGTCATAAATAATAACATTGCGAACTTTGGACTATTTCCATCAACCTTTCGTGTGCGTGGTTGGCTATGACGTCACTATGATGAGATCTGAACTTATTCCCTTTCACGCCATCATCCTTCTCCTCATCATCACTTTCACAATCACTATCATCCTTTGCTTTCAATTAGCATAATATCATGAAAATCCTTGATAGACGATGATGGTGATTATTATTACTGTTACTATTGTTATTATTGTTGTTATTATTATTGTTATTATTATTACAATTATTGCAACTATTAAATAAAAAAGGCGTAGTGTGTGATACAAGATAGTTTATCATTCGTTCGAGTTCGATGGCCCCAATAAAACAGACGGCAAAAGTGAATTCTGTTTTAATTAGTTGGTTTGTTGCTGCATTTATCACAATCTGAAATAAAAGTTTTACATATTTACAGTCGCTTGAAACATCCGTTTACTCTGTTCATTTGTTAACCTCACATTAAATAACGTACATCGTCCGCTGTCGTCGTCATCGTCACTAAATGCTTTTACGAGCCGAATTTCTTAGTTTGTAGCAATTTTTAACCGTTTCAAGGTCAACCTTTTGTGAATCATTTCACTCTCGCTTACTCACCCAGTTCTCATTTTATCATTCATTCATTCATTCATTCATTCATTTGTTCGTTCGTTCGTTCAACCATCCTTCTCCTGCCACGTCAGCCTCATATGGTAAACAATGGAATTTTATTTCTGGGAAGCCAATGTCAACCTACTTACTGCCTGGAAACTTCTTAGAGCCACGTGACTTTCGCTTTCAACTTTGAAGTTTTATTTTCAACGACAAACCTTTCTCGAGCAGACGAGAAAATAATGATTAATGCGCGCCATCTCTGGAACGAAATCTAATTCATTGTGACGTCATGCTCTTCGTTATCGACGGTTGCCGTTCGTAACTTTCGACGTGAGATTACGACGACGATGGATAGAGTTTTCATAGAGTTACTTTTCAATTCATCATCATCATCATCATCATCGTCGTCGTCGTCAGCATCATCATCATCATTATTTCCATCAGCGATGACGTCACATGGTCCGATGAAGTCAGCAATTTTCGTTCCAAGATGGCCGTCCCCAACCAGTTCATACGAGTTCAGTTCATGGCTTTTTGTCGTTGATTTATGGATGTTTTATTAGATTTAATTTTATTAATATTAAGTTTATTATTACTTTAATTAAATTTCGGAGCGCGAACTTGTGAACGGCATGCTCCTTTTTTCTTACTCACTCATTCACTCATTCACTCATTCGCTCGCTCGTGTGTCAAAATCGTCTGCTCGTTTGTTCGTGTCATGGCAGTTTCGACATAACGATCTTGGAGATCTTGATCATTTATTGTGCATGGCCAGCTCAAATTTTGCAGAAACTCGAGATAAAAACCTTGTACATAATGCATCCTTCGAGCTTCATTACACATTACGAGTGAACTTTATTCCTGAAGGTATTCAAGTAGGATGGGGCAAAGGGAATTTTATGCAAAGCAATCGTCCCCAATATACGACTAGACTTCGAACACTCATCAAAATTCATTCTTCGTAATTCTCGCGTAAATAAATCGCTAAGAATCCCTCCGTAACTTTAACAGCATCTGCATCTCATCATATCCTTTCCGAACCCATTCTTCTAGAATTTAGATCGACCAATTAATTATTAATTATTCATTTGGACCGGCTAAATGCCAACATGACTTCATATTTGCCGTGTCCAGTAGTCAACGACAGATTCATAAAATAATATGATTTGTTACGTCACTCTAATCAATAATCCTCGTGTAAAATAAATTTAAAGAATCTATTAGCAAGTTGCAACTTCACGAACACACGAGAAAAAAATGTACAATGACATTATTTCGCTAAACGTGGAAAATGTCAAAATATTAGATTTTGGTACCGATATTTCTGAGACAAATTAAGTTATTTAAATTTAAATTATTTCTAATAATTAAATTTTAATTATTTGCTATTTAACTTATAAATTAAATATTATTATTAATATTATTAATTATTACCCTTTATTATTACCTTAACAAAATTATCAGCATCAAAATCTCAGTAAAGCTAAGAATTTATTTTGACCTAGTAATAATAATAATAATAATAATAGTATTGGTAAAAGAGCCAACAAATGATTTATATCATTATTTCTTTTGAAGACCGTTGCAATTCAAAAGAATTTGTGAATCCACATTCAAATTGACAATTGAAAAATCGTCAAATAAGGTCCTGTTTATTAGGCAAATAACTAACAAATTACTAATAAATGACTAACAAATTAATAGTTAAAACTATCTTCGGCTTGCGGGTTGGCCTGCATGTGGCGGTAATGGCAACAGTCGTAATTTATCGTGTTCGAAGCCCAGCCTGCACTGCCACAAGCGCCATTTGGAAGGAGCGCTATATAAGTGGTTACAAGAAACGCCACTGAATATGAGCATGAGGGGCTATATAAATGAAGTACAATTCGAATTCACAAAAATATGAGCAGTAATTGAAACAATGTCACGGTTAAAAGGCATTGGTGGATGCTACAAATTCTTACATTAATTAATTAGTTATTGTAATAAATTCATAACCGTAGCGATGAACAAAACCGCTTTGTCAAATTTTAGTTGAGTTTCCCATTAAAAAAAAAAAAAATAGCGAGCCATATTGATGGAAGAGATTGAACAATTGCCTCGCCATTTCAGTCGTTGATCGGTTTAAAAGTCACCTGAAGAATCAGGCTGCCATCAATGAGAAAAGTCGACCCCCCTCCGGTGCCTACGTCCCCATCGCTACCGCTGCAGCCGCCAGCATCTTCGACTTCATCGTGCCTGCAAAACTGATCGGCTAATTGGTTAAGACTCACTCGCTGGTCGAGCTCCATCGGTCCCGAAGAAAATCGACCCCTTGAAAAATTTTTTCTTCCATTTATGAGAATCATTTCTTTTTGTTGTTGACCTGAAGAGACCACTATTCCAAGCTGGAATTCAAGAGGTCTCGGATGCTGATCGAGAACAACATTCGACGAAAGTATCATGCGACACTCTCCAGCACATTGGCTTGCATCCCTCGGGATGTGATCGGTCACGTAGGACAGACCCGAAGTCGAGCCTCTAGGGTAAACTTTCAGTTCCCATTCCCATGATTGGGCCGGCACGGTGCACGCGAGAGTGCTGAACCTTAACAGGACTTCTGAACGATCACCGTAAGATTGAAAGTTCGATATGACGAGTCTCTTGTCCCAGCGAAGGTCGAGGTAATTCCTCAGTAGAAAAGCAGGGCCGCTAAATTCTGGCATCCTCGTCCTTGCCGTCAGAGGAAGAGAAAGATATTTATAGGCTAAATTTATATAGCGCATAAAAAGTTCCGGGTGTCGTTCTGCTAAACTACTCCTCTCCACTTCACAGAGTTGGCTGGCAGACATCATGGCAAAACGAATGTGGGGCAGGATGGCCCTGAGATCGTCTTCTTCTTGCTGATGATCTACCTTCGGCATCTTCGTGGAATTCGGAAAGTCCTGGTTGAAACTTCTGCTCAAAGTAATTCCCCCGGATGTTCCCGATGTTGCACCGTTCGGCTCGCTGAAATAACTCTTCAGTTGCTTGTCCAATCCGCTCTCAACCACTCCACATCCGTTTCTACTGTGGGAGTTGAACCTGTTAATCCACGTTTGGACTGCAGTCCAGACGTCTTTTTCATCTTTAACAACGAGATCGGAAGACTTCAAGATTTCTATCAACTGTTCTCTATCCATGGCCAGCCATTCGCTCTCCCACTCAGGAGAAAATATCAATTCTTCGGCTTTCTCGGCCAAGAGGCTAACACAAGACGATGTCAAAACTCGATGCCCGTTCCTAACAGCATATTGGAACCATAGATGGAATACCTCCTTTAACTGGATTCTACTCAGAACATGATCGATGGCAAATTTGAGAACGACCTGTTTGAGATCTTCGACATTGTACTTGTCCGCCAAAGCCAACAGAGGCAGAGAGTTGTCAGTGTTGAGGTTGATTGATCTGCTGTAGAGGAACTTCAGAAATGAGCCGAAGACTCCCTCGCAGTCTGGTTCTTCGTGCAACTCTAACTCCTAAGTGCATTTAAAAATTACTCGATTATTATTATTATGTGTATTTAATCAATATTAAATTATTATTCTTATTATGCGTATTTAATCAATATTCAGTTATTATTATTACTAGGTGTATTTATTTATTATTTCAATCAAAGAATCGTTATTGGAATAAAAAGTGAAATCTTGCCAAAATTCATTTTAAATAATATTTTAACTGCTCAGGTCTCTAGAGGGGCTAAATATTTTTGACTGCTTTAAAAGATATGCAAGTTTTTAGGGAACTATAATGGCATGTAATATGACTAATTAATATTTAACTAAGATGGTTAATTAGTGGATGTTTAAGTTGAAGTCATACCAATCAATAAACCAGCCAGTAATAAGTCATACCAACAAATAATAAGTCACACCAACTAATAATAAGTCATGCCAACCAATAATAAGTCAAACCAGCCAGTAATAAGTCATACCAACAAATAATAAGTCACACCAACTAATAATAAGTCATACCAACAAATAATAAGTCACACCAACTAATAATAAGTCATGCCAACCAATAATAAGTCATACCAACAAATAATAAGTCATGCCAACCAATAATAAGTCATACCAACAAATAATAAGCCAAACCAGTCAATAATAAGTCACACCAACAAATAATAAGTCATACCAACAAATAATAAGTCATACCAACAAATAATAAGTCACACCAACAAATAATAAGTCATACCAACAAATAATAAGTCATACCAACAAATAATAAGTCATACCAACAAATAATAAGTCACACCAACAAATAATAAGTCATACCAACAAATAATAAGTCACACCAACAAATAATAAGTCACACCAACAAATAATAAGTCATACCAACAAATAATAAGTCATACCAACAAATAATAAGTCACACCAACAAATAATAAGTCACACCAACAAACAATAAGTCATACCAACCAATCTGCTACTCTCCCTCCAGTCTCTAGAACAGAACATGCGCTCAAAGACATCGCTGGTGTTGACCAGGACTAACCTGTGACTTCTAAACGACCTCGACCCTACTTTCAGCGTAATGTCACTGAGTGATCTGTTGTTAAAAAATCTTCCCAGCCTTTCAAGGGCAGCCCTAGAATCCCCACAACAGGAAATGTCCTCTAAACCTAACATTATTGAGCCCGTCGTGGAGGCGAACATGGAACCTGAGGAACAAGCGGACCCTGTCATTGACGGGGGACATGGACCACAAGGTTCAGGGAAAGAGCCCCAGAGAGACTGATGAGTGATGTCAAAGAGCTGGAAACTTTCTACATCTGGCGAAGGAATTGCACTTGACGAACGGGTTCTTTGAGTTCTTTCTTTCTGACATCCTTGTTGCTGATGTTGCTGATGCTGAAGACGCGGCAGGTTTGAAGAATGCCTGTGAAAACTCTGATCTTGGAGATAGCTCTCACCAGTTTCATTTCGATCGCCGTAAGGTCTTCCGAAGGACTGCTGGCGCAGTTCAAGGGAAGCTCGTTCCGCTGTCCTCGAACGAGTTGAACGTGAATCAGACTCTCTAATCAATCCGAGGTCTTCTTCCGAAATGTCTGAAATTTCGTCGTAGGATCGTTGGTTCATGAGATCCAATGTTTACGAGTTTACTCTTAACTGTCAATCGATATAATTGTACGGTTCCGAATGATGTCTACCCTCATTTCCTGTGAAATTATAGATTCTTTATCAGTGAAAGAGCAATCGATAATTAAAACGAGTACAGTAAATTAGAATAAATTTAGGTTATTAGATTATCAAGTCAAATTCATTACATTGTATAACTGTACTGGGCGAAAAACACTTTTGATGCGAACTTTGTACTGTGTTAATAACAAACATCACGAGCTGAAGCGACGAGGCTCCAAAGACTTTTTATCATTTCTTCAGACATCCATCCTTCCATCTCTTCGACGACGCAGGCGCAGTTACGGACCCAGCTGCTGTTGTCAGTGAAGGATCAATACTCAGTTTGCACGATTGGGTTGTCCGACCTCAGAGGAAGCTCTGGTGAACAAGACGAAAATATCGAAGCTTCCGCCGAGAATAACGAAGCGGTAAATTAACTTAATAACGAGTTAATTAATTTAAACCAAACGAGATTAATTGAGCAACCAATTAATTAACTTCCAGCTACAACCCGGCATCATCGTCTGCTAATATTTAGTTGATGGCAGGAACCATTGGCACGACCACTCATCATCAGCAACAAATTTGCGAGTCACGCTCATTACCTGGCGCTAATCATAAAAAACTATATTATTAAAATATATTATATTAAATATATTCAACCCTAATTGCACTAATTGTTCTAATCGTCAACAATTTCGTCATCCTTGCTGTTATTAATTAATGTGCCAATATTATTATTATTATTATTATTATTATTATTATTATTATTATATTATTATTATTATTATTACTGAAAGGCAATAGAACCGGTGCATTGTTACAATTATCCTCTTTGAAAGCAATTATAATGCGCATCGATGGCGATAAGGAAGTTGACGACGACGACGACGACCACGATGATGTGCATAATCAAGAGGAAATCGTAGCTCACGTGACAAATCGTTCGAGAGGAAAAGAACTTTCCAGAATGTTCTCCACGAGTAAGACAAACAAGAATTTAAGAATTGATCGGGAGTCGTATAAAAACATTTTACAAATCGACAGAATATCAACGTCGGCTGTCACGAGACACGGCATCCTTAGGAAGTGGAAACGGGTTTAGTAAAATAATAATAATAATAACAACAACATTAATAATAATAACAACATTAATAATAATAGTAAAGTAATAATAATAATAGCAGACCTGTACAGACAAACCATGAGATGAAAGCTAGCAGTAAGATCAAGTAGGAAATTGACTGACTTGTTGATTGACAATTTAATACGATTGACATCAGAAGTGGTTGAAGGCCACTGTTATTTCTTTTTTAGTGAATCATCATTAACTAATTGATGTCATTTTACGTTGAAACTGCCTCTTTTGGTCAGAATCTTTGAAATTGATGACAACGTAACAAAAACGCAGCTTAAGTTGGGTTATAACAAGTGACAAGAATAATGAATTAGTGATCGAGCCAATAACTTTTTTACGACAGGCGACTCGACATTTCGAAAACTTGTAAAATCATGGCAATGACTTATTGAATGTCAGGTGAAACTCTCGATGATTAATTAATTAAATAATTGAATTATAGTAATTAAACTAATTAGTGGTGGGTCAATCAACTGTTATTGGTCGGGAAATTGAGAATTACAACAACTTTTCTAAAAAGAACAATATCCTTCACAGATGAATTTAAAACTGTAAGTAAATAATAACAATAGTGTAATAACAATATTAACAACAACAGCAGTAATAATAATAATAATAATAATAATAATAATATTAATAATAATAATAATAATAATAATAATAATAATAATAATAATAATAATAATAATAATAATAACAATAATAACAATAATAATAACAAGTGTGCGTATTCTCAGCTGTTGAGGCTGTTGTGCTGCTGTTTTGAATTGGCATTGGAGATATTGGAGGCTGTGGAGTGGGGTGTCTTTCCAGGTCGAGCCCACGTGTAAACGGTGCCCTCTTGACACGAGGTCACAAAACAGTCTTCGAGAAACAGTAGGGAAGTGAGTCGCTCGTGAGCAATTTTTTTACACGTGAGCGGCTCTATGAGGGGAACATCGTGCAGCCCCGGACAAACCTGGGTGCCCAAAAGCTTTGCAGAGGAGGCCACGTGATTGCCGGTCGAGGCATTTTGGTTGGAGGACTTGGAGAGAGTCGAGGTGGAGTTGTTCTGCTGTCGAGCTGAGTTGTTGGAGTGTCGGCCGAACAGACCGGGGAGCGTGCTGGCACCGTAGCCCTTTTGGAATCTCGACGACTTTTGCTTCTTGCCGACAGTGTCGCTGGCGTCACTGGAGGTCGACTGGTTCGTGAGACGTGTGGATAACGACGACCCGGAAGATGACGAAAGCGTCGAGGAGAGATTGAGATAACCCCCCGGAACCGAAGGTGCACCGTCCTCTTTGACTTTCGAACTGCGAGGAGAATCGTGCGGACGGTGATTGCCGATCACGGCGTTCGGCACGAGGGCGGAGGCCGGGTTGGCGACAGGAGCGACGACCTCGTTGATCCCGACCGCCTTGGGGTCGGCGGGAGACATCGGCACCGTCGACGAGGCGGCCGACGACGTCGGAGTGAGAGTCGACGTCGAAGCCTGCTTGAGAATGTCTTCCGTGAGATCCCACAAGCAAAGCCTAGTATCCTGGCCCACGGAACCGAACCTGTAAGAGGCGATTCGGGCCTCGGACTCGGAAGCCGTCCTCGACTTGTCGCAACAGCTGCTGTTCGGTCGACTCCTCCTCTGTCTTCTGAGGGGACCGTCCGTCGTCCGGTCAGCGTTGTTTTGACCCACATTCGAGCCAAGATAGTCATCATCTTCATCGCTCATTACGTCCTCCAGAGATTCGCCGTCTACGAGCGTGTTGTAGGAATCGAATGCCACGACGTTAACCCAGGAGCTGTGACCTCTACCCCTGCAGACGACTCTGGCCTCGTGGAAAGACCACACCGTGACGAGGTCGTCCTCTCCCCCCGTGGCCACGTACTTGCTATCTGGAGACCAACAGACGCAAAGCAAACCACCGAAGTAACTCTTCATTTTATTGAGGAGCTCGAACTCATTGAAGTTGTAGACTCTTAAAAAGCCATCCTGGCATGCCATGGCCATATATCTGTGTCAAGGTGTGTTAATGATTTTTTATAAAATAAAATTATTATAATGATTTTAAGAATAATGCTCTGTTTAAAGTTTATCGATTAAAACTGTAACCTACAAATATTAATTTAAATAACATAATTTGTTTTATTTTGTTAAGGAAACCTTTATGGAACCAACTGAACCAATATAATTGAAAATCGATATTAGTATGGGTCAAGGAAGTGCAGAAAACATCTTAAATCTCTCTCATTAAATGGAGAATCAAAGATATTTATTATAACAAGACATTGCCCAAAAAATGCACAGAAATTGAGCAAAGGGTATCAACTGTTTATTTAGTTCATTTATAAATTATGATGAATATCAGCTATAGTTTTCTATTATTCAATTATAGATTAATATTGCCAAAACAAAACCTTCTCTATTTTTTAAATGTCAGCAAAGATCCACAATCGTGGCACATATAAACACTACTTTCAGCATTAAAAAGAAAAATAAACAAAAAAATTAAGACTACAATATTTTAGTCTGCATTTAAAATTAAGACTAAGACTGCATGTTGGCTGAATGGGTCACATTCCTGCATACAATATTATCACAGCATATTCAAAACCAGCCTGCACTGCAACAAGTACCATTGGGAAGGAGCGCTATATAAATGGTTACGAGAAGCGCTATATAAATGGTTACGAGAAGTGCTATATAAATGGTTACGAGAAGCGCCTTTGACATATGCCATGCATATGGCGCCATGTAAATGAAGTTACAATTACGATGTTTTCCTAACATTTACAGTTATGACTACAATATTTTCCGAACAGTCGGCACATGCAAACACACAAACATATTAAATACCAAAAGATCATAAAATTTAATGAATATTTGCCGATGATGGTGACGTACAAACCTGGAGCAAGGGGAGAATGAAAACTCGTTGATGCCTGGAGAGCCATCGATGTGCCACCTGTACAGGGGATTGCGCGTGCTCTTGGCCTTACAAGTGTACACGGAAAACCCTTGACCCTGCTTGAACAGCTGGTACGTGGGAGCCGTAGGACTGCAGGGCAGTTCCTCCTGGTAAACGTAGAGTTGGCCGCTGAGATGTGAAACGAGGAACTGGTTGGGCGAACCGGGCAGCCACTTTATGCAGGTGACCTTTGTCTTGTCGATCAGCCTCTGAGGGTTACATTCACCAATCGATCAATCAATCAATAATTGTAACTTCATTTATATAGTGCTTCTTCCCAAGGGCGCTGGCGGCAGTGCAGGCTGGGTTTCGAACACGACACATCATGACTATTACCATTACCGCTGTATGCAGGCATGTAACCCATTCGGCTAACCTGCATGCCATAATATTATATTAATTTGTATGTTTAATGATTTTAACATATTATTATAAAGGCATTTTCACAAATGAAATCAAATTGAAAAACCATGTTCTGGAAAGTTATTTATTAAATGAGCAATATAACCATGTAAAATCATTACAAATGAACATTTGTAGTGTTTTCATAACAGAAGCATTAACATTAATAGTTAATCATTACAGTTAAAGTAATAATGGCAATAATAAGATAATAACAAATGGCTTTAAAAGTTAATAACACCGACAACACTAAAATAGGTAAAGTGCATAAAGTGCAAAAACATTTATCTTATCATTTGGTTTTACTTAAGTAATTTTTAAAAGAACTTCCCTAATCATAAGATTATTTTTAACAGAAATATTAGTGAGGTAAAATAATAATAAATACATTTTTAAATGTAATTAATACTTAAAACATTATTAAGGTAACACAATAGTTTATTTTCTTGCATGCAACTTGTCTCTCATGATTAATTGGTAACACTCTTTCATTGAGCCGAGTGAAAGAACAACATATACAGTACAGCTTGAGCAGAAAATCAAGATATTTTGTTTGTCAAGGGCTAGTCCTAAGTGAATGACATCCCATTTATATTTAGTCGTCAACTACACAAACATAAAAAATAAGATAAACTGACATCCTCGTTGAAAAGTTTGCTGAACTCCTTCCCAACAGGATCGACCAACTGAACTTGACCCGCGGAGAAGCCGATGACGAGCATGAGATGATCCGTCCGGGCTGTGCACGAGTTGAAGTCATGACAAGTGGGAGACGTGCCCCTGTACAATCTCTTGTCTAGGGGATGAGTGAGGTCGGCTGCCTAGTCAACAAATGATTGTTGGTCAAATATTGAAGCACTTTTATTTAAAACTAAATTAGCAAATGTTTTTGAGAACCTTACCACAAAACTGAATATTATCTGGTAAAAGTGTTTTTCATTTATGAGATCTACATGTGCATTTAAACAATACTTCCAAGCTGAATAATTATTGCTATTGGTAATCAACATTAATTGTCTAGAGAATCTATACGTTAAACTTATTTAACAAATTTTGGGGAAAAAATCAAAAAAATTACTTTTTTGATTCCGTTGTATGGATAAACATAAATTTCTTTTCCTATGTTGAAGCACAGTCTATCGTCAACAGCATTTGTTTCAGCATCTTTGGAGCGAACTAGAGATACTTTAACTGGAAGATTGCTGTTTGTAGAAGCCGTACCATTTGTCATTGGCAATCTGGTGGGTCTGGCATATTCTGAGTGATTGAGCAATTTGTAGGTGCCTTCTCGAGTTACAAATTGACATCTTATATCTCTGGCTTCATCTCTGTTGTAATTGGGGTCGCTTTGATAACGAGACATGGATCCTAATGTCTCGTTGAAAACCGACATGGCTTGTCTTGGTCTAGAGTAGAAATACTTCAATGTTTCAGCCGGGCCGCTTTATTTTATTTACAATCGCAACTCGGTTTCTTAAAAATGACACCATAGAATATTTAATACCCCTCCTGACATTTCATAATTTTCATCGTAAAACCACCTCATCTGTCGCTTCCTATCTTAAAAAAAAAAATAACACTACGTGCGACATTTATTTACAACATTTCTTCTATTTGCGACGCTAAAGCCGAGGTCGTTGCAGCGACTGCAGGTACTCACCATTCGTCCACCCAAAGCGCCCAGGAGCACACCAGCTTGAAATCACAACCACGTACCATGTATCAGTCGGAGGTAAACACAGCACAAAACGGCCAAACGCGATTTATTAGAAAACCGTAAGATAATGTAACACTGAAACAACACTAGCACATTAATTAAACAAGGTCAGACGTGCCACTCTAAATACGTTATAAACTTATGCTGTCGTAAAATCAATGACGAGTTTCAATGGTGCCGTTGGACGATCAAGCGTTCGATGACACGGGCGGAGTATTCTTAATGGTGACGTCGGAAAAGCAGAACTTTAGAATGTAGGGGTTCTTTCCGGCTGCAGGTTTAAAAGCAAGGTTAAAATACTATTTATTCAATTCGTAAAAGTTAATTATCAAAATATTAAAGGCTGAACAACATCAGTTAATCATCTAGTAAAAAGTCTAAATCAGTCTTAGAATTTATAAAGAATAGGAAATAATTAATTTATAGTATTTAAATGAAACCAACCAGGATTTGGAAGAGGGGTGTGGTTGCAGACGACCAGTGCCTCGACACTGTCACTCTTGTTGTCCCACTCTATCAAACCAGTGCTACTTTTTTCAGCTGTGGAGGAAATAGAATGATGACATATTTCAACTTATGCTAAAATTTATCTTGGCATTACATCTCGGCATAAGTACAAAGATGGTTATCTGTTTGACTTACACTTCGTAGGAAACACCTTGACTTTCTTTGGGTCCTTCACTTTACCATCACGGAAAACCTTGATGAGGTCCTCGTCCTTCAGACCAGGTGGAGCATTAAAGAAATACAAGATCTTTGAAGAGGAGTGGATCCCTAGGAAGAATTTAATAGTTATCATAATGACATTCCTGCTTGTCTACAATCCTCATGCTAATTATCATTATTACTATATTCATCAAAGAACATAAGACTTAATAGATGAGATGGTTTTGCAATGAAAATTATGAAATATCAGGAGGGGTATCAAATATTCTTTGTTATCAGTAGCATATATCAACTGCCATCGTTACAAAAGTATGCTAGAACAGAAATCATTACTATTTTTGGCAGCTGCCTCAGGTGTGGTGAATCTGTTGTTTCTGTTACCCATGAAGTCCTGGAATGAAGGAGATCCGTCAGGTAGTTCTGTTGGGTTTGGCACATCCTGGATGAAGGCTTGCTTCGAGTTTCTGTTTAAGAACAAGTTCAATTGCAAATAGGAAATACAGAGACACTCTCAACATTGCTATTTTACATAATCAATGGTATTTATGAGAAAGTAAAATTTAAAATGGATAACTAATTACATAAATGCTATTCTTATGTCTAGATTTCATATTCATAAATATTAATGTTTAATTGTTCAGCTTTAACTAAAGAAATTACAATTAACATTAATAATAAATATTTTAACTTTAGGATAATCTCATACAAAGACTCACCCAATTAAAATCTTCTTTCCAAATAAAAATGTTCCATTTAGTGCATTAGCAGCCCTTTCACAACTCATGCAGTCCCCCATCTGAACCATAGCTACACCCTCCTTGCTTTTCAAGAACTTGATCTAATCATTTCATTTATTAATATTATCATTATTATGCACATTGGAAAGTACATTTACTGCCTCTTAATAATAAAAAAAATATTATAATTAAAATAGTACACAAAAAAGAAAATGGTAAATCATTATGGCAAACATAGATTTATGCCAACCATCACCTTTATGAACATAAGAGCACATCTAAGTAAAATATAAACCATAACCACTAACCCTGACAACATTCCCATAAAGGCAGAACAGATTGAATAGCCTCATGCAGTTCATCTTCTCCCCATCAAGTCCATAGACCATCATGACAGAGCCCTGTTGGAGCATCGGACCAGCACCCCCAGCCTCGTCATAATCCTGTTGGTAATCATCCATCCTCGGCTGACCCCCCATCATGGGCGGATACATCGCTCGCACGCCACCCCTCATCATGCCCCCTCTCGGATAAGGCCCGCCACGACCCCTCGCAGGACCGGCAAAGTTATCGTGGGGGTAGTGGTTGCCATGATGCTCATAAGCTGGCGGATGGTATTCCTAAGCACAAATATAATGAAAAAATGTTAATACACTCAACAAAGTAAATCAGAATTACACAAGATGTTAATAAATTTTAACCCACAGGAAAGCCAACCTGTCTGGGTCCAGGAGGTCCCCTTGGGGGAGCCATACCAAACCTGTCCCCAGCAGGATTTCTGTGGTAGTCGAATTCTTCATGCCTCGGTGGACCCCTGAAATGATCTTGGTATCCCCCATCAAATCCTGATCCTTGAGAGTTGTGCTTGGTATCCTCTAATTAAAAAGACAAATCATCAGACATCTATTAGATAATGGCAATTGGAACATGATTTTTTTTTTAATTTTAATCATTTAAACAGGTTAGCTTAACAGACGGCTGTTACGAGCCATTTTCACAACCCAACCTGAAGCAGACTTATGCATCGTGTAAAGCATTCAAAACTTCATGTGAAAACAAATACAAACCTGAGAAATCTGCAAAACCACCTTGAGCTGGTCTTTCTCCTGAGGAAAACTTTGGGTCGGGAAGTAGCGGCAGGACCTTGCTATCTTGACCTGAAAGATGAATTATTTGTTAACAAATATAACTGCCTATTCAGATTACTTCAAGTGATTACAAAGACACATCATGCATGGCACAAACGTCAAGATAGCTAAAAATCCAGACGAGATTCAAAAAGAGGTTAAAAACGAATGTCTGATTGGATTTGATTTCCAAATCCATCCTGAGATCTCAAAGCTTCTCGACGCCCTGCCGGTTCCAGATCCTCTTTCTATCGAGCCTGGAGGTCGACAGCTGAATCTGCAGATAAAGAATCCACAATGTACTTTTCTTCAAAACACTAGCGACTGATAGCATTTTAGCGTGGGTATTGTTCTTTTTCTTCTTGATCTCACAGTAGTAATGTATTGGTTATGGTTTTCTCCATAATTTTGAGTGTTTTGAATTTTTTAATCAAAATCCAATATTTCTTGTGTGACTTTTAGTATTTTTCAACAGACCAAGCTCAATTAGTGCTCTGATCATCAAAAATAAGAGATAAAATACGTTTCATTTATCGATAATTTCATTGATTGTATTTTCCATGATGCACTCAGTTATGGAACTTGTAATTGTTTTGAGAAACATCGTTTGTATGTACAGTTTGTCTTTCTCTTGTCAACACTGATCTGGATATTATTTGCCTGATTTTATCCCTTGTATATTTTCATGTGACTGTTGAAAAGGTACAAGGACATGTGTAAGTTAAGTTGATTGAAATTTGAGGTAAAATAAAACAATTCGTTATGTAATCAAATGCTACGATGATATAACACTCTAGGGAGGGATTGGAAGATTGTTCAATCTATACCACAAATTAACAGCAAAAATTTTTTCTGAAAGTACTTTCAAGGCTTTTAATTGAAGTTTAACATTTATACCAATTTTAAGTTTGTTTTAATATATAGGGGCAATAATAAACCATATTATGTTATTCAGTACATCTTAACGTTTTGAAAATTTAATACTTCACCCAATCCTCCCCTAGTTTATCATTCTAAGAATCCAAGGGCTCCTTGTTTCAGCATGCATGGACACATCGATAGATGTATAATTATATGAGATGATAATATTTCAATTCTTTTAAGTATACTTAATGACTGCACATTCATCTAGCTCGCATTTTATGATTTGGTAATAAATTTAAAATGTAAAAAGTGAAATCCATGAAAACCTCTCACCTTTTCAAGGGATTTTAATTTGTATTGTCTCTCGTTGCAAACTCTTGAGCGAGAAAGGTTTATGATATTGCACAAGAATTTACACTGGGGCATCTTGGGTGTAAGCAGATTTTTAAATGTAAAATTTTTATGGGCAATTGGGTCTTTGGGTCCTGATCTTGCCTTCATTAGGTCACTTTGTGTCAGTCGAAAAATTGAGGTAATTTTATTATCTCAGCACTTGTTCAAGATATGGGCTGCAATCTTCTCAATGTAGATTTTCAAAATTTTAATTGTTAACCGAAAACATCGTAAACCAAAACTGAGTTGGGAAAGTCAATTTTTAAAGGGTTTCTTTTCAATTTTAAACACTTTGTTTTATGTTAGATTTGATTGTTTGATATTTTAAATGTGAAAATTTAAACGTTTTAAAAAGCATGCACAAACATAAATAAAACTCATGACAAGAGATTAATAAAAAACTTAACAATAATTACAAACCTAGCTTGTTAGTGTAATCCCAAGTGTCCTGATCATTCTTCACCACATTTAACCGGGCAGTCTAAAAGAAAATAGGACATAATAGCATTTATGAAAACATTTATGTTGAGAATTGACAAATTTCATGACATTTTCAAAAGGAACGAAAATCCCAACCTTGGCCCATTCAATCTTTAGGGTACAACATCCAGAGTAAATGTCTGCTCCATTTAAAGTCTCTTTTATGGTCTCTGCTGACTGGATGCTATCGAATGTGGTTCTCAGTCAAGGAAAACCACATTTAACAAATATCTATTGCCATTCATTAAGCCAAGTATGCAGCGAGCATAAAAACAATTGCTTTAATAGTTAGCTAAATTCAATTGCTTTAATAATCAATATTGTGCAGTATTAATATAAAAAGGATATTCGATCATCGCCTGCACTCCATTCTTTCGGATAATGACAATCCTGTTTACCACTGCATTGCTGTTTGTGCAAATAGTGTTCATCACATCCTGTGGAGTTAATGTTGTATTTTTATAACAATAAAAATAATAAAATTGCAAACGATAAATATACCAACCACTGTAATGGGATACTTTGGGTTAAGAACAGTAAATAACAGTACAGGTCCCTTCTTCTCTTCATTAAATCTAGGAGAAGCACAAAACAGCCTTTAATAAAATATTAGTAATATGCAGCACTCACTACATGTTTTGCAATGCATAAATAGTATATAGCATCTACTTCTTAATTTAGTTAGCTGGAAAAATATTGAATTTAACCAACGGTTGAAATGATCCTGTTCTAGGCTGAGAAGCTGGAGGCTGGGTGTACTGAGATGAAAAACCATCATATGGCTGTCTACCCTGTCCAGCAAATGAACCCTGTTGTGGTCCTCCAAAACCACCCGATTGCTGTTAAGTTTGCAAAACGATTCCATTTAAGCTGTGTTAATAGCTTTCTACTGTACTTTATAAAATCTTTAAAAAAATATTTAACGACAAACCCTCTACATTAAGTTACTATTATGCCTAATTCTAACTGTATTAATTGTTAATGTGCATTCACTTCATTAAAAAAAATTGGTAACTGCTTGCCAGGGAGTTAACATGCTTTTAGTATATTTTAGTTAGCAGTAATGCCCGGTAATCAGGCTAACATACTCTTTTCTGTGGAGGGCCGTAACTATTACTGTCTTCAGGCCTTTCACGCTTTCCATGGTAAGACATTACTGCAACAATTCAACAATTTTCACACAAAATTCCAGTTACGAACAATCGCCCAGCGATACTAAACGAATCCAAAATGTCTACAGGTATCCAAAAATAATATATATAAATATAAGTAATATTTTATACATAATTTATTTTTAAATTTAAATAAAATAAAATTAAACATTATAATTTGTGTTTATGCAATAATAAATTTTATTAAAATAAAATATGTTAAATAAAATAGTTCACCTTCGATTTAGTATATTTGTATAAACCAAGATGTTTTATTTTGTCTAATAAAATTGTTTTAAATTAAAAACAATCTAGCTTTGTTTTTAAGTTTTAATAAAATTAAACTTTGAAGCATTATGTAATTAGTAAAATCTAGTTTTTAATTCAAATGCTTAAATTGTAATTTGCTTATAACTAAAATTAGCAATTTGAGAGTTTGAATTTGTTTAACTTACTCATTACTAAGTTCTTGTAAACATGCGTACTTGATGATCTTTAAAAAACAGAGAAAATGGCCGAAAGTATTGGCAATCGCAAAAAGTTAAAAAGTGACAGTTCTTTGCGTTCATCTAATGCAATATCGTGGCAGTCATGGGCAGACAAATATTCTTTACCTCCCGGAACCGGTGATTTTATCTTTTCCATTTTAAAAATTCCAATAACTCTCTATCGCCCAGTTATTTGGATAATACGATTACAAATACTTCTGTTTCAAGAGTTGGACTCAAACAATGGGATCAGTGATTTTGTCATGTCTTTTGTCATGTTACATGACATTATAATTGGTCACGTATCGCGTTTTATCGTTTCTTGTTATTTTATTTTTATGGTTTTTAGCTTTTGGGCATAATTTCTGAGGCAGCGTTTGTTATGATACATTTTTGTGTTACTAGGAATCAAAGAGCAAACCACAGATGTCGTTAAAATCTTTGCTAAAGGTTGGTTATGTGTTACATGCTGCTACTGCTTCGATGTTTTGTTTGAGAGCTTTTATGGTTTTGACATCAACAATTTGGTCATTCTCAAATATGAGAAAGTTATCATCATTTAGATGTGGGATTGTACGGATTATCTCCTCGTTATGAAGATATTTGCTTGGTGGTGTGTAGAGTTTGCAAACAAATTTACAAAATGCAGGCTCTGTACGGACACTACGGTTCGTCACCTTTAGATTTTTTTTTGTGCCAAATTTGAAGTCATTAACAGCTTTAAAAATACCAACAAAATCACAGATATTGATTAACAAGTAGATAATGTATGCTGAACAAAACCATTGTCTTCATCCAAAAATGGTATGAAATGATTTTGTAAGCCTTTTGTATATACAGAAAGGAGACATGCTGAAAGATTGTCTCAAGTACTCCATCAAACTATGTCTTCACGAAAGGATTACTATGGTTCCAGTAGCTCCAACACCTCCTTGGCGCATTCCTCGTCTACCGGACCAACTACTCTGGAAAAATTCTCTAGCTCCATGCATGGTTCACCAATATCAAAAGCAAAACCCCTAGAACCATTGCTGCCTTCTTTAGAATCTTCAGATCACGGGAGGATGAATCAAGATAAATCAAGGGAAAAATTCAAACCTGCAGAGAAGATTAACCATTCACATGAGAAAAACTATCAAGGGCTAAATGCAACTGCTGGGATTTCATCATCAGTATCATCTACCAATGCCACTTCTGGCAACATCCCAAGCTCTAGGTCACAACCTATTGTTGCACCATCTTCATCAAATTCTGTTGTGGGAGGGCCAAAAAAACCTTCTGCCTTTCATTTTCCTGGATTTATTGCTAGGAAGTCCATGTCGAACATCTTTCCTGTAGAACCAGGTAGTTCTGCTGTGAGTTCAAATTCTGAAAACAGTTCTCGGATCATTTCCCAGACAGTTTCCATTAAGAAGACCACCCTGGACTCTACCTCTGTTTATGATTTTGATGACCTCTCTGTTTCCAAACAACCTTCAACCGACCATGGAAAATATTCCACGAAGAATAACAAATTGAAGGATCTTAGTTTGCCTGAAAAGGTTGAAACCAAGATGACAAAAGTGTCACCTTGTGATAATAGAGATAAAGATTTATCAACATTTTCAAAAGGCTTCAAAACACCTGATCATGTATCAGTTTCCCTCAAAAATAGCTCTCACCCCCATACATTGTTGTCAAAAGATGCTAGCCATGTTAGTACAACTCACAAAAAACATATTTCATCAAAAACATCATCACCATCAAAGAGCAGCAAACTTGACACACCCACTCCTAATCACAAGGCAAATTTAGATAAAGTCGTCAAGACAGTATATTCCTCGATGGAATCCAATCATAAAATAATGGGAAAAAAGGATGACAGCAACGAAAAGTGCGGCTCGTTGTCGAAGCCCAAGTCGTCTCTGTCTAGTCAGCCTCTGAGTCCCGAAAAGTATAAGCACAAAAAAAATAATGGGCCAGAACCTCCTATTTCCTCAGCTTTGTCAAAGAAAGAATTCGTTTCACCAAACTACACTAGTTCCGCAAATAATAAGTTAAAAAAACGGGTTGATGACATCTACTCCTCATCTTCTCCATCTTCACTTTCTTCGAGATGTTCAACTCCCCAAAGCAAAAAACAGGAGGTCAGCCAGATGAAATCCTCTTCTTCTCCATTAAGTTCCTGCAAGCCTGCCTTTTCTCCTAATCAGGTCAGTCATATTCAGAAAGTTGAAAGGAGTAAGAAATTATCAGAAATGTCCAAGAGGGACTTGTTGCTCAATGCAAAAAAGTCAGCCAAAAAAATGTCACCAAAAGTGGGAAACAGACATTCGGTGTTGGCAGACAATCTGAGCAGTGACGACGAAGATGAAGTTTTACCATCTTCCAATAGGTGTTCAGGAAGTTTCAAAAAGATGGAGTTAAAAAATACTCTCGAGAATTCAACTTTGTACGTTAGCAAAGAGCAGAAGAGGACTTCAAAATCTAGATTTTCTATCGATTCCAACAGCGATTCTTCTATCTCTGACTCTGAGCTCACGAGTCTCTCTGGAAATTGCATATCACTGGGCACAAAAGCCCCGTCAAAGACAAAGAAAGTAATTATTAGCGATTCCTGCATGGAAAACGAAATTATCAAACAGACTGACAGGATTCATAGAGCTTCACCTAAATTCTCCTCAGATGGTTTTTCTCTTTCGAGCTCCAGAAAACGAAGCCACTCGTCGGACGACGAAGATCCCGAATGCTTCGGCTCGTCGGGCAGGAGCACGAAAAAGCAGAAAACGCTAAAAAGTCAACAGTCTTTAGAAACATCTCCACTTCCCAATAAAAAAACTCAGCAGTCATCCAATCAGCCATCTCTATCTCCAGGAGGCACCAGTAGAAAACTACAGGGTGTTTCTAAAACCCTTAAGTTTGAAGTCAATACGTCTCCAGTATCGAACATCAAACAGAACTTCAATAGGGAAAAAAGAGTCAAAGACTCACTGCACGGAGATTCAAAGAGAAACAGCTTGATGTCGGAAAGATGTCACCAGCTTCAGCATGGTTCTCGACTTCACAGTTTCCCCTCTCCGTCTTCTTCATCTGAACCTGTCGATTCTCTTGATTCGCCTCTCTCCAGAACTCCTGCAAACCAAAATATAACTTCTACTAAGCAGAGCAAGAAACATATCGGAGCAGAATTACCATCTTCTCTGCACCTTGAAGGTGAAATTTATAATTTGTTTTACAATTTAAAATGTTCTAACTTCATTTTCACCAGGTATTTTGGAATATCAAAAATTTAATGAGTCTTATTGGTGGCCCAGGTGTAAACTAATGTCTGGAATGAATGTTATTAATTTCTCAAGCTCATTTATTATTATTATTATTTTTTTAAATTTAAGCTAAACTTATTTGTGACTTTCTTAAGGTCTTTCCAATGCAGTTGGCCCCTATCAGCCAGATATCCACTGTGGAGTCCTGATCAACTCCAAGTTTCCATGCATGAATTCACTATCCTGTCAGGTGACTGCTGTGTTGAATGTTTAGTCTAATGGAACGGTTCAACACAGTTGTGTTTTTGCCTAGGAGTTATCACCCATTGAGTTTCTAATTGCTTCTCTTGCTGATAACATGCAATTCTAATCCAGTTTAGTTTTAAATTGCACAAATGCTATGATAATAGTAATGAGGTTAAAGCGATAAGAGCCACGAGATTATCTCATATGTCCTGGAATCTTTAAATGAGTAAATATCATTTCTAGTAATGGCAACTTTGTAGTTTACAATTTAGTGTTTATGTAATAGATAATTTTATAACCAAGATAAAATTCTGACAGGAGCATTCAATTTCACTGAGGAGGGCTGTCGGGGGTCGCTCAAAGGCCTTTGACCTCTTGCTGTTGTCGCAAACGTCTAAACCCCGTCATCATTCTCCGAGTCATCGGCATGCACCCTCTTCGTCTTATTCTGTTCTTATCCCATCTCCCCCATCCTCGTATGTTAACCCTGCAGCATCTTCCAACACCTCGACCTCATCTTTCAGCCATCCTGTGACAGGAGCTGCTCCAGAAGGCATTCAGAACAGGACGAGGGTTAAGTCAAAAAAGCAGGCATCTCACCGATCTCTGTCGTCATCATCCTCGTCCTCTGCTTCTCCTCCTCGATCAACTTTCCATAAATATGAAAAGGAGTCGAATTTCTCCAAAGTTCTGTCTCCTCAGAGGTCTTCACCAAAATCAGAAGTGGTTGGAGTTGAGCTTTGCCAAATGAAGATGGAAATGAATTCCACTAATCCAGAAATCAAGGATGGAGTCGTTTCTGTTGAGCAATTGGAACAACTTGAAACACACAAATTAGAATCTGACTCTGAATCGACCAACAAAGAGTTGATTGAGAAGTTGTTAAAAGATGGACAAATTGGAAAAGGAGAAGAGGATTTCAATGAAGACTACGATGATGATGATGATTACACTTATGGAGAAGTTTTTAGGTTGGGTGTCTGTGGACTGCAAGAGTCACTGATTAGACCTTCATCATTTGAAAGTTTGTCAAAGAAGAAATTTCAGAGGTAAGGTGAAATTTATTGCTTTTAGATAATTTTATCGAGTAGGTTGGTTCGTAGGGTTGCTTTTTGGCTGCGGGAATGGTCATGATATGTCACGTTCAAAATCCAGCCTGAACCATCAGGGAGCATTCTTTGACAGTGGCCATTTATAAATGGTTGGGATATTAAGATATAAAGGCATTCAAAATAATGGCTAATAATACTAAATATTTTTATATACTAATTATTTTGTGTTCTCCAGATTATAATTTGATTTTGATAAATTATTATGCCTGACATAAAAGGTTGCAACTTCATTTTTTTTAGGTAAACATAAGCAGGGATAAATATGAATCCTTCTTGACTCATGCTTCATTACATTTTCAATATATATTTTAGACCAAAAAAGTTACTGAAACATGGGACTGGGGGTAACCTTGTTCTTATTGGATCAGAGAATCAAGGTAACAACACCAATATTACAAATGGAGATACCTCGACCATTCTTGAACGCCATCCTAAGCCAATAGCTGTGAGTAAAGACTATATTTGAACATGATATTTTTTATATTTATCTGATTTTTTTAGCAACTTATGTATACATATGGGCCGTGAAGGCACTTCTTAATCGATCCACCATTTACATGGCATCCCTAACTGGGTGCACTCCCTGGCAGTGCAGGCTGGGTTGTGAACGAGTCGCATGACAATTGTTGTTATTACCGCCTCGTGCGTGAACACTACCCAATCGACGAACCTGCACACCGTCGTAGTACCAACTAAAACTGATTAAGTAATTACCGAGTCCTGCAAAACATCAATGTCATATTTCAAAGGTGAACACTTTTGGAAGTTGGAATCTGGCAACATCTTCATCATCAGGGCTGTTTGCCTTCAGAAAGCAGGATCTAGTTCGACAGGCTTTCCAGAAAATTGTTCATAGGGCAAGCAAGGCCGACTCTAGTCCCGGGTCAGGATCTTATGCTGATTGACATTTTGCTTATCTATGTATCAAATATTTATGTGCAATCTGAGACATTCATGTTTATTTACATTGCGAGTTTTTTAACTACTACTTTGTATGTTTTAATCAAATTTATTTCGAGAATATCCAAAACTTTCGTCATTTTGTACAGGCTTCAAAACAACCAGCTGTGGCGCAGAAAGTCCATGAACTTCCCCGTGAGGATCAATTCCTGCCTTCTTCGTCCAGAACCATCTGACTTGCGAAAATTTACGAATGGAGATTGTTCTGATTCTGAGGAATTTACGGTGGATGAGCCATTAGATGATGGTGATCCAAATGAGCAGCTGAATGCAATTTTCAGAGATCTGGCTCCACCTGCAGCTTTTTTAAAATCATTTCAGTCTAGTCAATGCAAGATTATAAGATCCAATCAAATTCCCACAACATCCAAGCCTTCACAATGCCAAAGCAACAACCAAAACCTCACTCATTCAGATGACAACATGATTGGTGTGAATCATTGCAGCTCCATTCATAAAAAGAGCCACTCGACCTCACAAATGACTGAACTGCCTCAATTCTTACCTAGTTTTAATCCCGTGATATCAGCAACAGTTTCGAAAGGTAGTGATAAAATCATCCCCCAAACTCTTGTGGACCACAGAGATGGGATGAGGTCACCCCCACACAAGAAGAGGATATCAGAGATCATGCCATGCACAACTTGCCACCCTCTTACAGAAGCTGTTGTGGTTCCTTGTTGCTCTACGATGAGCATTTCAGACAATGCAACCACGCTTTCCAGCTCTCAAGCTGTATCCTATACCTTTTATCCATCTCAAAATGCTATCCAAAACACCAAAACGTTTAACGACATATCCAATTCCAGGGGCACATGCCCATCCCCAAAAGATGGGCAGGGCAAATATTTAGCTGCCAAAGGGATTCATCTGGAATCGGATTCGCAAGTCTGTACAAAGGAAATGCGATTCGAAAAACCCGCTTTTAACGCCAAGCTCTCATGCTCTCCCTGCTCAACTCTAAATGGAATTCCAAAAGATAACCTCCATTCAAAATCCCATTCCACAAAAACTTTCCTTACTCCAAGCAAATTCCAGCAGAATGGATTTGTGTCTTCCATGTCCTCGACCGCTCATAACATGCCTCCGCCATCCCTTGTGCCAAATAATTATTCAGTGCCCTTCAGAAATCCCTCTTTTTCTCAGTCAACAAATGTCCTCTCCTCCTTCCTTAATTCAAGCCAACCATCTACCAAGGGTTTACCCGTTTCTAGTCCACTGAATGGGATGCCCTTCCCTACGAGTAGCACCATTTACAAAAATAATAACCTGCCATATCTGAATTCCTGTCCGTCCTCCACGCTCAACCAACTCAAGCCACTCAATAGCGTTTCGAGTTTAGAAGGAGCGCACAAGATTCAATTTAAGACAGCTGATGGAGCGACCGTTTTGAGCCCCGGTGATCTTCATAGGCACCAAATGCCTCAACCCGAATCCATTCAACCTGCTGTGTTCGACAGGAAACAAAAACCTTCAAGACACTTACATCAACAATCACAACAAATGGGTGCTAGTCAGAATCATCAGCATATAACTGTGAAAAATAATGATCATCAGGGGCATGCTAAACATCCACTGAACCTAGTGAATGGTGTTGACTCTTTGGGTTCCTCACTCAACCACTCACACCTTCAAGCCCCGTTAGCTTCAAATCTCGTCAACCACAACCGCCACCACATCATGAATATAATAGGTTCCTCCCTTCCAACTCAAAATCTTATTTACAATCAGCAACAGCAATGTCAGCTAGCTCAGGATGTCCCCATCTTTCACAAGAGCTTTCCTGGAGGATTCTCAGACCAGGCTAAAAACCACTCAAGTGGAGAGAAGCCCCCTGTGCAAGATTTTGATGCTTTGTCAAATGTCGACCAAATCAAGCAAACGTCCGGTAAAATGAATGCATCTAGTCGCACAAGGAAAGCCATGGTTGGGATTTGAGGGGCCCTTGGCTGACTGCAGTTACTTAAAAGACTTGTCTGGCCACTTGATTTCCAAGAATAAGAGATTACGGGGAGGCATAACGCAAGTACCGAAATGAACATAATACGATAATTGATTTAAGAGTTACAGTGATGATGCCCTTTGGCACAAACATATTGTCTGCAGTAATGATTTCCAAGGAGTAAAATCATTACACAAGTTCGAAGGTTCTTCTTCCCAGATCATATATTTTGTCATTGTGGTTCTGGGTTGTCCCCTCAATTTCTGGAGCATTTTGTTTGAGTTCCTTGTTGTTACTTTTCCTTGAACTCTTGCTTTGCAGACAGCAACTTCAGACTTAATTGTTTGTGTCTCGTGTGATGTCTAAACAATTTTAAATAGCAAATTGATTACTCCAACAATAAGATGACAATTTTTTACTTGTTTTGTAAATGTTTATTTAGTTTGTAAATGGCCTCAGGGCAGAGATTTTGAAGGAGAATGATAAGTACTGATAGAAATTACCTTTGCATTGTCATCATGTGATTTGGGGTGTCATTATTTATTTATTCCAGTACTGTTGAATGTAAATACTGTTTATATTGACAAATGCAGATTCTTGTTGTTTCCATGCCCAATTGGATTTTTGTTTTTATGTATATTCAGTTATTCATTAAAGTCTGAGGTGATCACGTCTGGATGCCCTTTCAAAACCTGAAGAGTCATTCTGAGCTGTGGTTGTCATGTAAAAAGTTGATTACAATTAAAACCACACTTCATGAAAGAATGACTTCCTCTCACACACCGATGGTTGAGTAATGATAGTTCTTGCAAAAAGGCATAAAAAAATACGTATATTCTGCGTAACACATCGTTAGTTATATCTTGATGCAACGCACATTACCAAAGGTTTTATTTGATGAAATGCTCTGTAAAATGTTCCTATAAGTCAATCGGGATCACAGCTGGAGCTTGAAGCGGAGGCCACCCTTCCTGATTTTAGTGCCGAAGGAAAAGTAGTTGCCCCCACCCCCAAGAACAAAAACTTCAGGGCAATCAGTTCCACTGGTATCTGTGTCTTCCTTTAGTAAATGGCTAGTGTGTTTGTGGAATTGATAGCTAGCAGGTTGGATCTGTAATTTATAATTAATGTTATTATAATTGGCAGTACACTGAATATTACATAGTTCGCTTCTCATTAAGTTATCATTTAAGAACTATCTACCAATAGTACATAAGCAAGCTCTTGGTTACCAACCTCTTTGGAGATTCTTGATACGTGGAAATTCTGGGTTGTCCCAGTGATGAGATCTACAACTGAGATACCCGGAGAGGGATGTCTGGCGCCCACACCCCCAACCAAGATGAGCTGATCCCCGTGTATGTGGGATGTATGCGAGAACCTGTCAAACAAGATAGAATGAATTGTTATGTCCTTCCATTTATGACAACTAATAAATACAATCAATGTAATGAATACCTCAAGCTCTGAATAAAACAAACCTTTTCTCAAGATGACCAGAAAATTCTAAAACTTTCCACTGATTTGAATCCAATTCAAGGATATGTATAGAATTTTTCAGCATGCCATTGCTATCCAAACCACCTGAAACCACAAGGGCACATCCCTTCCTCCACCAATCAGAGGAATGACTATGAATGGATCCGGGGGCATTGTTGGAATTGGGTAACTGTGGCAATGTAAGATAATAATAATAAAAGCAATCAGTGTCATGCAAAATCACTACACAATACAATACAAATAACTTACATCATTCCAAGTCCATGTTGAAGTATCGAGGCACCAGGTGTCACCCAACGTCCTGCTGCCAGTGGTCTGACCTCCATGAATAATTATCAATTCCTTGCTTTCTGGCAATCCTAGAACAAATGATGATGGTATCAATATTAAAGTAATATTAAGGCCTATTAAAGTAATACAAATAACACATTCCTCGTTTTTTGTTTTATAAAATTTTCCCAAATTTAAAATTCATTAATGGGTTTTTTATTATTGCAATTACTGTTAAGAAAAACATGATCATCAAATCGATCAATGCAATATTACCAGAAACAAAGTCAAATTAAGTAGCAATAAACTTGAAATGGTATCCTTAGTGCATGCAGCTTTAAACAACTTCAATCTCACCCCCATTAGATGTAACTCTTAATGCAGTGGCAGAATGCCTCCATCTTGCTATGGGTCCTGAGGATGATGCAACAGGATCTTGAGACTTCTCAGAAAGTTCTACATCAACATTTAAGTCAAAGTTTTCAAAGGTCAAATGTTTGCAACCATTCAGCTTAGACACAGAAACTCTTTCCAAACTCTGTTTGGTCTCCTTGTCAAGAGTCAGCAAAAGCACACTTGAACAGGGACCCTCAGGGGATTTTCTGCCCCCAAACACAAAGATCCTGCCATCTTCGAGAAGTGTGCAAGATGAATGCATCCTCTCAAAAAGGGGAGAACTGACTGAGGATAGCAGCGACGATTGTCGAGGTTCATTCTTTCTTGGAAATCCCAAGTAGAAGATGCTTGCTCTCTTCATCCGACAGTGAATTACCTTTGAATCCACATCAGGATATAAATTTCTTTTGATGGGATCCTGGAGGGCCACAGCGTTCCTTGCTCCAGTGACCTTTGAGTGGGAAAGTTCTTCTGCATTTGCATCTCCAAACCCACCAATAACAAAAAGATGCTTCCCTCCTTTGAAATCTATAATGCAAGAAGAGTGTCCAAACCTGGAGCACTTCAAGTCCTCCAGCTCAACATCAACCAACAGATTCTCTGATCCCATTTCAGTGCCACTGATACATGCATATAAATCTGTAGTGGTTCTTGTAGGATTTTCGTTACCAATGCAAGTTTTTGTGCTAAATGCCTCAGAACCTAATACTGAGTGATGACTGATGGAAGAAAAATTTGATGAATCGAGCAATTTATTTTCAAAGCCATCACAGGCATCAGATCTTCCAAAAATAGACATCTCTTTCCATATAGTCTCATTGAAAGAAGAGCAAGTACCCTGAGTTGCAGTGATGACAAAGTAGTGGATGCATTTGAGGATCCATTCCTCGTATTCATCAAACATCTCCAGAGTTTCCAAGCGACGTGCTTCAACCTCTGGAAGAAGCCGAAGAAAGAAATGGATCATCGTGCTGGCTGAACAAACCTGCCATCCCTTTGGAGATTGTTAATTTTCAATTAATTTCTAAATTAACAAAGATAGAAATTATGTAAAAAAATCAAAAATCTTATATATATAAACATGTCTTAAAGAAGGCATAATGACATTGATGAAAAAAGTAAAAATGGTGAAAAGGAAATATTATTAATTAATAAATCAGAAAATTATGAGAGAAAACAAATAATGTAATAACATTTTTGCAATATATCAAAAGTATAAATTAACCTGCTTGATGTATCGCTCAACTTGAGATTCAGCTGTAGGAAAAGAGAAAACTGACTTCAGTGGAGATCCTAACTTTTTGAAATGTTCACACCTTTAATTTCACAGAAAATAAATATAAATAATACATTTTTCAATTTTTCCATCTTCTTCTCAAAACTCACATAAATTCTCCAAATTCATCATAAGGATAAATCTGTCAATTGATATGAAACATAATTATGATTTAATGAGTAAGCCATTATCACTGTCATTACAGTGTTTGAAAAACCTAGTAATGTTCCAATGAAATCACAGCATACACAAGCATCTTACTTGTTCATAAGTGACAAACACCGAATTTCTGAATGTTTGAGATGTCCATGCAATGAATTTTGAAGCTCTGTCGGTAAAAGACATAGATGTTAGTTGAAGTTGCAGTTATAGGTAACCTTTGGTTTGAAATGAATTTGAGCAAGTTACTTATGAAACTAACTCTCCCACATGAAGATAGGTGAGAACGACCTCTGAGAGAACCAATGTGGGAGTCTCAAAATTAACCCCTGCATCGAGGAGGAGATCAGAGAGCTTTGACGTTTCAGTGAGATCACATCCAACCATTTTGTAGCTCGGACTATTCCACACTGAAATATTTAAGGTCAAAATGCATAATAGAAAAATATTGAAACAGTTGAAGAGCAAATAAATAAAATGTGAGTATAAATGAACCGGTAAGATATTTGCACCTCCAAAAATGAACAGTTAATATTTTAAAAAATTATTTATATGATTATGCTCATGCTAACACAAAACGTTCTTTGCATCAGAATCTACTTTTAACTCCATTGATTCTCCAATAAATGGCTGCAGCTCCTCTGAACACCTTATCAATGTCAGCTTTCTCTTTTGCAACTCGGGGAAATCTACCTTTCAATATAGTATAACTGCCAATATTATTACCATAATTAAATTGATATAATTATTCAGCAAATTACCCTATTTAGGGTAAAAAAAAATTTTAAAACCATTAATGTAAACATATGAGTAAAATTATCTTTTTAAATTCATCCCTAAATTCAGAAAACATTCATCCTTTTTAAATCCATCCCAACCTCAACATAAAAACTTCCTGGAAGGAGCAATTTCTGCTTTTTAAGTCTAAAAAATGTTGTATCAAACCCTGAACCAACAGAGATTATCTGCAATTAAAGCAAAACCATAAATTACAACATGCTATTATGGATAAGAAATTCAGTTATTCAATTCACTGAGAAAGTATGTTTAGCAATCATCTATATCAATAAAATGCCTGAAAATTACCTGAGTTGGCATGTTGCGAAGATTGAAGTGTCTTTGAAAATCACAAATGATTTTATTCAGAACATAATTCCTTATGTAATAACCTCTGTCATCACAAACACTTTTATTGTAATATCATCTCATGATATCATCATTTATTATCTACATATTTTAAATAATTATATATTTTCTTCTATGTGAATAATTAACAATAAAACAAATTTATTTACGAGCCTGTTGATCAGCGGGGATCTTATGACGGGGTCTCCATTAAATTTCTTTTTGACAAAATAAGTGATAAAGTCATCGTCAAAGTAACCTTTATAAACCATTGATGACTTGCTAACACTACTGCTGTCATTTGTACCTTGAACCTTTTGATATTTCATACTGGTATTATTACATTAAGTAGTAATTAACATAGCATCGCATTCCAATTACTTTCTTATAATTTAAATAAGTCGAATATTATTGTTTTATTACAAAAATAGCACGCATATTGTTTTGTTTAAATATAATGCTCACACTGCTAAATATTCCATATCTTGATGATATTGCCAGAATTTTAAATTAAAATCAAATTAATTATATATCGTTAGGCAGTGCAATAAATAGTAATACAATTAGTTAAGAACTAACGGCAGTAGACTTTCTAGATTTTACTGTTTTTCCCATAGCTATTTAAGAAAACTCCACAATCCCGAACGATAGACGGACCGCACACATCAAACCAAATCAAAATTGTTAGAACATAAACAATATACCTAAAAGGTAACTTATAAGAAAAATTATACAAACAAGTATAAGCATATATAAATATAGTATACTGAAATTATATACTTAAACATTTAACAAAATTAGTTATTATTTTATTTTTTTAATAATTAATATTATTTATATATCTTGATGCAATCGGAATTTTTAACATATGACTTGTAATGTGCAAGAAATTTGAGAATGAAGCAACAAGGTGCAGAACTCAGAAAACTATCATGAAATTAATAAACGATTTGACGAAAAATGTATAGTACATTGCAGTGCTCGTCAATACGCTCAAAATTTATGAGATTTTTGTTCGAAGGCTATATTTGGACATGACCAATTTTCAATAAAAAAAAAAACGATATTCTGTGAGTTATTAATTTGTTTTAATTTCCTTTCACACTCTTTTTGAATTGCATTTACCATTTCATTGAAAAGATTTCAAATCGATCTCAAAAATATCCGAAACTACATAGGTATAAATTAATGGTAATTAATATTATTAAGTAACAACCATAACAATAATTTATATAATATTAATTAATAATAATATTTTATTAACCTTATTATTATAATATATTATATAACAATAATATTATTATTTATGAAGCACTACGTTGAATAAATTGTCAATGATAATTTTGAGGCTTCCATACATTTAAATATTTCGAACACATTTTGTTTTATTACAAAAATTAAAATAAACAAATTTTAAATGCGAATGAAATGCCAGTTCATTTTATATAATAAAACTAAATACCTAACTTAACACAGCTTCTAAAAATAGCTAAAACTACACAGAAAAATTTAAACTAAATTAAATTTTAAAAGTTATTAAGATTACCAAAAAATTGTCTAGTGTGAAAATTAAAAATTGAAGTCAGTATTGAGTATTGAGTATTAAGTTCTGTAAAAAATGATGCTGAGAAAAAACACGTGTTAGTAGCTGATCGCCAGGATTAATATTCAACAAGAGTCGCCAACTCCATGAACATCAAGAACGTAGACATTGAGTCATGTACATGTCATATTTCTGTATCCATAGATATCCGGATTGGATGGCCACCTGTTGGTGGTGTGGAGGAAGGGGTTATGTGAACGGCCGTGTTGGGCTGAGCTTTGATGAGAACTCTTAAGCCTTGATTAGGTTGATCATGACTTGCCTTACCTCTGTCAAGAGCATATCTAATAGGATCTTCAATCTTATCGTGAACTTTCCGATTCTTTTCAGAGCCGATGACGGTTTTTGTGGTTGAAGTCGTGGTCTTAATCGTCCTCGTATAGCGCTCTATTTCATTGTTGTTTGAACGAATTGGTGAAATTTTGCCTGGAGATTGTTTTCCAAATCCATTTGTGGGCTGGATCGAACCTCGAGGACTGCCAAAGGAAACCCCAGGTATGCTCATGTCTCCCTCGCCAGCAGAGAAGGACTGGTTTGAGGAACCCTTTGAATTGTTTGCTCCTTTATTGGAACTTGCTTGATGTTTCTTCTGGATTCTTACTGGATTTGGAACGCCCTCAGTTTCAAATTTGTAAGACTCAAAGCTGTCCGAACAAGTGGGACTGGATGGTTTTTTGTTGCTGGGATTTGTTTGAAAATCGGCTGTTTGGTCATTTGGCACCATTCTGTGCTCTCCAGGTTTTCTTCCATTCACATGATTATTTGGATAATAATCATCAACCAGAGGTTCTTGACTTTGTGAAGAATTGCTGGCATGTTAAAAGTAAACATTATAAAAAGCAAGGATGTTCAAAAAATTGCAAATGTAATGTCAAATAAATGAACTAAAGATTAATTATGAGCGATAGCAACGTACATGAACTTGTGAGCTTTCTCAGTCATGTCCATCTCCCAGGATTTGTTTTGTTTTGAAACCCAGAGGCACATAAAGATGGCCGTGGCCACGCAGGCCAAGAAACCCAGACATAGGATAACGGGTCCCGCGATCTTCAGGCGGTTTTCTCCTACTGAAGCCAAGCCAGGCCAATTGGCAACGATGGTAATGGTTAGGCCGATAAAAATAATTCCAGCAGTAAGAATAAGCAGCAGTATTCCCACGGGATTTATCCTGAAAAGGATTAGGATCATTTGTATTTAATTAGCTTTAAATAATCAATATTAGGTTAATTTGGCAAATCAGAGCTTCAATCCAAATTGAAAAAAAAGTTAAAATCAGGAACATCATTTCAGAATTTTCCAGGTTGGCAAAACTTATTTTCATATCTAATCAAAAGTAAAGCTTCCGTTTTCCCCAAAAGATGTCCCTGCTCAAAATAGGCTGACATCTTTTCTCCAGAAATGAAACACATTTTTGAATAATTTTATTATTAAAAGATTATTATCCTTTACACTATGTATATATATGTATACTATGCATTGTATAGGATACAATTTACATATTTGTACATCATCAACATATTTTAGAAAGTATCATTTAAAAAGTAGTAGCAGACATTTATTATGTACATGTCAAGGATGGAGATGCTTTTACCTGGGGGGCATTGTTCTTTTTTGATTGTAAGCAAAAAATCTGGCCCTGGCCAACCGTTCCAGGCTTGCTGCCCTCTCCAGAGAGAGAGGAGGAGGTCTGTTATTCTGGCTCATTTGAGATTGAGACTTCCTGAATTAACTAAAGCCGAAAATTATTAATGATATGGTATGCATCTATTCGTTGATTAGTTCTGCAATGTTTTGTGACTTTATAAATATAAAATAGTTAGAAGTAAAATTTCAAAGATAAATAAAAAAGTTAAAAGAACAAAGTTGGCTTACGTCGCACGTGTTATCCTTGGAAGTAGATGATGCTAAATTTATTGATCCAAAGCATTTAAGTTTAGATTATTTGAATCTGTCAACATTAACGAAATCTCGAAGAAACTTTTTCCAAGAATGAATCCACAATGCCGACGCAAAATTTTCCAAGCGCACGTTTTTGGATGAAGCTTCGACGCATTACATTTTTGTTATTTTTCCGTCATTACCAATCGAGGTATTTTTTTTACTATAAAGGTGTTTGATCACGTGAGCCTAGCACACCTGTAGTCAGTGTCTAAAGAAATGCATACTAAATCGAGTAAAACCTTCTAAATTTACAAACAACTTTTAAATAGTAGCTGAACAAAATTTTAAAAATGGCATTAGTTTTTAATTCTCCTGGTGAAAAATTTCATTCTTTTAGGAAAGATGGGCTACGAATAAATGCTGAAGTATGATGAACAGATTAAGTTGGTTGTTTTTAATTTCCTTATAGAGGCTGAGAGGAGCATAATGATTTTTTTATGATAAATAAAAATAATAATACCTTGTAGAACAATTAAATCAATAGAATTTTATTATATTTACAACTATTTTTGTTGATGTTTTATTTTTTATATATATTTCTTCCCGTACATGCAGAGGTTGACAACTATTACTAATTATATAACTCAAATTAATTAGATTTGTATCGAATTTGCGTGGACTTGGTTTATTAAATTATTGGAGGTTATTAAAAAGGTCCTAAATCGGAGAGTGCCACGTGTCTCCCGGGAAATGTAATCTCACTTAAAGCAATTCGCTTTTCATGCGTTAGTGGAGAAAATGTTGGAGAAGCTTTTGGCAACGATAATTATGACGTTAACGTCCATAGTAGACGTCAATGGTTATGGCAGTGGTGCCCCTCACGGAGCATGTTATGATCTCGAACCTCAACATTACGGAGTTCTTCCAAAGGACCCAAAGCAAAATCAAAATCCGTATATCGTCGAAACCTTACAAGGAGATTATCTGTTTAGTCCTGGTCATGAGATACAATGTAGGCAATGGACGTTCTTATGTTTTTTGTATGCAGGTCTATTTTTTTATTCCTTATTAGGGATATGTTCGAGGCCGGAAAAAAACGCCTTAATGTTTGTCGCTTGCGTTGCTCTTTAAGACCTTAGATTGGATAAAACGAAAAACATTTATTGTTCTTAAATACTGTTCTTTGAATTATGTATAATTATTATATACGTTGAATTATATATTATATGACTGTTTTGTAATGCATATATTATTTAAATTTAAGCTGCTAAGTGTATATAAACTTAAGAGGTTTTCTAGTCAGAATATATGGCCACAAGTTCAGAGGGCTTATTTTTCAAGTTAGAGATGAACTTGGAAGGAGTCGAGGTAAGTTTACATCATTAAACGACCAGGCCAAAACCATAACCTGTCGTCACCCGGACGATACCTTAACTCATACCACTCCTGAAGTCAAAACTGAATTGACCTTCACATGGAGAGCTCCTGATAATGCTAGGCATCAAGTTCTCTACCTCAGGCAAGTTTTTTCAAGCATTGTGATTATGGCAATCTTATTCTTATCACAAAATATTCAGATCATATCATTTGTGTGGACTACTCCAAGTCCTAAAATAAACAAACATACGATATTTCTAGTGGAACTATTGCTGAGTCCGAAAGCAGTTTTTGGTCAGACAAAGTAGTCGTGCTTTACAATTCATTGTTCACTCATGAATTTGATGGTGAGTTCAAAAATGCCATTTTCTTTGCAATTTGTGAATATCATGAAACATTATTTTAATTAAGAAATTATTACCTAACATCAGATCTAATCAATTTACTAAATATGATATTTTAATTTATTCATAATATTTAGTATTACATGTTTTGGAAGCATGCTTAGCTATAGCCAAGGTTATCCATGAAATATTTTATAAATTTTAAAGTTTGAAGCAGCAACATTGTGTTACGGTTTTCACTAATTAAAGAAAAAAGCTTGATCATTAGTAAATATAACAGGTTAGCTGAGAGGGTTGCATAATGTTTAATGTCTTAACTTTCAAGTTTCACAAAACTTCTCTTCGGGGAGCACTTCCCACAATTTATTTGGAACATAAGCCACTATAAAACATTCGGACTCATTGAAAGTTATGCGTCGCATTTGCTACCCAGCTCTCGTATCCAATGCGGGTACTCAAAAGGCCTGCTAAATATAACACTATCAGTAGCTATATTTATACGTCGTTTGTACTATAAATAATAATTGAATATATTAATTTTGTGAATAAAATTGACCTATTTATTTTCAGATGAAAACAGAAAATTGGACTTGTGATCCTCAGTGAGGACTCCTCACTCGAGTGGAGAAGAATCACCTCTTCCACTACATTGAAGTTATTTTGTAAACAGTTTAACATCAGCTCGAAAGTTATTGAACGCTTCATTCAGAAGCATTATTCCATTGGAAATTAATGATAATTTATTGAGCTGTTGCTATTTTCTAAATCAAACAAACCTCAAACTTAATGTGATCTTTGGAGTTTTCACTAAATCTTTTAGGGTTGCTCTCATAAGTTGCACATTTTTAAGTTGGTACTAAATTCGTGAATAACTGTGAGATCACTTTTTGGTTTTTTTTTATCAATTTTCAAAAATTTTAATAATGGGCTTGTTGTGGCCAAATTGGTCCAAATCTTTAATAGAACCATATCAATGAAATAATACATGAATCATTGCAAGAATGAAATATATCCAAATACAAAATCTGCCTTTCTAGTGAGAAATTGAGCAAACGTCCAACTAATTCTCAGAAGGCTATATAATTTAAAATACAATCAGAAAAAACTCCTGTTGGAACGAAGGTTCTTTTTGTTAAGATTTTCCACTCATTTCTACCGGCCGGCCGATCGCTCCATTCAAACACACTTAGTGAGATGCTTGAAATGAAAATTATGCTTTTAAAATGGAATCACCAGTTTTGAAAAATTGGACTCTGGCATCTGTCAGATACTATGAATGTCGAACCATTTGGAATCGGTTATATTCACGTTCCCACGTGCCGTTTTGAAAGTCAAAGAGAAGACCTGTAACAATCACGAGCATCATTCCTTCGTGTGGCAACATCGACGCTTTGGGTCGTCACACGTAAAATAATTCATAGAGCAGCGGGGGAATAGGCACGTCGGTAGCCCATTCCACCTGTATTTTATTTTCTTGGGTGGTATGGATGTCGGTCAGCGTTCTCATCTCCGTCAATATCGCGGACACCTTGCCGAAGAATATTCTATCTTTTGGCTTTCTTTTGCGATGTACGATGGATAGAGTCTGTATGAGTCGTGCCTGATGGACGTCCACCAAGTCTGGATCTTGCAGGAGAGATCTGTCTAATGTGTAACATGTAATAAGCAATACGACATTGGTTATGTAAATAATTAATATTGGACGCAATTAATATTAAGAACACAAAATATGGTAGTACCAGTTTTTAGTAAATTTATTCCTAATAAGAATATAAATAAGCTTATTTGAACAATTGGATGCCAGATTTTATTAATAAAATAAGACCTTTCAATCAACTAGATGGAAATGAACCAACCTCTGAAAAATATTAAAATGGCTTTCAACACACATTCTTCCTCTTCTGTGAGATCCAGCTTTTTTATGTCACCAACCATCTGAAATTAAAAGATTACTTTTGACTTGAGTGCTATGGAGATTAAATGTTTACTAATATTCCTGCAGAAACTTTCAATAGATTAATCTGATGTATTTAAGCAGTTGTGATTTGCTTCAGCTGGTTGTGAAGTTTGTTTAAATAGGAAAAAAATGTATGACCTTCATTTTTTGATACTAAAAGTTGTTTCTAGACATACGCTCGAAGATCCTTCGAGTATTTTTTTATAACACTGTGGTCAGATTATCTTTATCCATTTTGCTTCACGTCATGACATATTAGTAATAACAGAGTTCATGAAAAAGACCCAGTTTTACTAGCAATTAATAACGAATATTTAACCAATTTTAAGATACATCAACTTGTATTTTATTTCTCTTCAGGGTTTTGCAGAGGTGAAATTATATTTAATACTATTGCTAGCAGAATTTTAAATGAAAAACCTGCTCAAAAATAGGTTGTTTTAATAATTACATCATTATTTTTACATACATATACATTTCAAAAGTGAACATATGCTTCTTACTTGCTTCTTACAAATGAAAATTTAAGTGATAATGAGAGGTGTGAATGCAAACAAATCATTTATAGTTTGAATTTTGTAAAATAGGAAAGTTGATAGTTTGTAAACATTGATGAAACAGGCAAAGCAACTATATGAAATGATATTTTTAGGCAGAGTTCCAAATATTGACTATACTATCAGTTGCATTTGTTATTACATAAAAATATTGTCAAATATCTATCATTATCAATATTATTAAGATGCTTTGAGCACAGTAATAATTAGCATAAGCCATTAACACATATTCTATAGAATGTGGTTAATAACACCAACAAAAAACTATTCCGAATAATAAACTAATTATGAATTAATTATCTTCAATATATATATAAAACAATTCACAAGAACGGAGGCTTATCTACAACTTGCACTTGAAAAAAAAGATAGCTTAAATTAGACCTTGAAAACATCTCGAAGAAAGCTTTCATCGTACAGTCGGGACATGTTCTCCAAATGCACGGTGCTCCCGCAGTAGTGAGTATACAACAGGTGCTCGGAATTGAAAGCTCTGTAGGAAGATATTAGCCAAGCCTCGAACCTTGAGCCTAAAAACAAAGAGTCACTTAGCTGTTTGTGTTCAATCATAATACAAATGATGTTGGACAATTTTTACAAGTAATGAACTGCTTAGAGAGCCACAATAACACGTTCTCTCTCTTTCTCGTCCAGTTGTTTATCTTTTGCATACCCTGAGAGGTTGAATAAATTCTTAGCAAAAACCTATTTAGCTTATTATTGGATCATGCAATAAAGATATAATATTATAATATTGGCTAAAATCAGAAAATAATTTTAAAGTTCTGTTAAAGTATGTTATGCATACTGTGAGTATTTTGTGTCTTGTGACCTTCTGCCATTAGAAATCACTTTTAAAGTTTTATCCATGTTAATAACTGATAAATATTAGTTAAGTAATTTATAGTACCAAATACTATTGAATATATATCAGATTTGGATGACATAATAATGGCAAAATTGATCAAATGAATGAAACACGATTTGGAAATAATCAAAATATTATGAGCAATTAATAACAATCATTATTATATAATGACATTGGTTGTTGTTTGCCCTATTTATGTATATGTTAATTATCGTTCTGCTACGTTATCAATCAGTTTATTTGCTAGATATTTTCTCAACACTTATTTTTATATCTGCTTTTCGATTGCCTCTTAGCAACTTCAACTTTTTCTGATAAATAATTTCAAGAGAATCTCAACAATTAGGTGAATTCAACACTTCAAATAGCAACGTTCAACCACATAAATAATTTTCATATAAATAGGATAATACAATAAAACGTGATATCATAAATACTATAATACAATTGAGATATTATAAATAGGATAATACAGTGCGTAAGTGCTTCGTCTAATTTAAAATTGGGCATAAAATTACATAAGAATTTATATTACTTGTTGCAAAAATTGTGATTAATCAGTAAAGCAAAACTATATCGAATTTATTTGTTAATTATTAACTAAGTTGAAACAATGCCATCACATTCAAGGATTCTTCTTAGCTAAACAGCTTTAAAAATAAAACTTATTTTTGTCTTTTAAATGGAGCTCTACAGCTGATATCAGGGTGAGAGAGTGAGAGAGCGGGCATAACGTAAGGTCGCGATAATTATAATTAATGTGTTTTTTGTTTTCAGGACATCGTCATATTTATTTATTTATTTATTTCCTTGATTAAAGTTCGTTGCATAAATAAGATGAGTCGGACTTATGCAAGATCATTGACCTCAGGCTTAAAAGATGATTCGCTATAACAGCAACGAGTCGCAATGATGAATCATATTAAATGGATTGTAGTCAAAGGGTTGTTAGACTTAATTTATAATGCAGGAATTTAAACCGTGCAGATAAAAAAATTTTAAAAATTCAAACAAATCCTTAATATCTCCGGCTGCGACGCAAATACATTATGTTATGCACACTTAATTGGTTCATTAATTAGTAAACAAGGAAATAGGTATAATTCGAAGTTAAAGTCCAAAACTATGGCTCTCCACCAAGAAGGCATCACCACCTGGACTTGGGACAGGTGTGGTGCAGGGACGTCATCTCATCTCGTTGAACAAGGGTTTGCCACTCCACTCTCCTTTGAAATAATGCCCTAGGTATGGCGTCAAGACTTATGCAATAGACTTAAATTCAATAACTGAACAAATATTTATTAACTAGTAAAACGCTTTAGATATATTCGCCAACCTTTGATAAGTTTGATCTGATCTTCCAAAGGCAACTCCTTGAACCCCGGCACGGCTTTGGCGAAAGTCACAAACCTCTTGACTGCTCTTTCAATGCATGGTAACATGTGTTCCAACATTGCTTTCCTTCCGTCCACATCGATACCTGTGCAATGGTAGATGTTGCTGTACTCGTCTTGGCTAATTGGCTTCAAGGGTCCAAACATTTCCTCTTTCAATTTTCTTTTGATCTGAAAGTTTTACAAAACTACACTTATAAAATGATAATAGCCAAAATATAGTAGAAGTTTAAATGTTCAAAGTTAACAAATCGTTCGAACGATATCGATTTCCGTTTTTTTTTTCTTGAAATGAGCCACTTGTATCTTTGAGACTCTTTTATCTGGATTTTCAGCAAAACAGCTCTCTAAATTTCCAGACTCGGTATGGTCGTTAAAAAATGGCCACTCTCTAGAAAAATATTTGTGGCGCTCAATATTAAAAACATCGTAAAAGACGCTGTTGCCATAACTCTCTTCTAGAGGCTTTTGAGTGTCATCGGAGTCGTACAACATATTATTTTATTTTGTCTTTGTACAAACTCGAATTTATGGTTTATGTTTTTCACACATAAACGTGTAACGTGATCTCAGGAAAAGAGTAAATTAAAAAAACTCAAATATTTGTTAATGTTATTAAAATAGCATTAATGTTATTAAAATTAATGTTATGTCTGTTACGTAACCGCGTAATAAAATGTATTTGTAACTCTTGACTGTTTAAAGGAATTTCTAGAAACAAATACCTTACCGCGATCATTAAACAAAGATGCTTACTACCGCACAACGTAATTAACAGAATCAAAATCGCAAACAGAAATCACGTCGACACGATCACTAAAAAAGAGGATTTTTTACCAAGTAATCTTGCTCCTTTTGAGACAGTTTTTCAAAAAATTCAGGAGTGTGAGGCGTTTGCTGCCTGTGGACGTTCATGATTTTGTCAAGGATCTCTTCGGCAGTTTCATCATCGATGACATCAGATTGGACGCGGCAGGGTGGCAGTTGTGAGGAATCTGTCTGTTCCTCTCTCAATAATTGTTGTTTGCGTTGGAGTCGTTTCACCTCCTGAATGTCTTTGGTTTTCTTGGCGTGAGTGTAACGACCCGTTTTTATGGCTTGCGTAAAGAGTTTTTTATTTTATTTATTTATTTATCCATTTACCATTCATTGAACTATTTATTATTTATTTATCTATTGTTTATTTTGTAAGAGTTTTCAATCGTACCCAGCCAAATAGCGCCAATTGGAATGTCGAACGTTTGTCGTTAAATTCAAGCCTTTTTCAAATTCCATCCTGGTGAAATGTGGCTTTAAAAAATTAAACTTTTCAACAAACCATTTTTAGACATTCCGAGGGACAGACATTTTCGATATCTGCAAGCTGCACAGATGTTCCTCTTTCCCGACGAGATATCACAATCGTTTGAACCAAGGCATCGATAGTTTGTTTTTCTTTGTAGACTTCTCCTGAAAAACCCCTGCAATATCATAATAGTGTGTACTAATATTTAGTCATGTCAAGTTTTAGGGGTGTTATGTTGTGTTGGTAATTATGATCATCGCGAAGATTTTTCTGATTCGATACTATTTATTATTATCTCATTCATCATAGAATTTTAAGAAACTCCTGAAGGAGCATAAAAGACAGGATATAAAAAATATAAAAAAAAAGGATATAAAAAACGACAGAAAAATGTGAGTGATTGTTAAAGTTTTATTAATTTGTTTATGAATGTTTTGTAAAATCAAACATAAAATGAATAGCCTCTGACGCTACGCACATGGCGCTTTATAAAATTATTATTTTATTATTATTATTATTATTATTATTATTGTTATTATTATTTTATTATTATTATTATTATCATCATCATTATCAGCAGCAACAGCATCGATACATAACACATGCGAAATCCTAAAGAAATTTTAAGACTACCAAGTAGACAATTAAATAAGAATGACTTCATAAAATAAAATGAAATAAAATATTAAAGCTTATTTCAAAAGATTCCGAACATCGACTGAAACCTACCTTGCATGCTTCGCAGGTGTTTGCTCCATAATGAAACCCTGAGGCTTTTTCCCCGCAGACTCTACACGGGGGAAGCATCGGGGATAACGGTCCGGGGGATGTGCCGGTCAGGGGGGAGAGGGTCATTTGATGCGGGCCTTTGACATCGTTGGGGAAAATGATACTAGCGGGCGATTCTACAGATGAACAGAGCGAGCTCAGTAAACACGATCTGTTATCATCGGTATTATCTTGGCATTTAATGTAAATGTAGTTCGTAATGTCTCCTTTGACATCTTGCGATATATCCATCGCTTCAAGTTCGATGACGTCCTTTCCGTCAGAAATGTGAGGATCAAAGATGAGTAGCTCTTCCAGTCTCTGTTCTTCCATGATGTCTGTCTGCAGATCAGCGCTATGTTTTATATCAGCTTCCCTGTCTTTAAAATTCGAAATATGGTCGCTTTCCTCCATGTTATTAATAATATTATTATTATTATCGTTATTATTATTATTGTTATCGTTATTATTATTAATATTATTATTATCGTTATTGTTATTATTATCGTTATTATTATTATTATCGTTGTTATTATTGTTATTGTTATTGTAATCCTCGTAGTCGGCCGCTTCTTCGTCAGTGAGGATTGTCGTGGTGTTTTGGTCTTCCAAGTTAAAAATATCGTCTACCAAGAGGCTGTAACTAAGGGCTGGATTGAAAGGGGACAGAGTGGGTTGGATATCCATTGTGCATAGATGATGTTATCCGTATTCATAAATTATCTCTTTGAATCACCGTACACGCTTTTTTCCGACATCTCCACAGAATTATTATGAAAAACTACTTGACATGGGTATTGGAGCACACTTCACGATATATAAGGCAGTCGACAGAGTAACTTTTCTAATTAATAAAGTAACTTCCTTGAGTTTCTTTGTCAAACGCGGACGAAATAGAGAAAGATTCAAAATAGAACGAACAGTCTATTAAAACGAAGTCTTTAAACAAGATCAGAAGCTAGAGTCCGAATTGTAGTAAATCTTCTTTACATGACGACGCCACAATCACATAAAATTTAACCTTTGGACGACTTTTGCTAATGGAGAGTTACGGAGTTTTATTAAATTTATAGCGTTTGTTATTTCGCAGCTTTTACCTAACGCCCCTAACATGCTGTTAGCCCGAGTCATTAGGATATGAAGACCATATTGAAACGGCTTACTTGAAGAAAGGATTACAAACATCATCGTGAAAATCAGACCTGAGCTGTCGGTGTTCGGTTTACATATACTAAATCATCGCTATTTTGAGTTGTATTTATTTATTTATTTGGGTCGTAAGGATGAAAAGCTACTTTATAAGGTAACGTGCACATAACTCCGCCTCTTACTTTCGACGACTGGCTGCGAATGAGGTCATTTCAATTGAAAGTAATTCGTGGGTCATGCTGCTTTGCATCATAGCTGCTAGCGTTGAATTCGATGATTCAACGTGGTTAATGATAAAAGTGTCCTGACTCAATCATTTAAAATAGGATCTGATTTGTAGAATCAAGCCAAGGCGACGTAGCATATCACATCAGATTCGAAAAAGTAAGCGTGTCTTAAAAGCTGAAACCATTTCGAAGTTTTTAACGAATGGCAAATGGTCTCGATGGCATTTTACTTCCGAGTCATTTTTATCCAACTCCTTCGAATCCTAACGCTGGATTTCACCTTAAAATTTTGCAAACAGGTTTACTAACGTCCATTTCTTAACTTATTCACATTCAGGAAGTTGCATGGCCGGGGATGCAGAAAATGGACATAAAATTAATAATGACATGCAATTCTTATAATTGATTTTTCAAATATAAAACAAAATTTGCACTCTTACTAGCATTCGTAATTGTTTACGACCTAACTTTAGCTTTCCACTTACAGACTTCCCAATTTCATAACTATGCATGGGGACCATCAGCTTCGACTCGGGATGCCCAAACTCCTAACTACGCCTCCGTATGCAATATGCTCTATATATAGCCTGAGATACAATACAATACAAGTTATGGGGCGTGCAGATTAGCCGAATGGGTTACGTGCCTGCATACGGCGGTAATGGCAACAGTCGTAATGTGTCGTGTTCGAAACCCAGCCTGCACTGCCGCCAGCGCCCTTGCGAAGGAGCGCTATATAAATGGTTACAAGAAGCGCCTCTGACGCTATGCATATGGCGCTATATAAATGAAGTTACAATTACAATTTAACAGTTGTGACCTCTCAACTGACGCAGAAAGGGAGAAGGGTTTACTTCCAACGGTTCTTCCCTCATTTCCGATTTCAGTAAAATCACACCGATTTATTTCAAGCAATTTACTCTTTATTCTCACTAAACAAGAGAGCACTACATTCATAACAAAAACTGTTATTTAGTTAAGAGGCAAGTTTAATATCTCTACTGTTATTTTAACGTAAACTTCGGCAGAAACAAATGACATTTCAGTCATCCAACAGAAGACATAATATCAAATACAGAAAATCAAACAAACACTAAGAGCAAAAAAAACACAACTTAAAGCTTAGAGACATGCAACCAACGTCTTGTTAAAAGGTCTTCAGTCAATTTACAATCTTACTTTTTGCACATGATGAAAAACCGCTTTCAGAAAATAGAAGAAATTCTTTCAACCCAAATAAAAATAAAACTTAAAATTTATAAATTAATTAGCAAGGAACCACTTATTGACTATGGATCGCCACGGTCTCCGGCTGAGCTCCACGATTCTGTGCGGCGGCAAGGTCCTTAAAAAAAAATTATCGGCAAAAATTCACAAAGAGAATGTTAATGTACTGATTATATATTACAATTGTTGAACCGTTATTTATTAATTGATAAGTAAATCAGTTTTCATTGTTAATTTCATCGACGACCACCATAAAAGTAATAACGATAATTGTTGCAATAATAACAAATACTTCATATTATAATTATTCAATAAATAATACTTCAAATTAGTTCGTGCACACGTTTGCAACTTAGAACCGACACTTTCGGAACTTGAACTCAAATTAATCCGGACATTGAACGACGTAACGGAAAAGTCAGTTTAAAGACCACTTTCCGAAGAACTCAAAAACAGCACCGGGGAACTCACGAGAGCAGGCTGGAGGAGACAAAATGTTGAAAGTATAAATACCTGAGGATTCACAATGGGTATGGCAGATGTTGCTCTCATATGAGGCACTGCGCTTTGGGGTGCTTCGTAAAACTGCCCTTGAGCTAATCCTAGAGAAAGCAAATTTAATATAATTGTGGCCATTCTTTCCTTAAAGTTTTCATCTTATTTATTTATTTTTTGTAATATTACAAATAGCCTAACAAATGACCACTAAGGCTTACTTTTCATGAGAAGTAATAAGTTTAATTATTGAATATAAATGTAGCTTATTGCAACATACCAATTAACGATTAAAAATTAAACAGTTATAGAAAAATAATTTAACATTCAAATTTTGACATTAATGTCACATATCAATGAACTCCATGACAGATTCCACTTTGCTTGAGCAATGCATACAAAATCCTGACAGCATTTTGAAACTTATTATTTGGCATGCATGACATATTTGTAATTAACTGTTACTGATAAACGGTAATATACTTTCATAATAAATATTGATGCCAACAACTTAATAACATTTATCTCAGACATATCATACTAAATACAATTTTTTCAAATAAGTAATGTCCACAACTTTCAATAATTTATGATTAAATTTATTACAACATATAAATATTTACACAAATGAATATTTATTTTGGAAATAAATTTTATGGCAATGTGTCATTCGGAGAAACAGGTACAAAACCTTGAGGACTAAAAAAAACTGGACCCTCAGTGGCCTGAGTCACGTGATGCACGTAGGAGGTGTTGGTGTACGGAGTTAACTGAGGATGTTGATACACGGGGGGGCTTGGATAGACGTTCCCCGGCAAGGTGGAATAGAAAGGAGCGTAAGAATTGGTGACGAGAGCGGAATGGGGCACGTAGGCAGGATGGGGGATCATGGTGTCGTAGACCTGTCCGGTGGTACCGCTACTGCTTGCACCGTATTGGGGATATTGCTGATAGTAGTCCATGTCCCTGAATTGTTGATGTTTCTGTTGCTGCTGCAATTGCTGCCTGGATGATGAATATCTGCAAAAGCAAACGAAAATTAATTAGCGAGGATCAACCATCTGTCTGAAGCACTCAAGTGATAACAACTAAGACATGGAAAGAATTGCAATCTGACCAATGACATTCAATTAGTAGCATAAAGTCTTAAATACTTTTGCAGGTATTATTAGAAATTATTATTGTAAGTTATTTCCAGAAGTAACTGGAGCAAAAATATTATAACAATTATAAGAGACACTTCAAATAATCTCTTAGATTATTCATACCTCTTTGATCCTTTGGTTACATTTGTTTCCTTTTCCTGCCCACTTGACTGCCTTTGCTGAGGTTCAGTCCTCCAACTGGGAGTAAACTCTCCACCTGCCCAGCCTTTCCTTGCTTCCAGTACCTCTGAGGATTCATTTGACGATTTGGCCGAAACAGTCGAAGACGTCAAAGTAATTGCCGCCATGGAGTCGTCGTCTTTGCTGCCAGAGACCGAATCTGTAATGCAAAATAAATGGAAACTCGGATGAAATGTGAAATAGAAATTGTTGGTTAATGTAATTAATGTAAATTTTCACGCAGGCATCAGAGTAACTTTTAAAAATGAATAAAATGAGCATAAAGGTCTTCTAACCGTTGCTTTTATCATTCGTCCTTTTATCTTCAACAGCTCGCTTTGAAGATTTGCTTTCTTCATCTTCAGTGATTTTGTTCTGAATTCTTCCTCTTACACTGCTATTAACAATTTCCAGTTCCCTCGGAGGTTTGTCAACATATTGCTTGGTCATGCGTGGAGGCCTTCGACCGAGAGGCTCTCTCGGCTGTCTGACCGGATGATATCGACTTCTTTGGTGTGAATAGCCTTTCCTCTCGTAATATCTCGGGGCAAAATCATGCTCCCTTTCCGGTTCAAAATCTACCTCCTCTCTTGCAGCTTTGTGCGAAGTTACGAACTTTCTGGTCCTGAAGTCGCAATATTCTTCATTTCTGCGAGGCTCTATTTCCAGCCTCTGATTTCCTTTGTTCTCCCTTCCTCTCGATTTAGCCTTCGTCTCCTCTGTTGATCTGTCCGGCCGGTTCTGTGTTTCAGACTCCCTTTCCGAGAAGACATATGCGTCTTCTGTCTTCCCACCCCTGGTTGTAATTATCTCAGTTCTATACCCTCTGACGTGAGGATGATTTTTCTTAGCCTCTCTCGGTCTATTCTTGTTCGTTTGGAAATCCCTACGCTCCTCATTCCTATGCATGCTTATTTGTTTTTGAGGAAAGTTGCTCGGCGATTCAGATCTGCTGTCATCTGCATCTGTTCTGAGTCTGTGCACTGGTCTCCTATTGTATTTACTGGGAACTTCAGACGTTGTCCTATTCTTTCTATTTTCTCCATTTTGTCTATCTTCGTCGTCTCTGCTCTCTCGCGAATAACCCGATCTGCGTATGTCATAGCCGTATCTGCGAACGATCTCGTGAGTCTTCTTTGGTGCTTGTTCTGAGGCATCAAATTTGTCGTGCTTCCACTTGCCATCATCAGCCCTAGATTTCTTTTTATTTTTGATTTTGTCCGCAGCTTCCTGGTCCACAGTTTCATCTTCAGCTAGAGCCCTGAGATCGTGTTCGAAATAAGCTCCTTTTCTTGGAACGTAGGCCGGGTTCTTCCTGTCATCGTCGGCATTCTTATCCGTCTTGGGTTCTTCTTGTCCATCTCCACTGAATCTCTTCCCTTCGACGTGCTCTTCATCGGTCGCAACCTGATTTTCCTCTGCACTCAGTTCTTCTTCGTATTCATTATCTTGGTCTTCTTCACTGAGCTGATCATTTTCTTCTCCTCTTCTCCTCCTTCTGTTAACTTGAAGTTTTTCCTGAGAATTTTGCTCGTCATCGTCATCAGTATAGTCTTCTTCATCAGAGTACCTACTGTCGTCGGTCTCCTCGCCTTCATCAGCATACCATTGCTCTGAGGGTTTGCCCTCGTCAACCTCTTCTTTCTCCTCTGTTACTTCCTTCTTTGTGGCATCACTTTCTGCACTGAGTGGTACAGAAATGTCATCACTTTTAAGTTCTATGGCATTTTCATTTCTGCCTACATGAGAAATGTCAGAAGTTTCTCCCTCAATCAATAATTTGTCGTCATTATCCTTCACTTGTTCGTCCTTCTCACAAAGAACATCTTTCTGCTCGATATTTGACTCTTCGACATGCTCGTCGCACAAATTATCAGCGGCATAATTCTGTTCTAACAAATTTGAATTCAGTTCTTTGTCTTCGACAATGGAAGAAACTTCGTCACTAGGCAAGATTTCTTGTATTTCTTCACAATTATTTTCGCCTGGAGACGCGTCAGAGTTCTCTTTGTCATTTACCGCATCGCCAATTGACAATTTGTGTTCATTGGCATCTCTGTTTAACTCGACACATTCCTCTACTTTCGAATCTTCCATTTTGAAATAGCGCTCTTAAATGTAATGGATTTTTGTTAAACCAAATTTGTAATTTATAATTGAATATCTGGACTAAAATTCCAGTTAAATTAAATCGCTTATGTTTGATAACACGTTAACACAAAACAAAATAAAAGACATAGAAACTTCATAACACTGTATTTTAAAAATACAACTATATATGTGTATTAATAATAATAAAATACAATAAAATTTTAATTAACAAATTTATCAAAATAATGTCTAGACAACTTTGAGAAAAGACAAGTGGTGAATCAAATAAAAACCTCAAAATGGTAATAAAAGACATTAAATGACAAAACGGAGAAATGGGCAGCCACCAGCATATATGCCGTTAATAGCATCACCACCAGTTAAACGCAGTAAATCTCTTTTCTTCCGTATACAGATTTCAATGCCTAATATTCTATTGAGTTCACGTGATTCTAAATCCGTATTTCCTGCAGGACCGCCGACAGAAAGTTCTGGCCCTTAGGCGGAGCAGCCACGGCTCCTATATTATGTCCATTTGCTAATGGAAAAGCAAATATGGTAATCTGCGGCATATTGTCTTAGAGTTTTATGAACCTTAAATAGTAAGGTCACTTGTATTTCTCAGTTCACATCCATGGGTCTTACACTCCTCTTAATCTGGTCGTTTGAGCACATATGCAAACATTTTTTGCACTGCTATCTATAGCAATCATTTTTAATTTAAAATAAAAATTTAGTTTGTGTGAGAAAATGTTAGCGTTTAGAGCTTTTACCTTGAGGTTCTAAAAAACAGTAGGTTTTTATTGATTTCCTCTTTTATTTGAAGGAATCAATTTTTAATGTTGCGCTGTGGCCATTGTTGCACTTTCAATGTAATATAGCAAATGTTCTCAAACAAGCAGCTGAAATTGTGCCAAGTCATCAAAGAGCTGAAATAATCTCTCTTCTAGTAGCAGACTGCTATTCATGCAACTAAATATTTCAATGGCAGTATCCGCGCACTATTGGAAACTTGATGCTTATAATTACTAACAAGGAATAATGAAAATGAATTAATAAGCCGTTTTCAAATATTGCTTACGATTATATTTAATCAACTACCTCCACGCAATTTGGAAAATATAAGAAAAAATTAATTAAATCTATTATATAACAAAAAATTTAAGTTAAAATTTAAAAAAATGTATTTGAATATAATTTTTTTTAAATTAATTCATTAATTTACCCCTTTCGCCGAAAATTTTAGTAGCTGTGTCCCCTCCCCTAAATTCTTCCACTGGTTCCAGAAAGGGGCGCCCCTACCTAAATGGTTCTAGATCCTCCCTTGCCAGGAGGCTGGAGTTTTTTGCAGTGGTCTTTTGTCTCATCAATTATTCATCTAGGTCATAGTAGTGTTGATCCAGCCAATCAGGAAGCGCTGAATATTAATGAGAAAATGATGTTTTGAGTTATGGTGTTTTGCACCAGGTTTGGTACATTGGGTTTGGGTTACGTTAATAATTTAATATTAGTTCACTTTAGCTTGTTTTCTGGATACCCAGCTCCGGGCTATTGTTGGCGAAAATAGCTATTTTTAAGCTGGTGAAGTGCGCTTTACGAGTTTATATATATTTATAATTTTGTAGATAAAATACAGCATTTGGTCGTTTTATAAAAGTTATTTTCTATTTCATTATAGGCAAGACCACGCCTCTTGACCTGGATATACCAACTCATGAATAATTGATGAGACAAAAGTATTCCAGCCTTGCTGCAGCCTAAGTAGAAGACTGCCCTTCAAAAAAGACCGCTCATTTCATACATTTTTACTGCAATCCCTTGTGTGAGTGGCTTAAAGAAAGTTTACAAAATTTAAACATAAAAAGTTTATTTATTAAAAAGATTATTTATATTCATAGTTTGACGTCTTTAATTTAATCAGTTCTTCATTTGTTGCATCTCAATTCTTTGGATAGTAACAGCGGCTTCATCGCGCCTTGTTTTTATTTGTTTTGGAAAAAATGTCCGGTAACGGGTCTGGCGACGAATTCGGATTTGAAATAACCGAAGATGAAGCTAAAATTTATGATCGTCAAATTAGATTGTGGGGTCTTGATGCACAAAAAAGGTTAATTTTTTTCTGCTTTGGATGTTCTTGGCGAGTACATTAAATATTTAAATTGATTGGAACTTTGTATCGAGCAGACTTCACATGATTTTTTTTTACATTACCATTGATTATTACAGATTGAGAGCATCTAGAGTTTTGATTATCGGTTTAGGGGGTCTTGGATCAGAAGTTGCTAAAAACATTATCTTGGCTGGGGTTAAATCAATCCATTTCATGGACGACCAAACGGTATATATCATGTTTTAAAGTGACCACTCATCTAGTGATATTTTGTTACTCAGTTACTTCTAAAAGTTAGCACTTCATGAAGTTATGACTCCTATAACCATTATTATGGTCTAGGAATATTTAAATTATAAAAAAGATTAATGAGATAAGTATGATCAGTCTTTTTATGAAAAGAAAACGAGTCAATTAGTACATCTGAATACACATTTGTTTAGGCATTATAATATTGTTTTGATAACTTGATCTAGGTGGCAGAAAAGGACCTAAGGAGCCAAATATTTGTCAGGAAGACTGATCTTGGAACAAATGTAAGCCTTGATTTATCATAATTATGTCAAACTTGTAGACATAGTTCAAAGTTTTGCATGAATCTTCTGCTATTATTGAAATAGATGTTAGTGTCAGTCTTAGATTAGTTATATATAGTTACCAGCTTCATCACAGATATCCTTCTATATGTCTGTACAGTGATACTGAGTAATCACTTGCTTGCAGAGGGCTCTTGCTTCCCTAAAAAAGGCACGACCCCTCAACCCAATGGTTGATGTGACCGCAGAATGTTCAGGCATCAAGGAAAAGCCCCTGACCTTTTTTTCTAATTATGATGTCATTTGTGCCAACGGTCTGGACTGGAAGTGTGCCGAGGCCCTCGACCACCATTGCCGCAAGGAAGGGATCAAGCTCTTTCTTGGAGGATGCTTCGGTCTTTATGGCTATATGATGTCTGACCTAGGAAGTCATGAGTTTGCATCGTGAGTTTCTCTTCTAAATGTGACGATTGAAAAATTAGCCTTTACATGTTTTAAAACTTTAAGATGGTAAGTCAGTATAACATTTAATCAACTGGTCACCAATGCGCATTTGCTGCCACTAATCATATCACCACAGTGGACATATTATTTAATAAGATATTTGAAATTAAATAGAGAAGTCAAGATCATGTCCCAAGATCAATCTGGAAAGTCTCTTGAAAAGAACGTCAAGATGGACAATTGTGAGACCAAAATAGTTCGAAAGGTATTGATTACGGCAGCATTTCTTTTTAAAGTTATTTCTGTATATTTTCTTGTGATAGAACAGACTCGGTGACCAGTGATTACTTCGACAATTCGATAAACCATTACGGTTTGTTCCACAGGTCATTGATTTTCCAACCCTTCAGGATGTATTGGCCTTCAGGTGGTCCAGTGAAGGGAATGATAAAAAATCAAAAAATGCCCCAACTGGCTTCTTTTTCTGCAGAGGTTAAGTTTATTTACAGCTACATACAGATTTATTTTAGCGCTAAATAAATTCTGGAGGTTTTAAAAATTTGGCATTTCTATATTTTGTGAATTAGCATTTTTAAAGAAAATTGAGCTCAGTAATTCTCAATATTGTCAAACAGCAAAACTATTCAAACTTTGAATTTGTATATCACATGATAAAGCAGCCATGCATTCATTGAAATTGTTCATTTATTTAGTGGTTTCTGAGTTCATAAGCAAGCAGGAGAGAATTCCTGAGTATGAGAGCAGGGATGAAGACATGAAAATATTAGAGAACATAAGGATAGAAGTGCTCAGAGACATCACCCTAGAGGAGCAACACATTCCCCTAACCTATTTGGAGTGAGCCAAATTTGTTTGTTACTAGAAAACTTAATTTTTAGCATTGTATTACGTAGTTGTCACAAATTCCTTTAATGAGATTGAATATTTTAATTTTTCTAGGGAATGCTATGGAGAAATCAATCCTCTCTGCACGATTTTGGGAGGAGTTATTGCACAAGATATCCTGAAGGCAGTCTCACAGAAGGACCAACCACACAACAACTTTTTCTTCTTTGATGGTGTCCTCAGTTGTGGGTCTGTTGAACAGATTGGACTCCCCCTCTGAGTACCAACTCGAAAGACAGTTTCAATCACCCTAACAGTGATTATAGTCAATTTGCTCCACCAATAAACGTTTTGTAATACTATTGTAATTTTATTTTATGCAAGCAATAATGACAGTCTTGCTACAGTATGCCAATACCGTTCAGTGATGGTGCCCGCAGCAGGAATGGCAAGCTCCAGGGGTTGGGGACGTGGCTTGTTTCTGTAGGATTCTTTTGCTCAGAACGTCATAGGCTGCATCTTCAATACTTGAATCATCCGTCTCATACCTTGAGGAGGAGGCAGAATGAATATTTGAAAAATTTCATTTGCGGTCAAATATTTAAAAATTACTTGAGTTTAGCCTTGAAAAAATTTTGTGCTGCGAGGTTCTGTTTGAAGACCGTGAGGATGACTTTTTTCATGCCGGTTCTATACAAATTAAACGTAAACGTGGTTACAAATAGCAAATTCTTAACATTAGCAACTGCCTTTTTTTGGAGAGTATGGTGTGTTGAGCAAGAGCTTTGAAAGCAACTAGTGTACAGTTAATTTGAAATAGTAATTGAACTCACTTGTGGGCAAGAAGTTCCAAAATTTGCATTAAGAACTTTCCAAGACCTTTACCCCTAACCTCCTGGACTAACTGGATCTCATAGCTAGGTTAGAAGAGAACAATATTCAATTATTCAAAAATTTGATTTAGTAGAATTACAACAAAAGTAACAAAAACTGTAATGGCAGAATGCATCGAGCGCTGAACTACTTACCAATACACTACCTCGGCACCATAGTCGAGGTCAAATCTGAAATGTACTAAGGCAACAGGCTTTCCAGTTGAAGCTTCCTTAGCAATGAGGTACCAAGCTTTATCATCTTTCATCTCCACTTTTTTCTGTTTATCATTCCATCCCCATCCACAGGAATTATATCTATATGATTTCAAAATAAAGCATTTACTTTGTTTAATAGCCGATCATAAAATTAAGGCAATGTAATATCACAAACAACTGAATATTCAAGATATGGAACTAACAGATCTTCCATGTTTTCTTTTGTCAGGTTAAATATCCATTCAAAGATGTCTTCTTTTATTGTCACAACTCTTTGGCATGTGATAGCCACATTCAAGCTGAAAATCAATGATTTAAAAGTTATAAATAAATAATAAATTTAAAACAACATCTTCAATATTTAGACATCACACCTGTTTCTTTCAAATTTCTTAAAAGGCTCTAGCATAGCAAGTGGATCATCTAGCTTTTTTGAAAAATAAGCAGTTAAAGCGTGAAGCATTACAAAATTGTTTCTAAAAAGTTGCTTACCGAATTGGCTGCATCGATAATAGCCAACTTAGATGCGAGATGGGAAAGTTCCTGAAGGCATGTAAAGGATTATATTTATATATATAGAGGTTCAGTCAATACGTAACAACCTCCCACATTTTCGCATCTTATAATATAAAAAAAATTTATAGGAGATTTAAAAAATTAAATTTTAAATAACGCATGCACTAGAAATGACAAAACCTCTTTATGCTTAAGTTTTCTTTCTTTCGCTTTGGCATTTGATTTCTTCTGAATGATTAAAAATTCATAAACGATTCAGTCCACGATCAAAACATTATGCATTCAGAAAAATCAAAATATCCGGAAAACAAACACGAACCCCCATTCTTTGTGAGGTCAAGTCCAAACAATTACAAGACCGGCACTACCGAGAGGTAAAGATGTTTATTTTTAGATTATGCTGTCTAGTGATTCTTTAAAAATATTTTTAAAACTTATTTTCTTTTAGTTAATAAATAACAAATTTGTTTACATATCAAATATGGTTACAGATACACATTTAAAAATTATTTTTTTTATAATTTAACTACATGACATATCTCTATCCTCTAATCATTGATGATGAATGGGAATTTGATGGCGTAAAATCCCTGGGCTGAGGAAAGCTTCCCTTGAAGATGATAGTTTTTAAGGTAGTGTGAACCGGTTTGAAAGGGTTCAAATACTTTTCAGGTTGATTCATTTAACCCTGAGGTGTCTAACTGAGAAGAATAGCATCACTAATTCTCAGATTTTAAAAGTTTGAACGTTTTAATTGATTCAAAAAAAGTCAAATACCCCTTCACCTAGGGAAAGGAAAAATAAATCTAAAAAATTATTTGATGATTTTTTTCGGCTGTTTCATAACATTAGGAAAATCTGGATATTGTCTATCTTTATCTCCCAAATGGTTTTCCCGTTAATTTTATATACAAACAACTTTTAGTAAAATTAAAACAAATGTTATTAAAATATATTTTATTTTAGTGAAATATAAAAAAAACTTATTAAATTCTATATAGACTTCACATTCTTGAATACCGTTTCTATGCCAACCAGGAATATCTTGTTTCCATAAACTAATTGAGCTTATAGAAATTTATGGATAACGTAATTGTTTCAGAAATCAAGGTAAATTACGTCGGATTTTAAATTTATGGGAATTGGATCATAGCACGATAGTGTAAATCATAGCAAGATTAATCTACATTCTGGTATTGATATGCTTTTTACGATATATTATTCACAAGAGCTCGAATTTTTCAGTCACTCTAATTAAATGTGTAAAACTTGTATTGTTTCAGGACTCTGGTTATGACGAATTTGATGAAGACGAAGAAGAGGAAGAGATACAGACTTCAGAGGAAAAAAGTTCATTTGCAGATCAATCATTCTCTCTCCTGTAATTTCAATTCACTGTTAAATTGCTTCTGATATTAATTTTCAACTTGCATTTGCTACATGGCATATAAATATTTTGTACATAAATAGTAATTGTTGTGGATGACAACTGTCAATTATGATAAATGCTAAACTTTTAGGTTCAAAAAGATAAATTTTGATGAGGCGGATTACCCTGCAAGCTACAAAATCAACAACTTGCAGGAGGAACTGATCCTGAGCTACATTGACAACTTTGGCAAGCAGTACCATAACCTCTACACCAAAAGGAAACCTCTCTTTATAAGGCCATTAAATGAATTCAATGTTCCTGTAAGAATTCAAACATTTATTTGGGTTAGGGTTAGATAAAGAGAGTGGGCCTATGAAAAAGAGTTGCTAAGCAATTTTATGGAGCAGAATGACAGAATTAATTTAGGATGCCATTTAATAACTGTACAGCATATTTGTGGACATAAAACAACTTTGTATCAATTTCAAGACAAACTTTTCTAATCCATGTCAGTAGCCTAATGGTCAAATCTTTCGCTTTGGTACAGCACCATTAGGAATCAAATCAAGTTGTGCAGGTTGGCCGAATGGTGCCTGCGTACAGCAGTAATGCCAGCAGTCGTAATGTGTCGTGTTCGACGCCCAGCCTGCAATGCCACAAGCGCCCTTGGGAAGGAGTGCTATATAAATGAAGTGAAATTAAAAATCCTAATCTGCTTACACTTTTTGTTTTTGCTCATTCTGGAAAAATAATTCTATAATTTTGAAATAAGTTTTTTCAAAAGAATGATCAGGAGTATTCTTACATGTTTATGTGTTTACTAGATTTTACACAACATCAGAAGAGGGAAAACCTCCTATTTTTGCTTTTTATTTTGAAGTGTTTTGTTTATTTTTTAGTATTTAATAACAGGGGAAACAATTTGATCATTCAACTGAACAATAATTTCTGAATCCTAGAAATTTGTTTGCTCGACCGTCCGTCCTATGGAACTTCCGATTCCCGAGTTGAATGACTGGAAAGGAGCAAGCGATTTTGTGGCCGACCACCTCATATACGTGCCACTTACCCCTCCTTACGAACTGGTGAGATCTGATAACGTTGCTTGTGATAATATAACATGTGCATAGAGGCACCAAGTGATGATATTGGTGACGGTTATTTTATGAAAAGTGGATTTTTATGGACAAGTATCACCGGGGATTTAACATCACAGCTTATGCAAATTGTGTTAATTAATAAATTGCATTATTTTCTAACTGCTTTTCTCAGCCTGACCATTTGTACTCTCCTGCAACTGTGTTGAACTTACAAAGAGGCCATTGTTTTGAATACAGCATTCTTTTGGCCTCCTTACTCATTGGAGTTGGCTACGATGCCTATGTTGTCAGTGGTTATGCCACAAGGGAAACTTGTCTCATTGACCAGACCATGGAAGAATGCCCCCTCCTTGCAGTCTCACAAAAGGTATAGTTAATAGAGATTATACATGTAATGATAAGCTTGATGGACTTTTTAAATCACAAGGTTGAAGAGACTAAGAAGGAGTCAAAGGAGAACAAGTACTCAAAATTGAAGGCCCAAAAGTTCAAGAAGAGCAAATATGAGGAACTCATGGACAAAAAAAATATGAAACAATTTGAAGAAGAAAACCAGCGGAAAATGGCTGCAGAACTAGACAAAATCAGGGTAAATAAGTTCCAATGCTAGTATATTGAAGATAGGATATAATGATGATAACAATGTGGCTCTGTAATGTTCTATTTAGTTAACCATTCATGACCTGTTACATCTCTATTAAGAGGCTGGAACTACCACCTGAAGATCTTCTGTATGGCCTAAGATGTCACTCCTGGATATTGGTCCTTTGTGGGTCAAGAGACATAGAACAAAATTTTTTTATAGAGCCAACCACAGGGTTGAGCCACCCCATCGATTGTCCGCACTATCTCGGTATCGAGCACATCTGGAATGACCGAAATGCTTGGGTTTGCATGCAGGATTGCAGCGAAGGCGTGAAGGTTACCGACTTTTAAAGTTAATTAAGTTTATTTATGATTCTGTTAATTAATAAAATAATGAAGAAATTTTAAAAGTAATTTTTAATGTTATTTATTAGAGGTTTTAATAGTCAATTACAAATCTTGTTATGGTTTTGTAGTCTTACAATCTATCAGTCTATATTTTATTGAATTATACTGCTATTATACTGTTATGTAATGCCAAGATGGATTATGTTACTGTTAAATTTGGCATGTGATTAGTTTATTGGGTTTGGTTCTTACATAATATGGCCAGCAGCCAGACATGACACAACACAAATAGTAGAGTGATTAAAAGTACATTCACATTCTATTAGATAGAATAATTAGATAATATTGCACTCAAAAGATTGTCTAACGGAAATGCAGTTTTTGGCATTTGCTCAATGGGTTTATACGCTTGCAATTTCTTATAGTGGTAATGGCAATCACAGCCTGCATTACTATGGAGAGTCCTCAAATAAGGGTGGCATTTAAAGGTTATATATTCATATATTCAGATATATAAGACACTCAAATGATCTATCATTTAAAATATAATGTTTCAACTGATGGAATAGTAGAGTAACATGATATCTATTAACAAAACAGGGTATTAATTATGACTTGAAGGATGGATCTCTCTGGGAGTTTGTTATCCTGAAACATGACACAATTGAAACAAAGAAGGTCAAGAAATCTTTATTTGATTATGACGATAAGGAAGAACAGAAAGAAGTTGGTTATAATTAGTTATTTGGCTAAATGTTTATTCAATAATTTATTTGTTAATTTAATTGTTTAGCAAAAATAAAAAAATATACAAAGAACAAAAACCAATGTGCATTTAAGTAAATACTCGATCTTGATATGACTGACTTTGATGCACATGGTTTTGAAGTGTGTAAAGGAGTTGTAAATTTATAATTCATTAAAGAATATTATTTTAAATAGAAGGTGGAAATTTTTGGTTATTTGATTACTTGGAAATATTACTTTCTTTACTTATCTTCATATTACTTTCTTTACTTATCTTCATATTACTTTCTTTACTTATCTTCATATTACTTTTTTTAAACAAAAGTCTGCAGATTCAGAAATGTCCTATGTTGACCTTCCACCATCTTGGGTCCTTCCACTTGTCATCACTGATGAAGGTATGTTTAAAAGACCACTATCATCATAAAATTCACAGTCAATTATCATCATTGTATAGCTTTATTACCACAAATCTGAGCAATACACATTGTCACCAGCTTTTAAGAAAAGATGCCCAGAAGGAAAGAAGGTGACCTTGTACAAGAAATCCAAGCTGGAAAAGTTTGCTCCATACTTGATGAAGGATGGACTGGTCCAAAGACTCTCAATCTTTGAGGACTATGATAGTGAGTTTCGGTCACCTTCGTTGAAACAATCGTCCAGTTATTAATACTTTTCTTAGATGTCAGTAAACATTTGAGCTTTTTTCTAATGGAACTCCTTGAAAGCATATTTCTAGATATTCTATTTCTGGATTACCAGGAACTAATCTGCTTGAAGTCAGGGAGACATTTCAGAATAGGATGGACAAATTGCAAAATAGGCTGTATAACTATGAGACAGGCTGGACCTATGAATACTTTCTGCCTGGTAGGCCAAACAAACTAAAAGGTTGGATTCTGCATTTCAGGCCTTTCTATATTTCTATAATATAACGTATAGTGTCAAGAAACATTTTATTTTTCTAAATAGAGCATCACTTTAAAAGTATGGGAAACACAGCTGAGAACCAGAGAACTTCCATATTTTATTCCAACTCTCGACCAGACAGTTTACTCAAGAGGGTTGAAACCTCAGCAAATATGACAGAATACTTCGAAGACCGCGATGATTTCCTCTATTACAAGCTTGTCGAGTATGGACATAGAGAGAAAAAATTTGGACCAAATGAGGTCATTCCAAGGAAGATAGAGGTAGATTTTTAAGATTTGAATCTTGTGTTGCTTGTGATGATTATTACGTAGACATTTTCAATTTGATTTTCACCATCTCCAGAGAATTATTCTCCGTTATCGACCAAATAGACCAGATGATATCCTCGAGAAAAATGTAGCCGAGGTCACCTATAGCCTCCTTGATGACAAAGTTATTGTGGCTTATCACAGGGAAGAAAACCGCATCACGGCTACCGTACGCGAGTTCATAAAACCGAGCAAGAATGACGAGAAGGGGAAGATGATCATGTGGAATCCATCTACAAATTACTCCATCTACATGGTCAAGAACAGTTTGTTTTCAATGTTTTTGAAATACTTACAAATCAACATTTATAATAATAATTAGATAAATTTATACAGCACCATAACCTTAAGCATCTAGGGGACTTGAGCCATTTATATAGTGCCATCTCCCAAAGGCCTGTTGTGTGCAAGCTATGTTATGAACATGCCACGTAGCAACTGTTGATTTTATTTGCATGCCAAATTCATGCTTTGACTTCTGTAATTGTAGTCAGACCCACTCAAGAAAGACAGGAAGAAGGTGGCCTTGTATAACATGATGCTAAAATTGCTCGAGATGCAAGAGAAGTACAGTGAAATGACCCGAGAATCTGAAATGGAAGTTCAAGTGATGCTCGAAGAAAGAATCCAGGAGGAGACGAATGTCGTTCTGGAAATATCTCTTTACGATGCCATAAGGAGCGACAAGGCTAAGAAAAGAGAGCCATGCTGGTGTGATTTTTTTTATTTGATTTTAACGTCTAAAGCGATAACTACAGCATTTTTCTGCAAATTTTCTCCAAGGAGAGACAAGCACTGGAAGAAAAACTGGCTAAAGAGGAAAGTGAGCTGGATATCCTGTCAACATTCATTCCAAAAGAGAAGGACATTGGCTCAATGGATGGGGAGGAGTTGCAGAAACTTAGGGCCGACATTTTAGAAGACATGAAGCAGAGGCTTGTGGAAAGAGCTAACCTCATACAGAGTCGATATGACAAGGTCGTGCCAACGTTTATTGCACTAACATCAACTACTTTAGTGACACAGTTATTAACGATGATTGTTAAATAGACTTCGATACATTAACATAGACATATCTTTTTATGAATATCTCAGTTGCCAGTAGTGTAGCAAAAGGGGGAAGGGCTGCATTTTGAGGAGATAAGTAAAAATATAATAATAAAATAGAAAAAAAGTAAATTTTTGTGCCATAATAAGTTTGTAATATATGATATGATACTGTTTAGGTTGCGTCAAATTTTCCTAACCTATGAACTTATATGTATAAATGATATAAATATAAGTATTGGCATGCAAGTTAGCTCAGAGGGTAACGTGCCTGCGAACGACGGTAAAAGCAACAGTCGCTATGCTTCGAGTTCAAAACCCAACTTGCACCGCTACAAAGTGCCCCTTTGATGCGATGCTATGCAAATAGTTGAGCGCTCCTGACGCTTATGCTTATGGCGGTATACAAATAAACATGTTATTATTATTATTATTATTATTATTATTGTTATTATTATTATTATTATTATTATTATATTATTATTATTATATTATTATTATTATTGTTATCATTATTATAATGAATACGAATGACAGGAGATAAGCGAGATGACAAAGAAGCAGTTGTGGTTCCAGCAGAACCAGATGACCATTTCAAAGGAGGATGAACACGAGTACATCAACTACTGCAATGAGGCTGCCTTTAGAATTCGAATATTAGAGATGAGACTCAAAAGGTTTCCTCCAAGAATTATTTTATTTAAGTATTATTTTATTGGAACGAACTTATTTAAATTTAATTTCCTTGTAAAACCTGGGTCAGATTTTATAAGAATCACTTGTGGAAACAAAGTAATTATTTGTAAGTATTAGAATAAGAATAATAACATTTGTCTGTTGCTACCATGTTTCCCCAAAAATAAGACCTAGCATGATTTTTCGAGACGCTTGTAATATAAGCCCTAGTTAAGATCACAAGCCGGTATTTACCATAGGTCTGTTGCAACACTCAATAACATGTTGTCGTTAATAGTAAAGTTTTAGTGAAATATTAATGTAATAAAGTACTGATACTGAAAATTATGATTTCTGAACTTAGGTTATACTTTTCAAATAACAAAAAACTTTGATCTGATTATAAATAATAGTGGTGAATGATATGATCAAGGCATGTAAGACAATTTATATAATATTCAGTTTAATGTTATAATTATTTGTTTAAAGTTGACTGATGATCATCTATGTTTTTTCTTTAGACACGAGAATCAGGCGCCTATTCGGTTTGAAGCTTTGAAGGAGAGATTGGCCACAGATCCAAGATTGAACAAAACTTCATCTTGAATATTTGCCAGCTATTCGTTGATTTAACTCTTTAATCAAACTGATTGAATTTTAGTTTTTTTATGTTATCTATACATTATTTTTTATATTATTTTTTACATAAGCAATAAGCTACCCGTGAACAGGGACGTAATTTCAGCCTTTTCCAGGGGGGGGGGGGAGGAGGGGCAAACCTTCGTAAATTTGGAGATCAGCTTTTTTTGGCGTCTTGTCTAAAATCAGGGGGTGATGGGACCGTTGCCTTCCCCTGCCCCCAAATTACGTCCCTGATTGCGAATTTGCCAGAAATACGCAATACTGAGATAGTTCCTAATTGATAGGCTCTACTGAAAGGCTTTAATATTTTCAAAAACTCTGAGGTGTTAAACCATCTATCAGTCTGTTTGGTGTCCCGTCAGTTATAGAGGAGAATTTGATGTCCAGTCACGAGATCACAAACCTAAGACACATTCATTTGAAAGTGAATGGATTTATTTTGCACCACCTGGTGAAATTTAGACCTCGCGAGTCTACTCAAATCCGAACGTATCTCGAACTATCGTTATTTGTATCGGCAATGAAATCATTTTTATTCAAGATTCGACAACTATTAACAATTCGAATGCGAGGTTTGTATAATGTTCACGTAGCACATTCGGGACTTCAACGTACGTGATCTCGTTATGATGATGATGATGATGATGGTGATGACGATAATGATTGGTCGGTCTGGTAAGTGCGCTGCTGTTTTTCTTTGGGATCATTACCATCTCCTGAAGTTTGAAATCACGTGGGAAACGAGGGTTGCTGTAATGGTGATATTAATGTTATCAGCCGCTGCCGACATCGAGCATCCGAGAAACAAGTATGGCTAACGAATAAATTTTGCATTGACTAATTAAGGTGAATAAGCAACATCTTCGAAAATAATTATCCGATCGACGATGGAACTCAAAGTCTTGGCGGCCAATGTACAAATATTTGCGTTATGGCTATACCGTGAAACAAATAACTGGGATTTTCGATTTCTTTGCATAGCACGATAGACAAAGGAAAATCTTATGTTAATGCGATTTTAGTATTGCTAATAATTATAATATTGAAACAAAAATTTGAGTTTGATGTAATGTTCTAGTGCCGCAAGAGAGCCAAATCCCACAACCCATTTAAGGAAATATGGACACTACGAGCGATGAACGCGATTATGATAATGATTGCCGTAAGGATTTTCTATTTTTAAACAGAATACGCCTCGACCAATTGAAAAGGAAAGTCTCCAGCAGAGCATGAAAATAATATGATCACCATGGTTACGAGATGGCGACGACAGCGATGAAAATGATTAGAAATGAAGTCTTCAGAATACGTCAGCGACAGTCAAAAACCAACATTTTAGATTGGGTGCTCCGTGATAGAGAAATGACATTAATTCCCTTACAAATCATCTTCAACAGCATCATCGTCATTCTCAAGCGTAGCCTTTTTCCAAATATATTATTCCATTCCATTCTAGTCTAGAATGATAGAAGGATTAATTAAATAAATAAATAAATAAATGATGATCAAAAATTAAATTAGAAAGCTTGAGAATGTTACAAACGCAACAACGATTAATTTACGTCGACGCAACTAGAACGTTATCATCGCAGCAGCATGAGATAAAACAGAGTTGTAGATTTTGAGGGTCGGAATGAAGAGAAACAAACTAATGATTGATTCAACAAATGAAGTTGAGTGAGTGAGCGTAAAACAAACATTTTTAAATGGTTGGCCTCATCATGCACTGAGAAATCAATAACTGCTGACGTCACATTTGCCATGCGCAATTTAATTCGTCACCGTTCTCAATAACATTCACTCTCACCATCACGACCATCATCGTGGTTGTCATCACAATCTGTCCGAAAACTTGAGAATTACGAGAAAAGCGACAGAAGATCATCGTTGGTCATGTTGTTGTTGTTATTGTTGTTGTTGATGTTATTGTTGTTATTATTGTTGAGTGAATCGTTGGGTCCGAGGTAGGAAAGAAGTTCTGTGGGGTCACCCAAGGTATCGGGAAGAAGCTGAGGAAAAATAAATAGTAAAAATAACATAATTGCAGACTTATTAGTAATTACCTACGTAGTAGTTAGTAGTTACTAGTTATTCTCATTTCTGTCACTAAGCATTTCAAAATTCTATCAGCAATCATTAAAGCTTAAAGACCTCTTTTCATTTTATATTTTAAATTAGGCTTATGCTTACTGTAAGCAGCATGATCGTACATTTAACGAAATGATTGAAAATTAAGCAATGAATTTAAAAATAATTAAAAAGAAATATCTGTCAAAGAACCACCGTGAAGCCTACATCGAGGTCCTCTTGGTCGTTCGAATCGATGAGGGAAGAAGTGTGGAAGCCAATTTCTGCAGTGAACTCCACCTTCAACTCGGGAGTCTTCATAGATTCGTGAGAGTCCACAATTGAATTGTTGATCGGGCTGTTCGGCCGATTGTTCGTGCCGTTGGCGGCGGACGCGGGGACGACGGTCGCCGTGGAGTTGTTTTTGTCGGGACCGACGTGATCTTTGACGACGGAGCCGTGACCGTTATTGTTGCATTGCTGAGATTGATTGGACGAGGTGAAAGTGGCTAGCCCGCCCAATAATGAAGAAGACGACGAGGAGGGCGAGGACGACATGTTCTGCTGTGTTTTATCAACTGTGCAAGTTGTGCTGCACTGCTGACCTTCTGTGGGAGTACCAGGATGGAAGTTGTCGTTTAGAGGGGTGTTGGGCTGATAATCTGCCATGGCCGACGGAGTGCTAGGATTATTGAAGTTGTTGCCTTGGCCGATGTAGGCGTGATTGAAGGGCGTATTCGACTGTTGTTGAGGGGTCCTCGGCAGGCTTCCTCCTTGCGGAGTTCTACCGCCGTCGGGAAAGAGCAGACTGTCGTTCATTTGAGAGAGAGAATTAAGGAAGTCTGGGGTATCTGCGGTCGGAAACGAGGGGCTGAGAGCCTGGTTAGAGTCAGAGTACACGGACCCCAAGGATGGGGGACCGACCATGTTAACCCCACTGCTGCTGCAGAAAGACCCAGCCGGACCTGCAAAAATTCAATCCATCAACAAATTGGATGAACCTATTGGATTGCATGTTGAATTGTTTTTTCAAAGTTTTAAGTTAAATAATGTTGCATCAGTTAAATAGATTATAGAATATTGCAAATGCACTATCATGTTAATTTTTAATGGTAACATCAGCATATTATTATTATTATTAATTATTATTATTATTATTATTATTATTATTATTATTATTATTATTATATCAATGTAATTATATAATATATCAATTTCAATAATTATTAACATGCTCAACTCCTAACCAAGTATAATTAAATTATTGATATAATCAAAAATATTATTCATGTTTATTACCTAGAGATATTTAAGCTGGCCACAACATTAAACAAAATTTGTAAAGCTAAATTACTTCATAAAGTAATTGTACTTCATTTATATGACGCCTTATGCATAGCATCAGAGGTATTCTTATTTATATAGCGCTCCTTTCCAAGGTTGCTTGTGGCAGTTCAGGCTGGGTTTCGAACACGACACATTACGACCGTTGCTATTACCGCCTTATGCAGAAACATAACCCGTTCAGTCCATCTGCATGCCTAAAGTAAAGCTGTCACTGAAATTGCTTTGCATTGATTGCCTACTAATACATCCAAACGGGATGTTATTATTTTGACTGCTTGTGCCTTTTAAATTTCTTGATCAAATCAAATATATTAGGGTGAATGTAATTTGGCAATCTTTAACAAAATGAATGTAAAAGTAAGAGTCTCATTATCTAAATCTTACCTTGTTGCTGGTGCTGAAAGTTGCTTGTCTGACTCTGGCTAGTAGGGAATGGATTGGACTGCTGCCACGATGACATGGTGGGTAACGTCATGCTGGATGGTGATATTGATTTGACCCAACGTTTGGAATCTGTAAAAATTCAAACAAGTTTTAGTATGTAGTATAATGCAAAAAATTAAATTAAAAAATGGAGCATTATTGTTGATAATTAATGCGACGAGTATGGTGATTGCAATTTTATTTCCAAATTAGTTATAAGCAGAGCAGATCAGCAAGCAAATCAAAGACACAAATGTATAAACAATGAAACATAGCATAAAGTAACATTCTGAGATATGCACAAATAAGCATCACTGCAAACCAATTAATTACTTTTCTGCATAATGTGCATAACACCACATGTTTAGCAGTAAGTTTAATTGCCGCTATTTGCTGCACATTATCTCTCTCTCAATCTAATATTATTCATGATCGACAACAAAAATCAAGCATGGATTAACCCAAACCCAAAAACTACGAATCTCATACAACAATCAATCCCACTCGAACTCCACAAAACAGCACATCGCTACTTACCAACGTCCTCCTTCATCATTTTGTTGTTGGGCACGGGCTTCCAACTGGCTGAAGAATCAATGGTGACTTCTTCAAAGTCTGTTCCTGACAAACTGTTTAGGATGCTCCAGATGAACTGATCTATTTCTAGTCCTTCCAACAGAGCAGGTTTGCTAAGTAATAAAAAAAAATATTTTACGAACTTTTTAACTCAAACAAAACAATGATAGCAGAAAATAACATATTCGTGAAAGAAACGTTTTCAAAATGCAAAACCTGAAGGGATTCATATCCCGCTAGGAAAGCTGTTCACATTAAAGAACTTTCATTGAAAGAAGAGAATGCATGGAAGATTGTAGGAGGAAATTAGCAGATATTTCATTGATATTATTTGTTGGCTGATGATAATCGAATAGATGCAGCTATTAGGCTTACTCGAATATATCCATAAACTTGCAAAATAATTTAATTTAGCTTAATGAAATAGCTCTGTTTTGTAGTTTAATTTAATTTAAATGAATATGTGAATAATAAAGAGTATAAATTAAAATATTACAAATTAGTGGTGACATTTATAACAAAAACTCTAAGTTAGTGCTATCATCATCACTATCATTTTAAGCTGGGAATAACTTACAATAATACACAAATTAAAGAATGATTAATTAGTTTCTCTGATATATTTTAAAGTGGTCATATTTGATAACAACAGTGACATGAAAGCATGTGAATATTTAATGAAGGCCCGTTATTATTATATTCTGTCGACATCTTACTTGCAAACGGGACACCTCCAGAGGCCTCTTTCGCAGTTGAACTGCAGGTAAGACTCCAGGTCAAAGCACTTTTGTATGAAAGCAAAAATAAAAGATGAATAATTTAAAACAAACGTTCAAAAAATAATGCGATTAAATATTAAAGACATATTATACAGATTAGGTTCTTACTTGTATGTGTTTGCAATCATGTCCTCTAGCAGGTAGAGCGATCGACTGGCAGGTGATGGGACACCTGAGATGGAGCTTGATGTTCATCGGTTCGGAAGAGTTGACGGTCGGATCGTCGTTCGGCGGTTGCGGCGGTACGCACGGATTGCAAGGTGGTTGTTGCGAGAAACTCCTCTTGACTGAAATCACCATTATAATCGTCGATCAATTGAAACACTGCTTTTATATTTGAGAATTTCATCGAATAATTTATAAGCCGCTCACTTTTTGTTATACAGTGATCGGCCGGTAGCATCCTCTTTCTTAGCAGACCCTGCAGAACGGACTTGATGCTCGGACGATGTACGAGTTGCAATACGAACAGGTGAGACTGAAGCAGAAGGTCACAATGTAGCAAAAATTGATAATCTAAACTTATTTGTTAATAGGTAATAATAATAATTAATATCTGAGATACATCTGATAGTGTGACATGCATTAATATAATCTCATGCAAAATGATTTTTGCAAAACATGTATCTGGCTACAGTGTGCAATTAATATAAATCAATTAAAAATTAGTACCTTAACTCACAAAACTTAGTGTGAATGAGCAGTGCTTAGTCTATCAAGAATTTGAAATGAGTGTTTGACACGAGCTCAATGATAAAGTGAATTTGATCGCAACGTCAGACCTTTGCCTTATTTAGGTAGAATACCATCTCAAATTTAAAAATAGTATTAAACTTAGTAAAAATTAAATGTATTTCTGAATAGCATTGATTAAAGAAAAATAAATGTATTTGAATCTCATCACCTAAAGAGAAATCTTGCTTCTACTCAAATTGAAAAGGGTTCATTAAAAGCACTCGAGAAAGTTGATTTAAAGAGTTTCAACAGAAACCTTTCCCAGAAAGAAATCAGCATAAACAACACTTTGGCGAGCTTCTTCTGCGTATCCTCTTTCAAAACAACTTAAAGCTTAGCGGGAAGTCACTGTGAAATTCCATTCAAAGATGTCTCGGTTTCGTGCTCGGCATCGATAATGCTCTTCGAAAAGATATTTCGGCACTCTTACGTTTTTGAAAGAAAACATAATAAATGAAAAGTAACGAGCTCGTGACGGGCATTTGTCTGCTTTTCATCACGAAGTTGCTGTGCCTCTAGTACGGCCATCACAAAAACTATCATTGTCTTTGACAATATAATACAATTTTTTTTAAATTGTTATCATGCTCGTAAATGTAAAAGTTTCAAAGTTTATTGTTAATCATTCGCAGCTTTTGCAAACTTGGTTTAGTCGCATACGACTGCCTTTCACAACGGTCGTACCAAGATTTCATTTAACGATTTATCAAGGTCACGGGTGGTATTATATTTTTAATGACAATAGATCAAATAAATATTCCAACGAGGTGAAAGGACTAGAAACAACAATATCAACAGAGCTCATGAAGGGAAATTTGTAATAAATTAATCCTAGAACATTTTCAATAAGATCAACAATGACTGAAAGTTTTTTCCTTATTGGTCAAAAATTACTGGGCTTATGGGTAATTCTAACCCAGACCAGAAATGACCAATTAAAAACTTTAAAAAACTTAAAATTTAAAATAAAAAATAAACTCTTTGGAAATAGATTAAACTAAATTTATCAAAGTAACCTGCTCATCCATTCAAAAGCAATAAGCTCAACTCACGCAACAGCAAGCAGACACCGTGATCTGGATGGTGTTCCGGCCCGGTAGACAGACATCTTTGAGGTAGAGCGGTCTGTGGTTGGCCCTGTTGTCGTTTCTTTCTATGGCCAACATACGGGCATTCACGGACACGGTTACGGAAACTGGCCAGTTGGTGTTGGCCTGTCTGTCTTCATGATGGAAGCATTTCAACTGCAGTTCTAAGTCTGGCCTGAATAATAAATTGGAATAATATAATTGAAATGCTAATAATATTGCTGCATTATTAATATAAGTGCAACTCTAAGGCACTTAAACATAACCATGAGAAGGCATTTTTCCACAAGCATTGAAAATAAAAAGCATTAGCCTAGTTCAAATACTTTCAAACTTTGTTCATTAATTGCATGATTTTGAATTTTATATTTAATGTTATGTTTTAAAATAATATTAAATATAAATGTGATTATTTGTAACAATTTCATTGCCAGTGCAATTATTTTCCAACACCAGGAATGACAATTCCACGAACCTCATCATGAGCGTCTGGTAAACGGATTCCCTTAGGTGAAAGACGTGATTGCTCACGTTGAGATTGTGCTCGAGTCTGAAAGGCGGAAGAACAACCCCGTCCTTGACCGGAAAGGTAAGTCGAAGATCGTCCCTGTATCCGGGAGGATAGCTGCTGGACATCATGGGATTGATTCCAGGCTCTTTCTTTACCATCGACCCTGCGTTAGCTCCCGGCGGACAATAGGGTATCTTGCCCCCGTTCACCATGCCGGGCTTCATGTCGCCCCCGGAAGGAGAGAGATAAGGGGTTACCGAAGGTGGAGTTGGATTATGCATGATGGGAGTAGGCTGGCCATACATAACACTCTGTTGAAAAATGATTTGTTGTTCAGAAAACTGCAATGTGATACCTCGGTGACCTCATAAACCAATTCCTTTTTAGCATCTGAAAAGTTGGGCTTTCAAGTCTTGTTGAAACCATTTGTCTCAACCTTTGAATGATTCAACTAAATTGTCTCACCCCATATCCGCTTCCCATGTGGCCGTACTGCCCATATCCCACGGCAGGCCTTACGGCCTTGGCCTGCATGCCGTACACGGCGCCCGTCTGACCGTAGTTTCCGTTCGACCTTCCGCCATTGGGAGAGCAAAACCCCGAGGGCATCTGTTGATTAGGAGGACAGTTTGCTCTATTAGCACCCCAGGAATACATCTGCTGTTGGTGCGAAGTTTGCATCATGGGGTTGCCATAAGGACCGCAAACGTACTGCTGGGCACCGAACTGAAACATAAGTTTGATTTGTTACGCAGCATTACGAACAAATCAGTTATTTACTGTCATTCTTAAATTAATTAGTCTATTTAATATGAGCAAATTCAATCTTTACTTATAAATATGAAAGCAAAGTGCATAATTAACCATATAATAGTTATAATATTGATTTAAATGATCTTGCATCAATCCCTGGGAACTTAAACAAGTCAATAGCAAGATCTCTAATCAGAATTTAGTCATCGTTTTCTACGCAGAAATGTACATTGTGGTGATATCTTCGAGTGAGGACCTTTGCATTGTTGTCAAAAAGGTCAAAACATCCATTCTTTTAAAAATAAGTTTCAAGAGGTCTTGGAATTAAAACTAGGTAGCAGGAATAAGAGGCACCACCCTATTTTATGCATAACCGTATTCGAACTCTCGTCAAACGTGATCTCGTTGTGATAGCAGGTAAACAAGTCATGGGTTACAAGAAAAAACATAATCATCAATACTATTATTTGATTATCCTTCACTTGCCATTAAATCAAAATGATACGAAATGCAATAAAACATAAAAAATAACCAAAATTAACATTAATTAAAAAATGCAATGATAATTACATGTAAAAATGTTCTAAGTAGAAATAATATTACATTAAATAAACGTGATTTCTGTATGTCTAGTGTAGCTACAATTATACCTTAATGACAATGAAATGTTTCTTAAAATACCATTAAAAATCACACAATTTGTTTGGAAATTTATTTTTTAAATAAAAATTTATGTAAATAGTAAATATAATATATACTACATAGCAATAAAATATATAATGCATTTTAAAAAATTAGCCTTATATTCATAGAATATAATATGCTCACCTCCATTCCCACTGGCATAGATACTTGGGCTGGAAATTGGGCCCTCTTGTTCTGCATGTAATGCTGCTGGGCAGAAGGATAAGGATTGGACCTCGATGTGTACAGTGCCCCCGGTTTCATAGGACCGCCGGCCTTAATAGGCCCACCAGAAACCATGGCATCCAAGGAGTTCTCTGCCATGATGTTTTCGCTAGCCATGCTCAAGCCTGGAGAGAGAGATTTCGTTGGCAGCTGTTGTTGACTATAGGGGTTGGACGAGTAGTTCGAGTTGAAGTTATTCGAATATGGATGGCTAGGACCGACCAAGTTGCCTGGCAATACACCTCCTCCGCTGCCACTTGGACCCATCTGAAAGTTCCACATTTGGAATAAGGTAAGTTGCGATTTTCTTAAATATGGATGTTAACGAGTCCAAAATTCAATTTATTTGTTAAAGTAAATACAGCAGAACTTGCAACAGATGTGCTTTCGATAGTTGGCGAGATAGTTAATTAGAGCAACAGTAAGAATAGGGAAATTGCATCAAAAATTCGATGTTTAATATTAAGGAAGCTTTCGCGTGAATAACGCCAAAGATGTTATCCGTGAATTCATTACGAAGTTATTAAGCGAACGTTTTCCCTCTTCCAACGAGCAGAATTCTAATTATTAATAGTTCTGGGTAATAAATAATCCATTACTTTACAGCAGTAATTAATACCCATTAGATAGCTTTAGCATTAATCATAGACAATTTAGCAGTTAATTTATTATGAAGAACACTTACGTTACAGCATTATAAATTATAATAATTGGTTAACATCTGACCAAGAACATATAGACATTTGCCCTTAATGTTATTATAATATTATTCTCTAGAAAATATACCATGCAATTGTACAATGTAATGAACAACATTGTCTTTTCCATTTCATTGGATTTTACTGCAACCAATTGCTTCATTGCGAAACATGGTAATATTACACCTCAATGACTATCATGCTTATGAGTTTTGTAACTATCCGTCAAATGTAAATAAACACGCACAAACGTAACCATGCTAGATGGATTGGAATCTTCGATGATGGTGACGATAATGATTCTCAAGATCCTAAAATGTCAACAATCGGCAGAGGAACCGACGATATCAACGATATTCAATTCTGTTGTGTAGCATCACCGTATTGTCAAGCAGCATTGGAATTATCCGAATGTGCAGAAATAAAATAAATTATCGTTCGCAAACGTTATCAGTTTAGGCGACGAATTCTTCTAAGTTATCCTGGCAACTTCTGGTAATAATCGGGACATTATTTTCCATCTCAAATCCAGGCGAAGAATCCAACACTTGCAGCGAACCACGAAGAGTTTATTCTTGTCCAGGATTTTCGATACAGATGTATATATCGTACGAGAACCTGTGTGTCAGTGAGTGCTTGCTATTCATGTGTGCCTGTGAGCTAGAGCCAGTGCGCAGGCGAGTTCGGGAGCCCATTGTTGTGTGTGTCCGTGCATGCGTGCACATGAACTTAATAGTAATAATAATAACAATAATGATAATGATGATGATGATGATAACAACAATAATAATAATAATAACAATAATAATAATAATAATAATAATAATAATAATATAATAATAATAATAATAATAATAATAATAATAATAATAATAATAATAATAATAATAATGATAATAATAATAATAATAATAATAACAATAATAATAACAATAATAATAACAATAATAATGATGAAACAATCATCATCATCACCAGCAGTATCATCATCATTATCATTATCATCATCATCACCAGTACTAGGACGACGATATAGCTGATTGCACGTGCGTTGAAAACTCTAGATACCGTTAGCAGCAAAACAATATTGATCTCATTAAATTGCATTTTAGACATAATTGTACTTAATGAATGCAATTAAAATATTTGCTTTTGTAAAATATATTAGATAATTTTATTAATTTTTGTAATTATGCAGCATTGGGGAGAAATACGATTTTGAAAAATCCATTTAACCCATTTGATCTTAAATTCAGACGTTCATTTTAGTATGTTTTAGGGTAATTAAATTATAATAAATTATTAAAATAATGTGATACTATTATATATTTATTTATACGTAAATATCATTATTTATATACTATAAAATTTATATAGCATAAATTTATTACCATTATAACATAATATTTTGATAATGTTATACAATAAATTATAACATTATTGTAGTATTATTATTAATTAAATAGTACCACTGAGATTATTTTGGTGATATGCTTAATATGATTTGAGACCAGA
>JAJTWR010000242.1:437500-447500 GCA_021613335.1 Whitmania pigra
TAATAATAATAATAAATAATAATAATAATAATAATAATAATAATAATAATAATAATAATATATAATAATAATAATAATAATAATAATAATAATAATAATAATAATATTAAAAATAAAATAGTAATATAATTAAGATACTTATCAATAATAGCAATAATAAATATTGTGATGATGATGATGCTAATAAATTTTATTATTATCAGCAATAAAATGAATATTTTTAAAACGTGATTTCATGAACATCCGAAGTTTAAGTTCCATGGAAAGTAACCTAATAATGCATATTCATCATCTTGCAGCCTCAACATCATCGTCATCATCATCATCGACCAGAATATGGGAAGGTCAAAGTTGAAAGGGCCGTGAATAGTGAAGGTGCCTTAAGGCAACTCTTCTTTCATTCGATCGCACTCATTATTCGGCTTCATATTTATGCTGATTTATGCTAATTAATGATAATTATTTGATTCGGTGTTTATTTATCACGCAGTTGATGTCATCATAATAGTTGCAGTTGATCTTTATCGAAATCGGGTTTTAACTGCTGAACTGCTGAAGAAGCTGGACTTTTGTGTAGAAGACAAGTGGTCAGTACAAAAATACATAAATGACTGACAATATACGATGATACGTGATGATGTATGATAATTTATGTTAATTTATGTTAAAACACATATCGCTGCTGGGTACATCTTTGAAAGAACCACAAACTCGTCGAGTACTCACAAAGCCTTGAACGACTGACTATCCAATGAGAAAAGAGAGATTCGTTGCCGGGATGCATACATTTGCATACTGATGAGGTCGACCTTTGTTTCTAGATATTCCTTTTAAGACTTAAAGGAATTGATGATGAACAGAACGTTGGTGTATCTCTTGGATGCGATCATGATAGTGATTGCGATCGTAATGTAATAATGGCAATGTCACTGCGATGGTGGTGATAGTGATGATGACGATGACGACGACGACGACGACGATGATGACAATGATGATGATGATGTTTTGTTTGGAGGTGAGATCAGATTTATGTCTCGAAAGAGGAAGTACTTCATTGTTAAAGGAGACTCGAGTACAGATATCGTCGTCATGTCCTCCCCCCCCCCAAGTGTGGTGATGATAATAGTTATCGAGTTGATAGTTGCTTCACTTAAACCCTACAGATAATCTTATAGTTGCAATAGCAACGACTTCTGAGTAGCCGAGAAATAATTTGAACAACCATCGACTACTAATTGTCCATCTGTCCATCCATCATTATCGTCGTCGTCATCGTCATCATGATCATGATGATCATTATCATTCCATACATCGTCACAGTCGTCCAATAAACCACGCAATGAAAAAAGGTACATTTAGTAGCTACATTTTTAACGGTTACAATGATAGGTAACGATTTACAATAAAAGCTTAATACTTGCGTAGTTTTGTGCTTAGCAAGCGAGATAAAGCAACAGGTGGACAAATCAATTTAGCGTCTACGTCAATCTATTGCTGTATTAAGAAATATTTTTGTTTACACAAAGTCGTTTTTATTTAAATTGTGCACATTTACAAATAATCTAGCAATTGCTGAAGCCACTATTGTGATTCTTTGGGTATGTGTTTACAGCATCCTTACCTGCTTGTGTCAGTGCATTATATTTTCTGTGGATGATATTATACTTTCTGTGGATGATATTATACTTTCTGTGGATGATATTATACTTTCTGTGGATGATATTATACTTTCTGTGGATGATATTATACTTTCTGTGGATGATATTATACTTTCTGTGGATGATATTATACTTCCTAAGGATGATGTTATACTTTCTGTGGATGATATTATATTTTCTGTGGATGATATTATACTTTCTGTGGATGATATTATATTTTCTAAAGATGATGTTATACTTTTTGACTCCTCTCCAATCCTTTCATAAGTTTACTGTTGCTCGATCGCATCCTTAATATTTCTAGGGGTTATTATTCAGTCCCGAATATTCAGTATTCATATATTCAGTGCATAACTAATAATCATGCGCTAAAAATAGGTCAAGGTGATGTCAATATAGGTCAAAGTGTTCTAAAAAAAAACAATTTTCCTTTCCATTCATTGAACCATTTATTCGGGAATGCTTATAGTCGCGTGATTTGTACGACCACCTAAGGCCAAGGAATTTCTATGGTTGAGGTATGTTCGACGATGGGGGATGATGATGATGATGATGATGGTGGTGGTGATGATGATGATGATGATGGTGATGGTGATGATGATGATGATGATGATGATTTCTTTTTTGGGCAGATTGGAGTCAGGTTGAGAATTGAAAGAGCACAAAGGAATGATAAATTTATGAAACTATTTTATTCAGAAGAAGGACTCAGAAAATATTGAGTAATAATTAAACATTTAATATTTATCTTTGTTAAATAATTTACAAAACAAACAAAAACTTGTCAAGAATTGGATCAAGGCAGACGCTTAGACATCAAACCTTTAAATTTGCAATTTTTTTTGTATTTAAAAAAATAAAATGTTTATGCGTTGCGTCCTTGTGTGACCGATATAATGTGCAGTTCATTCGCAAAAGAGTTGTTAACACTTGTAATATCTAATTTTATTATTGGTTTGAAATAGTTAAAATTAACAATATAATAATAATAACAATAATAATAACAATGTAAAGTATGAATATAGTATAAACATTCTATAATTTGTATAATTAAATTACATTAAATAATTATTTTTATTTTAGTTAGAATTATCACCTCACTATAACTATATGAACAATTAATATTATTTCCTAGCATTAGCATTACCCACGTCACCTTTGTTTTAAGGAACTTGTTAGACCATGGATTTAAAAAAAACATTTGCTGGTTATCACAAGCCATCGGCGTATTTGACAACAACTGTAAAACAAATGTTTACACGTGTAATGTTCACTGAATTTAAGAAAACATTTATTTCAAAGAACGAGAGACGTTCGGAGGTATTACATACAATCGAAACGATTATAATTTATATTTATTTTTTATTTATATTTATTATATTTATTATTATTGCAATTTATTTTTTGTTGATATGATTTTTATATATAATTATCCCAACCAACCCCACATAAAACGTCAAGTTCGATGACTTGCAATTATGCCCACTCATCGTTTGAAACAAGTATTCACAATCGATTCACTTTTAGTCAACAACATCGTTTTAACGATCATCGTTGCCAGCCACATGGTAGCCATTTAATTACGATTAGCCAGAGCAGAAATTGTTTATTTATCATGGCGATGAGAAATCGATATCGAGAAAGTATTATCATCATCATCATCGTCGTCGTCATCATCATCATCATCATCATCATCGTCATCGTCATCGTCATCGTCATCGTCATCGTCATCGTCATCGTCATCGTCATCGTCATCGTCATCGTCATCGTCATCGTCATCGTCATCGTCATCGTCATCGTCATCGTCATCGTCATCGTCATCGTCATCGTCATCGTCATCGTCATCGTCATCGTCATCGTCATCGTCATCGTCATCGTCATCGTCATCGTCATCATCATCATCATCATCATCATCATCATCATCATCATCATCATCATCATCATCATCATCATCATCATCATCATCATTATCATTATCACTATCATCATCATCATCATCATTATCATTATCACTATCATCATCATCATCCTCCTAGCCTTCTATTTCTCAAACGATTTGCACGTTCCTTAGAATTAACACTGTCACTTCTTTATGACTCAATTCACTCGGTCGATACAAAATTGCTAATATAATAATAATAAATAATAATAATAATAATAATAATAATAATAATAATAATAATAATAATAATAATAATAATAATAAATAATAATAATAATAATAATAATAATAACAACAACAACAACAACAACAATAATAATAATAATAATAATAATAATATAATAATAATAATAATAATAATAATAATAATAATAATAATAATAATAATAATAATAATAATAATATAATAATAATATAATAATAATAATAATAATAATAATAATAATAATAATAATAATAATAATATATAATAATAATAATAATTATAATAATAACAATAATAATAATTATAATAGTAGTAATAATAATAATAATTTATATAAAAAAATAAATAAAAAGTAAAAATAAATTCAATAATAAATGACTAAATTATAATCCTTTAGGATTTCAGGCCAACCTGAGATGAGTTGTACGGGGAGTTCATGGCCACCTGATGCTGCTGTCTTTGCTGATCCTCTGGAGTCAAACTTTCTTGACCACCACCGTGGGATGCTTCAACTCCGTTGCTGGAGGAACCCGGTGGTTGTGGAAATGAAATAAATGTTTACCTAGTGTGCAATTCTTATTTAGGGTTTAAGTTATTTTTCGATCGACAACATTTAATGATTGTGTTTTTACACGCGGACAAGTTAAACGGTTCCATTACATAATTTTTATTAATGAAATTAAGTTTAGACATTAAGAATTAAGAGACATTTAGAGAATTAAGTTTAGGTAAACAACAGCAACGACTAGCACACGAGCACACATCTAAAACCTATTATTATCATCGATCGAATTAAATGTCTCCACCTTTCTTAATAACCACAAAAACAAAAAGAAGACATTTACCTGAATGTTAGTTAGTTAGTTATTCTGGTTATCTTTGTAATGTAAGAATTATATCATAACATCTATTGTAAACTAGCAGACCAAATTCTATTATAATATTGCATTTGTTAATAATTTACCTACAATTTATTGATTTTACAATATGATTTTAGCCATTGAAGCTGACGAAAATGAAAGTATTCCACAAGGTAATTCCAAAATAATTCCAAAGAAACCGAAAATGGACGAACGAGCAGATATTTATTTCCGTCTGTTGCTATTTCAACCACATCTATTTTTAGGCGCACTTTATTTAAACCGCCCACGTGTTTGGACGAAAATCCGTAGGGGATTATTTCAATCAGAGAAAAGTTTGTCGCCGTCATCATTCTCAGCTACCGCATCTTCATTAATAAAATGTTACGATTTGAAATATACAGCCATCAACTGTGATTATCGATTGATAACCCAATATAAATCAAAATATCGAATCATGGCAAATGACATTTAAACGCGAAGGCATCGTTGTCATGGTTACCTGTTGCCAGGAAACAACGGAGGTCTGTTGTAATTTCTCACCCCGTTGTTGTACGGTGCCAGTTTTTGCGCCCTCCCGTCCACACCTCCGCCGTTGAAAACAGGGGCTTGCAAGTTGTACCCTCCCATTCGTTGGCTCACTCCCTGGTACCCCACGTTGGATGCCCCTTATGACGGTACGATTTTCATTTAATTCGTTGAATCGATTAACGATCTAACGACTTGACTTCGTCGATATGCATATAATAAATAATATGTAAATATTTACATTTCACCTGTAAACATGTTGTTGTTCTCAGGAGGCCAAGACTGACCAGCCAATGGGGGTGAACTTTCAAAGTTGTTGTTTGTTTGTTCCTGCTGCTGCCATTGTAGCGCTTCCGTGCCGGAGCTGCTGCTCGTGGTTATGATTATAGTCGTATATATATTAAGGTGTTATTTCCGATATGATTACCATGAATGCCAATTAGTATTGAGCACCATTAGTCGGGCCGTTAGTGGACGTATTATAACATATGTTTTCAAAACAGCATTGCCGTAATTATAAATTATTATTATTAGTTTTATTTAGTTACAAACAATAATGATTAATCTTGGAGCTTATTTTTTTAAACTCTAACGAGAAATGTTGATGATGATGATGATGGAGGTTACAAATTTTTCACGAACTGTATTTTTGGCAGGATTTTTGATGGCGAATCGGGAATGCTCGGAGATGAGAGACTGTTTTTAGAACTCGTTGATGTCACAGATGACGTCACTCCTGGAGTAGTGGACGACGATCTATTATTAGACTGATGACGTAACAAAAGCTGTCTCCCTAGCTCTTCGCACCATACGGACAGGGAACCTGGAATGATCATTGCCCATGATGTTATTTATTGACTAATTATTTATTCACGATCAGTGGATTAACTTGTATGGTGCGATTTATTTACACATTCGGTTGTTCCGTTGCTACGCCAAAGATAAAAAATCTCTTGCAAGAACCAACATGGCGGCCTTATTAGGGAAGCGACAAGTGGATATCAAATATTCATAGCTCGCAAATGAGACATTAAATCATACAACGCAGAGAGTCAACTCCAAAACCTCCATAATCATCATCATCATCATCGTCATCGTCATCGTCATCGTCATCATCATCACCATCATCATCGTCATCGTCATCGTCGTCACCAACATTTCCACCAACATTTCGACCAACGACAAAACGGTGAAAGTACATCTTCTCAATTAATCTCTATCAAATGAGTAAAGTGCTGATGAAAACCTTACGATGTCTTTGAGGATGAATGCTTGGACATGTGCATGAATGCATGAATGATTAGATTGATGGATAGATGAACAAACGCATTCTAAACGAATATTAACGACTTTCAGCGAGAAGGAATGAGCTTTGAACTGCTGAGAGAAAGATATCAAGAAATAAAACATGCTCATCATCATCATCATGACGACGACGACGATGATACCAGGGCTATGATGGATTATTATGTGGAAAAGATATTAACGACAATTAGCTTGAAACTAGCATTTTGAAAATATTAGAGATGGACATCGTCAGTCCACATCATTTTACGGACTTTAAGTGAATAAATAAATGAATGAATGAATAAATAAATAAATGAATAACTAAATAGAGGAACACCTTGCAGTAGAATTGGCAGTGAAATGAGTTACGTGTTCCGTTTTGAAGGGCCCAACATGAAATGGCACTTGTTTATTGGTGACTAAAAAATTGCCGTTCAATCGAAATTACCGCCATCTTTTTGTTTTCTTTTTTCCATCTTTCCGTTTGCACTTTTATTTTCGATTCGTTGCCGAATGCGAAACCAGTGGAGCTTGTGGAGTGGCGGTGCGTCATAAAGACAATGTTTAGGGCCAAGAGGAAAAAACATAATATAATAATAATAACGATATATAACATAACATAACATAACATAACATAACATAACATAACATAACATAACATAACATAACATAACATAACATAACATAACATAACATAACATAAAATAACATAACATAACATAACATAACATAACATAACATAACATAACATAACATAACATAACATAACATAACATATCATAACATAACATAACATAACATAACATAACATAACATAACATAACACAACACAACGCAACGCAACGCAACGCAACGCAACGTAACGTAACGTAACGTAATGCAATGCGATGTAATGTAATATAAATATAAGTGGTAAATAGAGTAGGCATCATAGGAGATCGTTTCAGTTTTCTAAGAGGCAAGCAGAGGGCACAGTAGGTGACATTTTTGTGCGTCAAGTCTAAGGTCAGGGGCAGTCCTTGTTTCCCCAAGCGACATCTTATGGTGGGTTTTAACAACATATAACAACATATAACAACATGTAACAACATGTAACAACATATAACAACATGTAACAACATATAACAACATGTAACAACTGATAGCATATAACAACATTTAACAACATATAACAACTGATAACAACATGTAACAACATGTAACAACATATAACAACATGTAACAACTGATAGCATATAACAACATTTAACAACATATAACAACTGATAACAACATGTAACAACATTTAACAACACATAACAACTGATAACAACATATAACAACTTGTAACAACTGATAACAACATATAACAACACATAACAACATGTAGCAACTGATAACAACATATAACAACTGATAACAACTGATGGATGGAGAAGTGGTAGAAAGATAATTTTTAATTGATGAGTTTGACAGAAAAAATGAGCATTGAAGAGTGAGTTTTTGAGTTTGCTGGATTCGTTTATGTTCACACAGATTGTGAATGACGTACATTTCATGAAATGTATTCATAATGCTGGTAATAGCCACATAAAGACGTAAGTAATTGAGCATCAGTTATCGCTGGATCTTAATGATCGTGATGCATCAGCAACTTTTTCAGAACCATCGTCATCATCATCGTTCGAAGAAATTTATTAGGACTTTCCAAATGCTTCTCTATCTTTGAGACAAGGAGGTGGTTAAAAAGTAATATAATGTAATTAATAATGTAATATATATTATAATATAATATAATAATTTAGGTGGAAATACGAGATTCCAAGGGTGTGACTGATGATGATGAAGATGATGGTGATGAGTAATGGTAATATTTGGCTTTCAAACAAGTTCGTTCGTTGCTAAACAAAAAAAAACAAATGTTCACAATAAAATCATTTAGTGACATTGTTATTTTTAATATTTAAAAACATATTTATTTGTACTGATAAATATTTTCTTAAGATGAATGAAATGAACCATGGCGCCATAAAAGGAATAACAGACATCGTTACCAAAGTCACCGTGATATGCAAATTAACAATTATTACGCAACAATAACATCAGGTATTGCGAGTGGGAAGACATAAAAAAAAATCAATGGAACGAGAAAGGAAACACACGAGAATGCACTTCGTGACCTCTGGATCCAAGAACGGATCATTATCATCATCACGGACAACGCAAACAGTATTAATGGCTTAAACAACAATTGCTAACGTAATGTTCAATAAAAAGAAGGTGTAAAATGCTACTCGTCAGCATTCAAAATAGAATTCATAAAGGATATCAACTAAAAATGAAATCCTAATGGAAATCTACTGACAGATTTATGGCCAGGGCGGCCTTGGCTAAGCCCCATGACTTTTAGAATCTTAGAAAAAAATTTATAAATTTTATTTTAATTTGAGTTCGTTTATTATATGTCAATAATTTACGACTTGGGACGATAATGTTAGTGGTTGTGTCTCCCCCAAACCCGCTACTGTACCAATGCGCGTCCCCTGCCAAAGAATCGTCTCTTAAATATAGTATATTATATATTAATTATATTATATTATAGTATATTATATATTAAATATTAGTGTATTATATTATATATTACATATTAGTACATCATTAATAAAGAGGGACGGCTTTCCACGTACATTTATATCCACGTATAAAACATTAATTTTTTTAATGCAGAGTTTCTCAGTTGTAATCCTAACCTTAACCCATTCTTAGATATGAGAGTGATTCTTATATATTCTCTCTCATTCCTCCACAAACCAGGTTTGCTTATTCATCGTTCACAACTCAACGACCCACTCAAGAAAGGCTTTATCACCTGAATGCCTAATCGTTTACCTGTATAGCGAAACACCTGTAATGGCTTGCAATCTTCTACTTTACCTTCCGCGCCCAGATCAGGTTGAAACGTCAAGGACTTGAATCTCAGTTCCACCACTTCACAATACCTCAGATACCTGGACAAAATGTCGCGTCGATTCACCTGTTATGTGGCGTGATGATCAGCTGATAAGCTGACAGGTGAACGAGTGAGAAGCGTTTAGGATGTGCTGATCGTAATCACCTAGAAAAGAATGAAGGAATGAATGAATGAATGAATGAAAAAAGCTTTACTTCAGGTGTCACTGCTTTTACGCTCAATAGATCGATACTGGGATTTTCCGGGAACAAGAAAAAAGCAAATAAAAATTAATAATTGGTAAAACATATAAGGCGATCTAAAAACATTTGGAAAGGCATTATTTCTAGGAGTACATGTTTGTTATCTGAATAATGTGGACTGCCAAATTATGTGCAATGAATCTTATTTTTCAATATCTGGATCACTTGATATCACTACATCAAGGGCATCCTCAATTATGCAAGCAAATGATAATTTTGTGATTATAACACTAATGATAATAAGTTAATGATGATGATGATAATGATAATATGTTAATGATGACGACGATAACGATAATATGTTAATGATGGCCACGATAATGATAAT
>JAJTWR010000242.1:455000-542500 GCA_021613335.1 Whitmania pigra
TAAAGTTAATTTATTAGTTATTATTATTTTTAATTTATTGATTATTACTTTCTGGTTTGTTAATTTATTAACTTGTTAATGTAGGTGACTTGTTTAACGAATGATGTAAATTTATTATGCTGCTACTGCGAAAGGAGTGTAACACGTGCGGGTGCAATTCGTAGTCGATGGGATGTCGAATTATTGAACGCTTCTTTAAACATTTTGCGAGCAATAATAAGTTTTACTTTAATAGAAATTAATTATTAATCATAGAATTATTAATTATAGAATTATTAATTAATAAATGTCCTTGAAACGACATAACTATCATAGCTATCTGAAAGGAGAATAACAGAACATTAACATTAATGTCTGTCGACATTCAGAAGTTTAACAATATTAATTATTATTTTATTATAGATATAATTATTGTTATATAATAATTATTTTATATATAATATAATAATTATATATATATAATTAATATATATTAATTAATATTAATTGTTAATTATTAATTATTGTTTGACATTATTTATTGTTAATGGTATTTAATAATAATTATTATTCTTGTTGTTGTCATTATTACGAATACAACGCCGAAACACATGACGTGAATCTTTGAGACTCCAAATTTGAATTAAAATAACGAAGGTAGAATAATTATAAAAAAAAAGCAACAATAACAAATTATTGTTTGATATTAGTTATCGTTAATAAACAAATAAATTGTTAATAACAAGTTATTGTTTGATATTAGTTATCGTTAATAAACAAATAAATTGTTAATAACAAGTTGTTGCCTCAACCGATTAAAGGGACACGTGAACATAAATTCGTGTGAGGTCTAACAGAAGATTGTTTGATTACAGAATGCTCAATGACAACGGATGGTGCTGTAATATTAGTCACGCTAGTGTTTTCAATGATAATTAGGCTTATTAAACATTTATTATTATTATTATTATTTATTATTATTATTTATTATTATTATTATTATTATTATTATTATTATTTATTATTATTATTTATTATTATTATTATTATTTATTATTATTATTATTATTATATTATTATTATTATTATTATTATACATTTATTATTATTAAACATTTATTATTATACAGCACTCACTCGCAGCCCTCATCAGATCGTCCACTGACGTTGCTATGTTCGGCGGAGTCTTTCATGTTTTAGAAATGTATTTTTCATGTTGTCAGATTTAGCTATTAAAATGTCTGAATGTCGAATATTTCGTAAATAATTATATCACATAATCAATTTACTCGAGGGAGTAAACGGAAGTTGTTTGTAAGTTGTTGTTGGAGAACGTGCAAATGAATGAAATAAAAAACGATAAACGAACAAGGACAACATTCTCAATTTTATTTTGCGATTCTTAAATCACTACGCGGCATTTAAATTATGAAATATTTTTCGAATCACGGCCTTTCATGTACTGCTTAATTATTTATTAAAACAGTTTATTATTTCAAAAAATTACAACTCGCCATTACTTCTACATTTCCTGATTTTATCATCTTCAAATAATTTGTTGCATATTTTGCAACAATTAATAATATTTGGTTTGCGAAAGATCCCGATGAATTATAATATATTAATTATAATAATAAAATTATATTAATAATTAATAATATATTGTAATATGTCATGGATGAAACAAACAGAAGGATCGACTGCGTAGATTTATGGACGAATAGAGGAACAGGTGTTCCAAGTCATCAAGTTGAAATATCTTTCATTCTCCTTTCATCTCTTTCAAACAATTTTTAATGACTTCGAGATGGCAGCACCAGTAAGTCGGAAGATGCTCAAGAACGTGGAGCTCAAGAGCCACATCAGCCCTAATAATGTAGTTATTTAATGGATATTGTTATTGAACACGCACACGCACACGAACACGCACACGCACACGCACATGCACAAAAGAGCATCCGAGTAACAGCTCGCCTGGCTTGCTGGTCTCTGGCTACTTTGCAGAAAAAATTTGATGAGCCACATAATTCTCGTAAAACCACTGCTACTTATACTACGTATAATGAACGGCAATTTGAACGCTCGCGAATCACAAATCAACTGAACAAAAACATTGTCGAGATGAATAAATTATTCAAATTAGAAGTTCGATAAATTAAAACACTAGTCAAAATGAATTTTGATGGTTTGTTAAAATTAAGAACTGGCTTAATATACTCATTAATTATTTATTCTCCACATAGTACCAGCATTCATATTGATTTTGATTTATATAAATTATTTACAACTATTAACAGCTTTAATGCTAATGAATATTTTTTAACATTTAAATGCATACTAAGTTTTCTTAAGACTTGTTTCGGCTAAAATTCATTCACCCACTTTTTTGAATTCTTGAAGAATAGGATAGTTCTTGAATATACCGTATCATTAATTTATGCTAACCATTAATTTATTATTAATCTACGAACTAATTAAGACGTGAGAAGTACGAGTAGGAATGATTAAAATTCATTTTAACAAACATTTCCGAGGCACGAGCCTCACTAAGACTTGCAAAACACGTGCGAACATTTGTATTCGTCTGAGCAGAACATTCTTCTATTCATCTTTCAATTGGTGATCTGAAATATTTTCTTAAATTTTGCTTTTAAAAATGTAATGTTTCGTCATTGAAATTATGATTACAAATTGGTAATTATAATTGATAAATATCAATTACATTACTCGAAACCACATCTTCACACAGAAGCGTTTCTGTGCAAAACCTTTTCTCACTAATTTAAAAGTAATCAATTTAAACATGCCAGCCTGCTGCACAAACTCATAAGGCTTATTATCATATGATTACCGTTCGCTTAAATAATTTAATATTATGATTTAAGATTTAATAATAAATTATTCATTTCCTCGACGTTATTATTACGTGGTTCATCAACGACTGCATTGTTATTGGCATTTGGACCATTTGGCTAAATGACCAGAAATATCGTGAAGCAATTAACAGGCTGAACAATCTTCATCATCATCATCATCGTCATCGTCATCGTCGTCGTCGTCGTCATCATCGTCATCATCTAATTATCACAAATTCTAGGCAAGATCAAGGCCAGTACTGTTAAGGTTTCATCATCATCATCCTTCATCAAATTACTTGATTATATGTTTTTAAGTTATTATTATTACGATTGTTATGATATTAATATCGTCATCGTACTTCATTACATTGTAAAAAGAAAAAGAAAGATTAACAAGATGCAGATGCATGAAGGCCAGACGAAATGAATTTCTGCTTAAACGGAAGAATAAATTGATTGGTTACGCTTCTCACAGATGCGACCCACAGACTCTTGGAAGTAGCATAATAGAAGCATAATGATCAGCTAGTTATGTAATTCGTAAATCTGTAATACTTTTGCACAGAAGTGGCTGTGGACCATTTATGTTTCAAATCGTTTCATGGCCATAAAGTAGGCTCATAAAATGTAATAAATAGCTGCATAAATAGAAAATGAGCCTTAATATCACATTAAGTAATTATGTCATCCTTGTCATACAATCGTACCTTCTCGATGAGCATTTAAAATATTGTTGACATACTGATTTGTTCTCTTAAAATTACAATGAAACTATAAATAATTAATAATCTTAATGGGTCACGAAGTAACAAATAATTCTTGAAAAGCGAACTCAATTGACATAGCAATTATTTTCCTGGAATTAACTTTAAAATTAGAAAGATTTTCTGAAAAACCATTTCAGAAAATAATTTCGTGATTATGCCCCTCCTCTTCGCCGTTCATGACAATGCTTCTCGATTCTTAGGAGGACTGAGAAAACCTGCGTGGCAAAGTGAAGATGGTGGTTGTGATGACAATAATTACGTTATTATTATTATTATTTATGTTGTAATATTTACGAATGAACCCAATAATAATGATGAACTTTGAACTTTTCCTAATTATTGTCGCAGTGTTTGTTTGAACACCTGAAATGTGAATGTTTGACGAAAATTAAGAAATTATGAAATCAATCGCTCGTCAGTAGGTGGCAGGAGTTGCTAATCGTTGATGTGACAGATTTTTCATCAATTAAAACCCCCTGATAGGATGTAACATTCTGAAAACAACAAATAAACAATAAAAAACATTAGCAAATTTTAGTTAAACAAACACTCTTTTCTTATTATCGCCTTCACAAACACGTGCACATATTTTTGACCTTTAATTAATCATCATCGTCTGAAGACTTACGATATCTATCAGAACCGAGCGACACCTATCGGAATTTGAATTTAAACTTAAACAGAATTTTAATTTAAACTTAAACAGAATTTGAATTTGCGTTCAAATTGTCGAAACATTACTACCAAGCAGTATGAATATTTCGGCAAATTCTCCAACAAATCTAAATGGCACATTCATTTAGGCATCGTTGTTTTCAATATAATATATATATATGTTACCTGTAAAACGTACATAATATAATTATTATCGTAATATGAATAAGTGATATCTGAGAAAATGTTGTTAAAGTTCAGTATTGAATTCATGCCATAAAATGTTGATAATGTTCAACATCGAATTCATGCCATAAAATGTTGATAATGTTCAACATCGAATTCATGCCATAAAATGTTGATAATGTTCAATATCGAATTCATGCCATAAAATGTTGATAATGTTCAACATCGAATTCATGCCATAAAATGTTGATAATGTTCAATATTGAATTGATGCCATAAAATGTTGATAATGTTCAACATCGAATTCATGCCATAAAATGTTGATAATGTTAAATATCGAATTCATGCCATAAAATGTTGATAATGTTCAACATCGAATTCATGCCATAAAATGTTGATAATGTTCAACATCGAATTCATGCCATAAAATGTTGATAATGTTCAACATCGAATTCATGCCATAAAATGTTGATAATGTTCAACATCGAATTCATGCCATAAAATGTTGATAATGTTCAACATCGAATTCATGCCATAAAATGTTGATAATGTTCAACATCGAATTCATGCCATAAAATGTTGATAATGTTCAACATCGAATTCATGCCATAAAATGTTGATAATGTTCAACATCGAATTGATGCCATAAAATGTTGATAATGTTCAACATCGAATTCATGCCATAAAATGTTGATAATGTTCAACATCGAATTCACGCCATCAGATGGTGGAAGGGCAGTCATCGCAGCCGCTATGGTCGTTGTTTGTCAAGTTTTTTTGCTTATTTGTCTTGCCTAGATCATGGACGTAGTCATTACTCATCAAACACATCAGCTTTCACTGTCACGTTCTTTCATTCATTCATTCATTTGTTCGTCTGCGAAGCAAACATTTGTTCAATAATGGAGTTCTTAATTATGCTAATTGTCAAAACCTTTATTGATCCATCCATCCATCCATCTATCCATCCATCCATCCATCCATCCATCCATCCATCCATCCATCCATCCATCCATCCATCCATCCATCCATCCATCATCCATCCATCCATCCATCCATCCATCCATCCATCCATCCATCATCCATCCATCCATCCATCCATCCATCCATCCATCCATCCATCCATCCATCCATCCATCCATCATCCATCCATCCATCCATCCATCCATCCATCCATCCATCCATCCATCCATCCATCCATCCATCCATCCATCCATCCATCATCCATCCATCCATCCATCCATCCATCCATCCATCCGTCCATCCGTCCATCCGTCCATCCGTCCATCCGTCCATCCGTCCATCCGTCCATCCGTCCATCCACACACTCCATACATTTTACTCCTTGTGTATAATCTCTGATGATTTCATTCGAGTAGGACAGCGGTCACGATGATGATGATGATTGCATTTACTTGAAGGCATTTCCATCCTATTACTTTACCAAGAGCTGCTAATTGCGATTGTTATTCATAACCCGAAGAAGAGGCAATCCCAAATTGTGTTACCATTACCAGCATTATCGATGTAATCATCATCTTCATCATCATCATCGCTATCGTCATCGTCATTATCATCATCATCATCATCATCATCATCATCAACATCAACAACATCGACTCACTCGAAGACTTTGGTGAAAACTTGTCCCTATGGGCTGCACAGACTGCAAGCAGACGGTATCCAAGGTCGAGATCGTATCCTGGTTGGGCTGATATCTGACTCACAACCTGAGGAAATCATTTGCCATCGTCAATTCTTTCATCCATAACGCGAACATTTTCGAATAATGAGTTTAACTCGCACCCTCTTTCGAACTAAAATGTAATCTGTATTCTTGATTAAGCGATGAAGATTATTATTATTATTATTGGTAGTAGTAGTAGTAGTAGTAGTAATAGTAGATTATAGTATTTCATTTTTATTTTACACTAAATGTAATCGTGCATGTCGTTTGATAAATACATAAACAAGTGAATAAATAATTTTTAAAAATAACCAAACGCAATGTAAATGAATGACTGAATGAATGGATGTGTCCATGACTCGGAGATGCATGGATGGAGGGAGAGATAAAGGACAAAAGAGCATTCGTTGATTTACACGAGTGACATCTGTCCAGTGGAGAAGCATTTCTCTCGAGGGCGCAATAATTTTCTTCCTAACCATCCGCACATAGTCTGGCCTTGATGGTGATTGTGGTGTTGATGATGATGATGATGATGATGATGATGATGGTGGCGAAAACTATTGTTTAGTAGCAAGCCACCAAAATAATTTTTTATTGACATTTTCATTTCCATTCTCGACAGTCATCTCCATCATCATCGTCGTCGTCTTCCTCGCCGTCGCCATCGTCATCGTCATAGTCATCGCCATAGTCGTCGTCATCGTCATCATCATCACAACCACCAATATCCTTTTCTCGAGAGTCAGCGACGCAGAAGAATTAATTAGAGAGGAGACTCGTAGCAAGGATCGAACGTCAATAAAAATGATGATAATTATGATAATTATTATAATTATTATAATATCTGATAATATTATAAACACTGATAACAATGACATCAATATTCCTTATACATTATATTATAATATATTGCTACTTAAATTAACCGCAATAATATTAATTGTTAATAATCATTCATTATTGACATTAAGATTAAGATTAAGATTAAGATTAATGGAACAAGTATAATTATTTAATTATGACATAACTACAATTTCATAATAATAATAATAATAATAATAATAATTTTGATAATGATTAATTAAAAATATCATTACGACAATTAATACAGCACAAGACATTCAGGGATGGAAGGAAAGAAGACAGAAAATGAAGGGAAATTTCGAACGAGTTCAAAAAAAAGTTTACAATAAAATTTTCATGAGAGGAGCTCAAAGTTATGGGTAAAGTGCTGCAGTTTGTTGTTGTTGTTGTTGTTGTTGAAGTGATAGTTGTAGTTGCAGGGATGGTGATGCTGATGATGATGATGATGATGATGATGACGATTGAGATGATAACGAAGGTTGCTTCCTTTGCTAAGATGGCGGTGATGATAGTTGTTAGAATGGCGTTTGTCGTTGCTGTCGTTGCTATTTAAACGCCGCCGTCGTAAACACAGAGGAAAACACTAAACAGCGAAGGAGAAATTACTGAGTTGCCCATAAATCCCAATGCTTCCCTCCAACAACACTTATTAGAAATAACGCCCCTGCAGCTCGAGCAACCAATCCACCGATTTTTTCCTGCTGTCTTTTCATCTTCCTCCACATTCTGTGTCAGTCATTGTATTCAGTTGTATCTTTCGTTGTATGCATTTGTATCATTCATTGTATTCATTTGTATCATTCATTGTATCCATTTGTATCTTTCATTGTATCCATTTGTATCATTCATTGTATTCATTTGAATCTTTCATTGTTTTTATTTTGAATTAATTTTTGTTTAATGTTGACGAAAATTGTCACTCTTGTCAACCGTTTCCCATTCCTATTTATATCATCATCATCATAATTAGCCGCTCTTATCGGTATTGTTTATTATGGGCGCCTTAAATTTTCTTGAAGCAATATAATATAATATAATGTGATATGACATGACAATATAATATAATATAATATAATATAATATAATATAATATAATATAATATAATAGAATATAATATAATATAATATAATATAATATATAATATAATATAATATAATATATATAATATAATATAATATATAATATAATAATATAATATAATATATATAATATAATATATAATATAATATAATATAATATAATAATATAATATAATATAATATAATATAATATAATATAATATAATATAATATAATAATGTGACAGATTCATGTATATCAGATTTATGTATATCAGTTGGAATATGTGGGTATAAAAATAAAAAATATTACATAAATACAACAAATAGAGTTTACATGCAACATTTATATACTATGACATTACATGCCCTATCTGTGGTTTGAATACATGAGTGAAGCATAATAATCGCTTCTGATTATTACATCATAATTGTGTACATAATTGATTTCTAAATATAGACATTTCCAAGTCAGCTCCCTTGAACCTACCGTGAGGCAGCCCATCAGGCACTGTTCGAATTGCCACTGGAAAGCCCTTACGTCCGAACACCAGTCCAAAAGCTCCCTGGCCGCACTCTGGAAGGTTGCGGGGGACATGAGATGCTGAAAAAAGAGACAACGATAAACTTATAATATATAACTTATGATAAACTTATAATATATAACTTATGATAAACTTGTAGATGATAAATGTTCGCATTCTACATTAAATATCACCTGTATAGGTTTCATTTCTTGCCATTTGCAACCATTTTCTGCGCATTTCGAACCCGTTGCTTAGCAACCTAATTCTCATTGTTTAACGTTTTTAGCACAAATCTTGTCAATATTTTGTAACAATAATAACATAACGTTTATGTCAGAGATGCATGTTACGACGAAAAATAAAAAATATTGTAGCGGTTATAATGGCTATAATTTTATTTTTAAGCAAATCATCTTTAATCTACAATAATTTTAATGGACTTTATTAAAAACACAAGAAATTTTATCATAGAAATTTCTTTCTTTATTCGATGGTTGTGCATCCACGACGAAAATGATTTCAAGGAAAATAAGAAGAAATCGGAAGAATTCCTGAAAAATGACAAAAACATTTGTAAGAGCAGAAAAATGTTCACTAATGTATTCAAAGAAAAACGTATTTCAACTTTAAACGGAGGTTGTGAAGAATTTAAATGAAAATCATGTGCTGGACATAAATTTACATTTGAAAATAACACGTGATAACATCATTGAATATTTTTTACACATTCAACGTTATAATATTGCTTTTAATATTTAATTATTTATTTATTATTATCTAATTATTTTTTATTATCATTTAATTAAACCATTTAACCGAATAACGCTAAACAATTTTTAAGTTAAAATCAGTCTTGTTTGGATTATTTCATTCCAAAAAGTGGAAAACAAACTTTAATTTTATTGGTGTTAAGATGGCATAAATAATAACTAATAATTTAATAGATTTAATGGTTGTCATGGCGGAATAACGAGGTAATAACAGGTATTGGTTAAATTGGTTAAATCTTCCCAAAGTCCGGTGATATGACTGGTATTTCCGTGTTCTCAATATTCAGTTTCTCTTTCGATTTTGCTTTGAATATCAACCAGATATATATATATATATATATGTAACAACAACAATAATAATAATAATATATCTTCCAGAACTCATTAATAATTCAATCTCTTTAAAATGAAGTTGATAATTCGAAAAATAATTAAATTATTCGACGTTTACAATTGTCATTGAAGGTCATCGTGGGGAATTAAACAATTAATTAAATAATTAGTTAATTAATCAGAGTCGATGATGCCAATGACAGTTATTTTGCAAATGACGTCATCGTCATAATCCTCACGAGCAACAAGAACTTGATGAACCTTTGTCGATGCGGTGCTAGGTGATAAACAACATCGCAAAAATGATCATTATCACGACTTTCAGGCAATCAGTACGACAATGGTAACTTAATGTTGCTGTAATTACGGTAATAATGATGATGAGCTTTGTCAGCCTGTAAATACTGAAAAACCATGACGTCATCACCTGCTGTATGCATTGGAGCCTGTCGTTCGTCTGCTGTATATGGACGTCCATCTCGGTCACTTCGGAGGAGGAAGACGACGTAGATGGCGTTGCAGCTGATGAAGAGGAGGACGACGACGATGGCTTTTCTAAAGATGACCATTGAGCCAGAGATGACATGCTGGACACTGACGATCATCGGCGTTCTGATTGATAATAAAGTAAAATTAATGAATTTATTACCAATGCAACGTCACTATCAACACACTGTGCACGACAACAACAATAATAGTAATAATAATAAAAAACAAAATAATAATAATAATAATAATATAATAATAATAATAATAATAATAATAGTAATAATAATAATAATAATAATAATAATAATAATAATAATAATAATAATAATAATAATAATAATAATAATAATAATAATAATAATAATAATAATAATAATAATAATAATAATAATAATAATAATAATAATAACAATGACAAAGGCGTCGTAGCCATCATCACCGTTATCACCGCATCATCCAGCACATCACCCAGAATCGTTGCATTCATCAAGAAATGGAATTTGAATGCCTGATGCAACAGTAATTTGATAATTGCTACGAGACCTTGATAAATGACCTTGAAAAGGCCAGATATTATTGTAAAGTCAGGTTGTTTCAAAATGCATGATTATGACGACGACGACGACGATGATGAGGATGATGATGACGACGGTGACGACGGTGATGATGATGACGACGACGACGACGATGACGATGCCAATGAACAAACAAGGACAGCGCGAAGGATGGATAAATGGATGAGAAGGACTTAATGAAATGTGAGCAAGAATAAATGCGGGTCATTACAATGATGAATTTACCCAAGTAAGTCAATGTCATGCAATTTAATTTGAAGCCTTATCACCACTATCATCACCATCCGTGACAATATGACCATCACAACTGACTACACCTTCTTTTATCATCATCATTTTTGACATCTTAACCGTCATCCTCCTTCTAATATATCTAAATCATTTCTCGTCGTCGTCTTCTCAATATTGTTTATAAAAATGAAAATCATTTGAGTTGGATTGGTTTCTATGAAATTAACAGAATCATGGAACCGAAATATTTTCATCATTAAAGTCACATCCTTTCCATTCATTAGCATTAATGATCAATTAATTATGAGGTACTACTACCATCACTCTATCATTATCATCTACAAATCAGCATTACAGCAACAAGTACAATCTCGACTTCAATTCAGAGAAAAAGATCTTCTCGAATACTCTTTATTAATCGTCGTTGTCGTTGTTAATATTACGTCAACATTACCAGTAATTCGAGCAGTCATTCATATCATTCTAAATATTGATAATAGTCAAATAAAAATTATAAAGTCATGAAATAATATTTCAACTGAATCGTCAAATGACGATGATGACGAAAGATAGCAGAACGTTACAAGGACAGCGAAGGCGATATTAGAGCGACGCCAGAGTGACATCGGATTGAACTTACTTCCGGCAAAAAAAATCAGGTGACTCTAGATTTATGAGTGGCTCCATTAGGAAAGGGAAATTCTGCTTTTTTTAGCGCTCGTGTTTGTGCAGCATTCGACCAAATTGATTATCAGCTGTGTCGTCGTGCTCATCGGAAGCTGGTGTTTATTATTATCATTATTATCAATTATAGAAATCAAACATAATCTTTTATTTTACTTCATTGACGAATGACAAATAAAAACTTTTTAAGTGTCTTCAGAAAGCTGTAAGATTCTCGGCCACGATTTCTGTCTTATATTCAATGGAATAGTTTTTTTTATCTTTGTACTCTTCTTGTCGAAATAAGGTAATGTCAAATAATTATTAATGGTTATAATAAATCTGTTAAATATTCGACGCACTGAATTAAGAAGATTCATAAACACAATCCGATGCAACTGTGTTCTTATTGGTTGTCTGTTTACCGTGTCTGCTTACCCGTTTACATCTTACATGCAAATGGTGTTATTACAGGCTTCTCGTACGCCTCTCCAGCTGTCTGGAACAGACTCCCTTCCACCGTCAGAGCCCAGCCATCCCTGGAGCTCTTCAAGCGTCACCTGAAGATTCACCTCTTTAGGACTTCATGGGACAGCGATTACACAAAGCGCCTCTGACGTTATGCACTTGGCGGTTTATAAATTAATTATTATTATTATTATCACATCAATATTTCACTAAAAGTTGACTGATATTAAATCAATGGCTTACAATCCAATTTATTATTATCGTTGCAACAAGTCGTAAATGCCTGCTAACGATATTAACTATGCTCTAGTTAGTAGGGCTTATTTTCGGAATAGGGCTTATTATCGGGGAAACATGGTAACAATAATAATTATAATAATATTAATAATGATGCAATAAACAACATAATTTAATGATTTAAAATAAAAAAACAATATTAAATATAAGGATAAAGTAATCATTTGTTCAAAACATCCGATATGGTCCTACCATGTGCCGATGCCCTTTGCACAAGGACAGTTGCGGCTATGAGGACCACAAAATTTAGGATGCCTTCAAATGTCGCTACAATTTTAGAAAGGTTAGGTCTAAGACCTTAGCCTTAACCAGTTGTTATTAGTCTTAGTTTGCCAGGCTGATCAGAGCCTTTCCGATAGTTTTCATTAAATTACGAGTCAGAACTCTGGTGAGATCGTTATTCAGTCAACATCATTTTCATTAGTACTTGGTCTTATGCGTATGCTACTATAATGTAATTACTTACATATAATGTAATTACGTAATAGTAACTCTAACCCTAAGTAATATCAATATATCAATAGTATATGTTTATAGGATATACATTCGGTAAGACGTACTATATTCTTGATTTGTTTATACATTAACCAAATTAGCAGATTTGAGAGAGTTAATAGAGCACAAAGATTTATATAAAATGTAAAAACATATTATAAGGTTTTCAATAAATGAAGCTTTGAGGAAATTTTAAGGAACTTGGCAAAGTGCCAAAAGGGTTGAAGTATTACGACCATTAGCGTAATTAATAAGGCATAATTGTATTATGGCCATTAGCGTAATTAATAAGGCATAATTGTAAAGAATCACGAGATATTTGATCGCTAGCAGCAACAGATGTCCCTCGGAAGATGAAGGATTGTCCTTGTAGCTTTGGGAGCATGAAAGCATTTCCTCTGCTTCGGTAGCGATCTGTGAATCAGGGTCGTTTTCGTCACGCTTCAATGCGCACGAGTGAGCACGACCGAGTGCACGCTACATAAATCGACACGTGCACAATCGTCTCCTTCCTCTAACTTCTCAAGTGTTGGAAGAGACCGGTAGAAAGAAGGAATGCAATTAGAGTTTTTCGAAATTTTAAAGCACCAAGTCGAATGATATAATTTCAAAGTATTCATATTTTGTTCGATAACAACAATAGAAGGCTCAATTAGTGAGATCCTACCATGAGATGGAAATGAATATTTTTCACGTAAAACAGAGACTAAAAGCGTGGAAGAACAAGACAGAGAGACAGAGTTGGTGAATCAAATAAAAAAGAACGACTGGATGGATCGGAAGAGGAAATAGTATTGATTGCTTACACACATACGGTATGTTAATGTCATTACGACGATGATGTCTTTCTCCGACGCACCAAATATCGCTCACGTTCGACAGGTGCACGTGGTCTCGTTTACGAGGAATGGAAAAATCCTTTCCTCTTTTCTACGTGCTTATGTGCGTGTGGCTTCGCACCAGGGGAGATACCGGGGAGGATGCGGTCGAACCGCAGACCCCGTTTAGTAAAATGGCTGCTGCCACTCGATAATTAGCTAATATATTTTATTAAATCCTAGTACCAACCATTACGACTTAGACACCTGTCGAGGAATTCATAAACTTTCAGTCAGTGAATTTCAAATATCATTTCCGCATAAAGTTTCTACGAAGTGCTGAAAACAGGCTGGCAACTTGTCGATTATTAGATGATGTAAGAACAAGGTGAAAGATATTTTTGCGAGGAACAATAATCATGTCTCATTCGCTGGCCAACTCGCCATAGGTCCATGAATCGGTTTAAAAATCATGAAATAATTTCATTTTCTTTGAATGGCTGCGAGGGTGATATGGTGATCGGAATTCAATCGTCTGCTATCATTCAATCTCTGATATCACCTTCAAATCACGAACGTGACTGGAAATGAGAACAAAACCTTAAAAATCCCGCGAAATTTGCTCTGGAAACAGCGAGCGATAACACAGGAAAGCAACTATAGGCCAATTTTCGGTACAAATGCATAAATTGCGCTGGCTTCGTAAAGAATTTCGTTTCGTAAAAGACGTTGTATGATTGAAAATTTAAAACATATACTGACTAACCTTTCACGCGATCGAGTCAATTTCCTGGGCGATAATAGGGTGTGTTGCCGACAAACAATGAAAAGTAAACAAATGGACCTTTCGTGTCTATGTAAATAAGGCTGGTCGTTAAGTTTGCTTTTGGTTCTTTGCGGTCATCTGTTAATCCGAAAATGAAATGTTTCCTCGTTGAAAAACTAAATATCTTCAGCTGGAAACTTATCTGAAGATCCACTATTCGAACGATCGCAAGATTTGATGTCATTAACCTGGAAAGAAGGATTATATTACTTCATTGTCTGACTCAAATATCGCCCGTTAGCAAAAAAATAAAGACGAGTGTCGATATGAAGTAATCAAACGTTTCATTTTTTTTATCGGCAAGACATTTTGAATCGTTTAGTTTTTAATGATTCTGCTTCTTGAATTTTATTGTTCACAGAAAACAAAAAAGGATAAGTAAACACGAGTCTTTATGGTTGCGCAGTTTCTGCCATCTTCTGATAGAGAGATCGTAAAAGGAAGTGAAAGTTAATCTTAAATTTTTCAGAAAAAGGTAAACATTGTTAATTGGTCGTTGGAATAATTTACGACGATAAGCCAAAAACTTAAATTTTGGACCGTCTTATGCGTCTGTGCTGGTATGAACGCGTGGCGCATCGTTGCTGTGTCTATGTGTCGTAATGCATTAACTCCCGACTCCTTTATCGCCCGTTCGCCCTGCATTGAGAATCGTCGTTGGTGGCGCTCAGGAGATGCGGCTCACGTCCATACACTGACACACCTCCAGAGGCACATGAGCGTACACACGCACACACACACACAGACACACACACACACACACACACACACACACACACACACACACACACACACGCACGTACATAAAATGACATGAGCAGAAACAAAGAGATGTTCAATAAAACATTTGCCCAGACCACATACAAAGCCTCAGAAGAACCAATACAAAGCTGCAAGTAATGCATTGTTGGACTTAAATTAAACCGACATAAATGCCGTATTTTTCTGATCCAACCCTTGTTTCAACTGCAGAAAACTTTTATCATTGGCACTTAAGATTCTACAACATGCTAGATGTTAGTAAATTAATAATAATAATAATAATAATAATAATAATAATAATAATATAATAATAATAATAACAACAATAAATTTAAATGATATAATTACTTCATACATTTGGATGTTCCTTTATTGGCTGATTGGAGATTTAGTTGGGAAAATAAGTATATATTTAAAAAATGCTTAGCAATTGCGCTGGTATAGTTTTAGAAAATATTATGAAATGCTAGGATTTGAACTCCTAAGGAGCCTCACCAAAGCTAATTCCTTAACCACTCTGCTACCGATACCCATAACTATTACACAATATTACAATTAGTAAAGCTTAACTTTCAAGTTGGGCATGCAGATAACAAGATTCGTTGACGGTGTAGGTATTTCTTTCCCTGCAGCCGAAAAAAAGAGTAGAGGATCATAATTTATGCACGTGGCTAATTATCGATGAACTAATATAATTGGTGTAGCAATACCATAATCACGGACCGTTCGAGTAATCGCGATGTCATGCACCAGTTCAGGTAAGCACACAAACGGCCACACGCGGGGGATTTTAGTGGCAAGAGATGTGCTGCGAAATGGCGACCGATATGTCAACATGGAATGATTAGGCGAGTCTTCACAACTGCATCGTCAGTCGTTGCACAAACGAATCTTCCCGGAAGCGAGAGACGACGAGAAAGTAGTGAGAGAGATGCGACTTTTTTCATTCGTTCATTCGCCATGCTTTCGTGCGCACGGTGCTCCGACCTCCTCGGGTCTTGCACCCGTGCAATTTGAAGACCATCTCCGAGTTGGCGGATGGACGAATGGTGGGAAATAAGTGCTGGCTGGATGAGTGCTTGGAGAACGTTTGTGAGTTTAGAAGTGGAAGATATTCTGTTTAATCTGCCATGTTTGCTCGTGGAAAATCCAGTTCTGTTATTTGCGAGCACAACTTGAAATATCGCGTGAAAAGTTGTCTCAATTAGGAAGTCTAAAATTCAATTAATTTTATACTAGCCATAATAAAAAAAAAGCTAAATAATAGATTACAGGTAATAGCAGATTTAGGATTAATTACAGTTTTCGACATTTAAGAATTATGCACTGCGTGTCATGCATTGATTTAAAATTGATTAAATTATCAAAATCAAATGGAATTTTTAAGACAAACAAATTGTTTGCTTGATTAAGTTTGCTAATTATAGTTAGCAGCAAGAATTATGCATCGACGTCGTCACGAAGGAAATGCTGACTTCTTCTGCTAAAAGAAAAGATCATCCCACTGCCCAATCTATTCATATTTCTCCCAGTAATTTGTCAGGGCCCATCTGTCTCTGCCTTGCACTCCCATAATCTTTATTCATTCGCTCATCCATTCACTCGATTGCTCACTCGCCCACTCCATCACTCCTCCACTAATTTTGCTCTTTCTCCATTTTCACTCGCTCTATCTATCATCTGCATCTTACCCATCATTTAAAAACAAATGTCTAAAAAAGAATGAAAAACATTAAAAAAAGTTTTTAAAATTATTTTGCAACGTAAAATTGTGACAGATATTTGGATAGCACTTATTTGGATACAAATTTGAAGTTTCCTGATGCCAACAAAATATCGATTTATACAGGTTTTGCTATGAAATTGATAGGCAAATTCTGTTCAAATTATTTTTTATATTTGTTATTAATTATATAAAAATATACACAAATACGAAAAAAGTATTTAAACGTTAAAGATTAATGTTGTTATTATTGTAATTAAAATTACCTTCTAAATAAACAATAAAAACATCACTAAAATTATTGAAATTATTAAAATTATTAAAATTATTGAAATTATTATGGTCGACGCGAGTAGAAAACATTCAGAGAATGAAGTTGTGAAAAAAAATTTAAAAACAAAAATGATCAGTAAGAAATATTCGTGAGATGGTCATGAAGTACGTAATGATGATGATGACGACGATGATGATGACGATGATGGCGATGATGATGATGATGACGATGATGATGATGATGATGACGACGACGACGACGACGACGATGATGACGATGATGATGATGATGATAACGACCAATAACGACCATTCCATTCCTGGCGCTGTACGCCGATCGTCCTCGGATGCCTGGGTACTGCGAGTACTCAGCCGAATACACGGATTTCACTGCACACCGGTCTTGCATTGCCGCGGCTCTATTGCTTCCCGGTCAATGCTTTAGAGAATGTTCTATGATGTTCTATGAGTCTTGTGACGTCATCGTTCTACTTAATTAGCTCGCCTAATTTCATTTCAATTGAGAAACAATTATTGTTAAATAAATTTTTTTTTTATATTTTTTTGTTCAAGTCTTATGGCCTTTCTTGGAATACTCTCATGAATGCATAACAATATGAAATCATTATCATAAATTGAACACTTTTGAAATGAAGGATTGTAAATACTTTTGAAGGGAACAAGTGGTTGATGTTCAAGAGGATGTCGGTTTTACGTGCATTTTGGGAATTTTTAAAATTCCATGCAAAATGATAACATCTCGTATCTTTAAATTATTTAATTAATTTCACAAAATAAAAATTAAATTCGTAATTAGAATACGTTTATCTATATTACATTTTGAGTCATTTTTACTACAGGAAACTGCACTATTTCCTACGTATATGACAATTATGCATTGCCAATCATTAATTTACAATAGTTGTTGTGATATTCAAATCAGAGTTGTATATAAGCATATATATAACATATAATATATATATATATTACAGGTAATCTTTCCTTCAGACAATAAGATGTTTATTGAGCATCTAATTAATAAGGTCACATCATCATGCTTGTTCTCGATCTCGTTTGTATTCATTGAATTCGTCTGTCACTCTCACTTGACCCCGCCCATCTGTTTACAGTTTGAGGGCCTCTTAGGATTAGTTTTTTAAGAGCTCATGTGTTTCCTCTGTGTTAGATGAGATAAGATTGTCATAACGATAAAAATCGTTAAGCAAGTCCTTCACATTTATAATTAGTACATTTATCATGAAATTAATTTATAAATATTAAAAACTTAACGATTAGCCGCTTTAGCCACTTATTGCATTCGCGTCCACCAGTCTCATCATCATCATTATCATTATCGTCATCATCGTCGTCGTAGTCGTCGTCGTCATCGTCATCATCATCATCATCATCACCATCATCACAATCAGAATGGCGTGTCGAGCAAATAGGCACGCATACTTTAAAATATCTGGCCGATTGAGCAGGTGGAAATCTGAATTGAATAAATTTTCGATGTCACAATCCGCTTAATTTGCTCCTCTCGGCGTGATCTTTTTAGCGGAAAAGATCCGGCATCTCGCTACCAGTAGGTAGACGGCCGGTCGTTCCATGCCCCACACCAGAACACCCTGGGATGTTATGTGCCACTACGCGCTCTCCGCCATTATTCTTTGGGGAAATTCTGAGACAAACCTGTCGGAAAAGAACGCTTGTACGCCTCTTAGAAGCACATACGCCCATCTCGAACATCTCCCTGTGTTTTCTCTTTTCCTTCATCTGTGCTCCTGGCCTAATAGCATCACAGCTGATTGGAATCAATACAAGAGAGAGATCGTGTAGAGTGGAGAGGGGAGGATCAGTCTAATATCGTCAGCTGCTTCATCATATCGGCACGAGAGACGGTCACTTGAAGTGTTGATTTCACTGAGCTTGCAGAACGAACGAATGAACGAGAATAAGAATGTTTTACGAATGTTTTCTTCTCACATGATTTTAATGCACGATCATTTAATACCAATTAGTCAATAGGAGCACAGTTAAACGTAGATAAGGTAAAAAAAAAACTGTAATAAATGATAATTTATTTTTTTAATGACTTTTGAATAAAATATTTAATTAAGTTTAGAAAGTTATTTTCGAGGTGAAAACTTTTAACTAATCGAATGATTATGCAGATATCAGATCTAGTACTGGAGCCCAAGTACAATTATAAGTACTTAAAGATCCAAGTACAATTATAAGTACTTGAAGATAGAAGTACCTGCACAAATACCTGGAATCGGTACCATGAAGCTCATGTTTGATTACAAGAAATTAATTCTCGATGTTCGAAGAACGTATTAGGAATAGAATCGGGGGTTATCACTAATCACACAATTTCTATTGACATGCCAAAATAATTTCAATCATTTCACCGTGGGTGGCAATGAAGTTGATGCATGCTAATGCTTACTTTATTTGAATATTTATCACCAGTGGCATCATCATCATCATCATCACACCCACCACCATCATCATCATCAGCAGAACACCAATCATCATCACCATCAAATGATTAACATATTCATACGTCATGCAATACTAATTCAGCCCCAACCCTAACCCTAACCTTAACCATAGCCCTAATCCTTATCAAGCATTACGATCATCGTCATTACATCCACTTTGTATTTCATAAGACAAAATTTAGCCCACGCATAAAACAAGTAAAAACTGCACCGGGACAAAGATAGATCGAGCGTTGAAGAGGAGGAAACGAAAGAAGGAAAGATTTGGTGAAAGGTTATAAGATGAGAGTAATGCTGATGACGATGGCTTGATAATTTGTTAGATTAATTAGGGCATTATCTTTTCATTTATTCATTCTCGCGCAGTCCATCCAAACTACTGGAGGCCAAAAACAAGAACTAATTGTTAGCAATAACCTAAAAAAGCTATGATTATAGTTCAATAATATAGGAAACATTAGTTTAATAATGCAGGTAATATTAATTCTACATCGATTCCGTAATAACCACTGAAGTTAATTTTATTAGTTACCTTATTATGTAATTATTAGAATAATAGCTATTAGAGTTATAAACATGAAATAACAGTAATTATTATTTATTATTAATTACTTATTACTTTATACTAATAAGTGTAATAAAGAGCTTCTAGATCCTCACCATAACACTATCGGATTCTAGAGCATTGTTTACAGCTCTCTGCGTTATTCCACACCCACAAATCCCTCGTCGTTTTATTCCAGCCTTCATCATCACGCAGTCATCATCATCATCATCAGCATCATCGTTATCTTCATCACCATCAGCAGTTGGTCATCTCCTCCTCATCGTCTTCATCCTCCTCCTCCTCCTCATCGTCGTCGTCATCGTGATCGACTGCCTCACAATCGCATGGACGTCATGAGTATTATTACCATTCTCATCACCAACAACATTACCATTAAGTCGACATCATTACCATGACTAATATTATCATCGACATCATTATCATCCATCATCTCCTTCTTGCCCTCGCAATGCTTATGTGGACGCACCGCTTGATTAGTGACGTCATAAACGCAGTGTTACAAAAGCTGGAACCGAGCGAGACATGATGAGGCTCTCGGTGTTGATAGTAGTAGTCACGTCGGGCCGATGACAACGACGATGAATTTCACGATGATCTGATAACTTGCGATAACAGAAACAGATCTGGATTCGACACTGGTTACGCATGGACGGACGTATTTTTCTCCTCCAACAGGATACCGGAACATATGAAGTCAGGCGTGAATTGCCTGAGAAACAATTGTTGCTCGACGAATTGATGCCATGAACGATATCTGATAAAAACAAACTCTAATGTTTATTTTGTACATTTTAAAAAATTGTTTTACTTCTTGAGAAGAGAAAAACAATGACAATATTTTCATGTAACAAATTCTGTGCTGTTTCTTCAATTAACAAAATGTCTTCAAAATCAAACAATAATCTATGAATTGCAGATAGAAATCCCAATTATTGTTAAATGAATATGCTTATATTTTCTTGTAGTGATAAATTAACAAAAATTAATAAATTAATAGATGTTAATAAATAAATAAATATTAATTAATAATAAAAATTATAATACTATTAATAATATTTAATAATAAGTTAATAAATATTATGCAACCTTTGTTTGAGAATTTAAATCAGAAATTTACTTTTGATGAAGGAAAGCAATTGATGGATGTAATAAAAGAGATTTACTTGATGAGATGAACGGATGAATAGACTAGTGAAAAATGAAAGAATGTCAGAGATAATATAAATAATAATAAATAGATAATTATAAATGTATAATAAATAAATAAATAAATAAATAAATAAATAAATAAATAAATGATATACAGAGTTCTTAAACGTCATGACATGTGTGTCCCGTAACGAGCACAACCGTCAGAGTTTTGTAACTTGTTAATTTTATGGTCCTCTCTTCACATTTTCTCTTCAAATCCTGTCAATGTTGTTGTTGTTTATTTGAAAACATAGTTCTTAGAAGACGAAAGTAATTGAAAGCGTTTAAGGAGGAGTGGAAATGTCATCAAATAGTTCTCGTGTCCTTTGGAAATTTGTCAGCCAAATAGAAACTTCTCCCGGTGGAATGATCGCATCCTTGATTGGTCGGCTTCCTCTCGTTCTAAATATGCATCTGGGAAATCCCAACCGTTGGGTCCCAGTCCGAGGAAAGAGTTATTTTTGCAATCCAAAGTGAAATGAACGGTCGCCGTTGTAAAACTCTGTGACGTCACAAAAACAAACACAAAGACAAACGAAACTTAATCATGGAATTCTTAGGAATTGCAGATATTTTTCTTGTCGCTAATTTCCTGCTTTAATTTTGATTTAGGCAATCCTAAGTGTTTTATATAAAAACTGATAATAACATTATTATTGTCACTAATTAATGTTATTAATAAAACATTATTATTGTCACTAATTAATGTTATTAATTATTAATTACTCCCCTCATTACTGTTACTGATGCCGTAGCTATCGTGTTACTTATTGCATGTAATTTATTTAATTAATTAACTTATTTCAAATAATTTATTTAAATAATTTATTTAATTAATTTAACTTATTGAATGTATTTTATTTAAATAATTGCTCCCCAATCCGCACGACAAGGCGATGATAACTAATATGCTAATGAAAGCGCTGAATATGGAATGTGGAATATAAGTAGACAGTTGTCCTTCGTAATCATCATCATCATCATCATAATCATGAACACCATGACCGTTAATGACTTTAATCATCATCATCATCATCATCGACATCATCTACGCTCGAGAACTTTTGTCATCAGTCTCCATAAATCACGTGACCAGTCATTATTTCTTTCCTATTCCTCCCTTCTTGCCCTTCATCATGGTCATCATCACTGGCATCATCATCATTATTATCATTATCATCATCATCATCATCATTATTATTATCATCATCATCATCAAAATCATCATCGTCATCATCATCATCACCCTCGCATCCTCCCAAAAGCTTTCAAGTAGACGTGACCAAAAGTTGATATAAAACAAAACGTTGCTACTGTTGTTGATGTTATTCTTATTTTTAGTATTACATTCCTATTATCGCTATTCGTGATGCTATTAATATTATTATTATGATTATTATTATTATATTATTATTATTATTATTATTATTATTATTATTATTATTATTATTATTATTATTATTATTATTATTATTATTATTATTATTATTATTATTATTATTATTATTATTATTATTATTATTATTATTATTATTATTATTATTATTATTATTATTATTATTATTATATTATTATTATTATTATTATTATTATTATTATTATTATTATTATTATTATATTATTATTATTATTATTATTATTATTATTATTATTATTATTATTATTATTATTATTATTATTATTATTATTATTATTCTTATTATATTATTATTATTATTATTATTATATTATTATTATTTATTATATTATTATTATTATTTATTATATTATTATTATTATTACTATTATTATTATTATTATTATTATTGTTATTGTTATTAACTTCAAATTAATTTGTTATTAATCGAGATAATTTTGATAAACAGAAATTAGAAATAAAAAGTGATCGAATTAATAAGTCTTAATTAATAAGAGAAGTATAAGTCTCGGTCACTTGTTATAGACAGAAGTTTTCTTTTAATTTGATTTTCTGCGCGTTAAGTTGGACATCTCAGGTTGACCTCAACACCAACGACGAGTAGTTGGTGTGCCTTGTGTGCCCCTGAGTTGGGCCTTTCGTGGCTCTTATTTCGCCACTAAAACATGTTTCTTTTCATCGCTCCCATCGTCAATGAGGTTAATTTGTTGAGAATATCATCTAATAATAAGGACTTATTATGACTTTTAAACCTGAGTACTTGATCATCTAATCGGTAAACAACATTAATTTGCAGTCGTTAAAGAAGAAGTGATAAATCAACCAATTCAAAGAGGCCAAGGTATCTATCTTTCTATCTTCAACAGATCCTTAAGCCATCAACAAATTAACCGAATCAGTAAACACTTTATTATGCAAAATGCAATTAAACAGAAGCGTTTTGTAATCGATATTTAGTCTAAGGATTGCAACGTAATACTATTGTCGAACATTCTGATGCTATTATTAATATAAAACATTTTAAATGTAATGGCATGGATTAGACTTGTAAATTCATTACCATATGTACATTTTTCATGTTTCAAATGTTCAAAACATTTATCACTTCATGAGCTATACATATATTTACATTGTACTCATTTATATTGAACCCTACAGATATAAACATTTACATTGAAGAAATTTACATAGAAATAAAAATGGTACAGATAGTGTTTATTAACCTGAAAACATGTAACTATTATTGCATGTATAACAAGGTCACTGTTTCACTCACTCACTCACTCACTCACTCACTCACTCACTCACTCACTCACTCACTCACTCACTCACTCACTCACTCACTCACTCACTCACTCACTCACTCCACTCACTCACTCACTCACTCACTCACTCACTCACTCACTCACTCACTCACTCACTCATTCACTTACTCACTCACTCACTCACTCACTCACTCACTCACTCACTCACTCACTCACTCACTCACTCACTCACTCACTCACTCACTCACTCACTCATTCACTCACTCACTCACTCACTCACTCACTCACTCACTCACTCACTCACTCACTCACACACTCTTTTCAGTTTACTCTTGCTCATTCTCTCTACTCTCCTCCATATTTTTATGCGCCATCTTGTTGTCGCGAATGACCACGTTTCCTCCAGCGATTTGCGAGATTTCAGCGCTGCTGTCACGAGACAAAATGGCCGATCGACTCCGCGCAAATGGCCTCCGACTGCGATCCATTCCACCCACTCACCCATCGCCATCTACCCACCCACCCACTCATCCAGACGACCCTCTACTCAGTCGGCTTCTCCCCATTTTATTTCGCTGTGTCGAGTGCGTTGGACGTAAGGATCGTGTTTGCTTAGTTTATAGTGTGGACGCGCTAATGGCCGACTCCGTGCCTCGAGTTGCATCAACTTGGCATTATTTAAAGAATATTGTTTAATAATCTTACAAACGCGCAATCAAATAATTAAGTTTATATTGAAAATAATTATATTTATATTGAATTGTTTTCATGATTATAGTTAGTATCACCTAATACAATAGATAAAATCATCACAAAGACTTCAGATGCCAATCTTCCTCAACAGATCTCCAGATCTCTCTACAAAATACTTGACATTGACAATCACTCTTATTTAGCCAGTACTCGGCACCAAGACTTCACGATAGTTACAGTTAATAACGTTCCTAACTATTAGTGAAATATTTGGCGAATAAACTTATCAATAAACATAAATTAAGTCCCGTCGCTTATTACACTACAAATTCGTAAGTATGTTAAAACTGAACGCACTGTTGAGTGTTGAAAGTTAAGTATGATTTATTAGTATCACTGGACGCTAATAATAATAATAATTAATAATAATAATACTACTACTACTAATAATAATAATAATAATAGTAATAATATAATAATATAATAATAATAATAATAATAATAATAATAATAGTAATAATAATAATAATAATAATAATAATAATAATAATAATAATAATAATAATAATAATAATAATCATAATAATAATAATAATATAATAATAATAATAATAATAATAATAATAATAATAATAATAATAATAATAATAATAATATAATAATAATAATAATAATAATATATAATAATAATATAATAATAATATAATATAATAATAATAATAATAATAATACTATAATAATAATACTAATAATAATATATAATAATAATAATAATAATAATAATAATAATAATCATAATAATAATAATAATAATAATAATAATAATAATAATAATAATACTAATAATAATAATAATAATAATAATAATAATAATCATAATACTAATAATATAATCATAATAATAATAATAATACTAATAATATAATCATATATGCGCCTTTAACCACTGTTTATTCAATATCTGCTTTTTTCATTGTAACTTATAATTGTTGTTGCTAAGTTATCAACATTATTTTGCATTATTAAGATGTATGCATTGAAACTAGAGTGATTATTGCCAATATAATCGATGTTTCGAATTGTTAAGTAACAATTTAGGGTTTTTTATTTAAGAATTCTTTGATACGTAAATGTCAATAACTAGTTTAATTATTAATTTAATTAAAAAATAATAGTTTACAATTGAAAAAAAATACAATTTCAATATCAACACACAGATTCGAATACTCGTCATGCGAGAAAATGAATATTTATCTCAATATCACCGTAGAGAGGACATTTCGACATAAGGCACTAAACATCGACCGCTGAGAAAATGTCGCCCTGAGTCACGTGAGCATTTCTTTGCCTAATTGAATGCACCCAGTTACCGGAAGTCGTTCAGGGTTGGAGATCCGATGCAAATGTGCCTGTCACTCTTTTTCCTTTTGTCAAATGTTCGTATCATCGCCTTTCTGACTATCAATGGATACAATTGATACAGGAAATACACGAAATTTGCTAAGTTGTCTTTGTGAAACAATAATTGCGTCACTCTAAAGAATGCATTATTGATTGTTCGCAGCTAAAAAATGATGTTCACAATAAAACCTTTTCCTCTTTAAATAGACATTTCCGGTCTTCATGGACCTCTGGCGAATGTTATAAATTTCTATGCACTTCCGCTTGTGGATTCCGTCTCCATTTTTTTTTTATTGTATAGAAAACTGTGACTGTTCTCTAATTCCGAAACAATAACCAATATAAGATTAATAAGCATAAAAGAAAGATGGTGAATTATGCCTGAGCAGGATGAAGTCAGAAGAAATTCTAGTGGAAGTTCGCAGCGATTCTGACGCGCAAATCGATCGTCAAACTTGGGTATAGGGCGAAAGACTAATCGAGGTTCCCCTCAAGAATGCTGGCGCTCATACCAGCAGTTTTATCCGGTAAAGCGAATGATTAGAGGTTTTGGGGACCTCAACAGACCTCAGCCTATTCATAAACTTTAAACGGGTAAGACGTCCGTCTCGCTCGATTGGAGTCGATCGTGCGAGTGCCAGCCGGGCCATTTTTGGTAAGCAGAACTGGCGATGCGGGATGAACCGAAAGTTCGGTTACTGCCGTGGAAGTCGGAATCCGCTAACTTACCTGTTGAATCAACAAGACCTAAAGATGGATGGGCGATTTGACAGGCGCTGCGGTGTGCGTTGAAGCCTTTAAGTTTTGTAGTAGCAAATATTCAAACGAGAACTTTGAAGACTGATTTGGAAAAAAGTTCCATGTGAAAAGCAGTTGAACATGGATCAGTAGGGACCAAGAGATAGGTCAATAACGAGATTTGTTGCTCAGCGTCGCCGTCATCATACTTCGCCCTATCGAAAGTAGATCGGGTTAATATTCCCGAACTCAAGACCGGAGATTAGCTGTCTCTAGGGCATGTTAAGCGCGGTAACGCAAACGAACCAGGAGATGTCGACGCGGGTCTCTTTTCTTCGTAAGGAGCCCAAATCCTGGAATCGACTTGTCCGGCGATGGAGTCTTCAGCTACCGTAAAGCCCGGATTGTCCTTGGGTTCTTTCCGTGGAAGGCTCCAGCTACGTCGTGTCGGTCGTTGCCCATGGGCTTCTATGCGATGTTCGTTGTCCGAAAGTCCAACTTAGAACTGATACGGACTCGAGGAATCCGACTGTCTAATTAAAACAAAGCATTCCGATGGCCGCTGCCAGTGTTTTAAAAGTAATTTCTAGTAAGTAATTAATAATAATAATAATTAATATTTAGTTGAAAAACAAAATAGCTTATTTCCTCAGATCGTTAATATAAGACCTTAAAAGAATATTCCGTCTCCATAATTAAATCCTTAACTTCACTTTTTGCATTTCATATTGCTTTTAGTTGTGGTCGCTCGTGGAGTTTTTGAGTCTGAGAGCGGTTTGTTTATCTTCCGAGGCATTGTTTCTGAAGTTTTATTTGCCGGTCAAATAAATTTTTAAAAGTTTATTTTGCAAATTATCTAGTTACTTTGGTAGCGACACGTCCGAAGCTTCGGTTAACTAACAAACTTCTGCGGAGCTAGCTTCTCTATAAATAGATTTCTGATTGATACAAAAGCTGTTAAATTGAATATATTAAGACAGTAGATTAGAAGATGTCGACCAGTTCAACAGAACATTTGCTCGAAACCACGAAAAAAAGGTCATTATTTGCATTTTTCAAAATTAGAAATTAATCTAATTCAGATCACATTAACATTTCGTTTTACAATCACGTGGAACTATCTATTTTTGGACTTAATATTTTTCATGTCAAACACTGCTAATTAGGATAATTTGTTGCAAAAATCTGATAAAACATTTATATATCAGATCCAGATCAGATTGATATATGATGTGCTCTCATATGTCTAGTGATTAAGATCTCAGCCCTTTGTGATGCTAATGATCGCAGGACTGCTGTCGTAATCATGTGGTTATATATATTGGCATTTAATGTGAAGACATATAATTTTGACATCTATTTATGAATGGAAATTTAATGCCAAGTTTCTTCTTATTATAAAATTATGTTAATTTTGAATTTTAATTTAATTTATATTGCTTTTGAAATTTCAAACACTTTTAAGTTTTAAAAACCTTATTTTTAAATAAAGGTCTCATCCAGCAAATGAAGAAAATGCATCTAAGAAGATTAAGAAGGATGAAAAAAGGTTTACCACTATAAAATATTCTGAAGATTTTTAACTCAATACATAACATTGAAAACCTAAATTCATCTAATATTTCAAAAACTATTTCATTTATCGTTTATCTTAAATTTTTTATAACATTGCCATCAATTTGTTTTTGCAGCACAATGAATGCCATTAAAATCTATCATCTGGATGCATCGGGAGATTGCTTGCATCACGTTGCTGTTCCTCCAGGAATCAGTTACACCCCTCTGAAGATGAGTAATTCGCAAACACCGGCCAAAGAATACGATTTCATTCTTGATCCATTCCAGAGAGAGGCCATTTTATGTCTTGAAAATAATCATTCTGTCCTCGTGTCTGCTCACACGTCTGCTGGAAAAACTGTTGTGGCTGAGTCAGTTATTTTTTCTTAATTTTTGGGCTCAATTAGGAGTGCTCTCAATGCGATTTAATTCTTGTGTTGGTCATTTCGTGGACTGATTACATTTGTATGCTATTCTTTCTGATTTATTTGTAGTTATTAGTAAATGGCTAATTACTATTTTACTATTTATTATTAGCAATCTAATATGTTCTTCCATCAAATTTACCTGGAAATTCATTATAATAGGTACGCAGTGGCCATGTCTCTGAAAAGCAAGCAGAGAGTCATTTATACGACTCCCATAAAAGCCCTGAGCAACCAAAAGTACAGGGAGTTGTACAATGAATTCAGCGACGTTGGTCTCATCACAGGAGATGTCACCATCAATCCTACTGCCAGTTGTCTCATAATGACCACCGAAGTTCGTCACATTTTGGAATCGAATTAAATTTCCAAGTAAAACTTGAAAGATATTTTTAAAATTAATTAATTAATTTTTTAATTTAGATCCTTCGAAGCATGCTGTACAGGGGGTCGGATATAATCAAAGAGGTGGCTTGGGTGATTTACGACGAGATTCACTACATGAGAGACAAAGGTCTTAATTGCTTATCGACTTATGTTTATGCTTATCAACATGTTTTTCAATTCAAATACAATTCATTTCGATGCCTGATAATCCTATCAGTATTTTCATTGGCACTGTATAAGCATTTAAGTTTCGTAACAAGGTTTACTAAAATGATAAATCATCATTCTCAAAAGAATGTAACATTAATTACTATGTATGATGATTAAATTTATAAATGGTATATTTAATGTTTCAGAGAGAGGAGTAGTGTGGGAGGAGTCAATTATTTTGCTTCCTGATCACATCAGATACGTCTTCTTGTCGGCCACCATTCCAAATGCCAAACAGTTTGCTGAGTGGATTTCATACATTCACAAACAGGTCGGTGTTATTCATGCGTGCTTTATCAATGAATAATCAATATAAATTGATATTGAATATTAATATTATCATAATTAGTCAGACCTGTTTAAGCATTAATGAGACATTACTGATTACTAGAATTATAAATTAATTCCAGCCATGTCACATCATCTGCACTACGTACAGACCAACACCTCTTCAGCACTTCATATTTCCTGCCGGTGGTGAAGGCATCCAATCGGTTGTCAATGAAAAGGTTTGTGGCGAAGATATGTCTCTACATAAGTTGTTCATTTTTAAACTATGCACACATACATACACACACGCACACACATGCATTCTAAAGAAAATGCATCTTAATATCAGTGATGCTTTTATAAAGTCAGTCTACATTTTCATCATTTCTTCAGGGATCATTTTCCGAGGAGAACTTTGAGAGGGCCATGTCAGTTTTGAAGGACAAACCTGACACCAGCAGCAAGGATCAGAGATCAAAAGGTAATTCAGTAATCCTCTACCGACTTTATAGAATGCGTTCATTAAATCTAAAGTGGTTGAAGATAATCATTGTTCTGATCTGAAATTTAAATACTTACACCAATTTAAACCAATTTAACCAATTAAATTTCAGAGGAGTCGAGCTGCTTCAAGATCGTCAACATGGTCAAAAGGAGGAGCCTCGACCCGATCATAGTTTTCTGTTTCAGCAGAAAAGAATGCGAATTTTATGCTCTCCAGTTCTCGAAACTCGATTTCAACTCAGGTAATGTCTCATCCTGTTTTAATTTCTTTTTTTAATCTGCTGAATTAAGGAGTTAATAAGAAAAATGTGATAAAATTAATTTAAATAATGATAATTGAATCGTCGGCCAGATTAACATTGCAAGATATAACTCATTCTCCTCTAAAGGGCATTTTTTAGAAATATTGATCAATAATTTAATTCAAAATTGGTTCTTAATGCAGATGAAGACAAGGCCACCGTGCAATTGGTCTACGACAGTGCAATTATGACTCTCCAGGAAGAAGACAGAGTCTTGCCGCAGGTTGTTCATCTTATTTTTAATTATTTTTAACCTCAGGAAGGTTCTTCACTCTATAAAAATGCACTTCATGACCTTTATAGTCATTAGTGGCAGATGTGCCATGAATTGCTTTGAGATTGATTTTTGCACAAATTAATTGAATTCTTTGCATTGCTCCTTAAAGGCTTTTTATTTTTAAATTCATGTTCGTGTTATTTTCTTTAATTTATGCAAGAATAACGATGATGTCATGGCGGTGGTGATCGTGCAATGATGACAATTTCTGATGTTTTAGGTAAAACTCATTCTTCCTCTGCTCTTGAAAGGCATCGGAATTCACCACTCGGGATTGTTGCCTATCGTCAAGGAAACCATCGAAATTCTTTTCTCCGAGGGTCTCATTAAGGTTGTTAACTGATTGCATTGTTGTTACGATTCCTATTGAATATTTAACCATCTGTTGCTAACTGATTGCATTGTTGTTACGATTCCTATTGAATATTGAACCACCTGTTGTTACAGGTTATCATTAAATTGATTGTTGATGTATGAAAACAAAAATCACATTATTAGGGGATGTTGTCATGAATTGACGAAGTGATGTAAATATTTTATTTCAAATGAATTAATTGACAGGCTCTTTGTGCTACTGAAACATTTGCTATGGGACTGAACATGCCAGCCAGATCTGTTCTGTTTACAAGTGCATCAAAATTTGATGGCAAGAATTTCAGATGGGTGAGTTTTGTTATTTCCAGTGTTTGAATTGGAACATTAAGATGTTGGAGAAATATTTCATGAACTTTTAGTATATTATTGTTATTAGTAGTAGTAGTATTATTGTTGTTGCTACGATCGTTACTAATTTGCCATCTTAATATTATTATTGTTGTTGTCGTCTTAGATAACCTCTGGAGAATACGTGCAGATGAGTGGCAGGGCAGGAAGGAGGGGCCTTGATGACAAAGGAACGGTCATCCTCATGGTGGACGACTCCATGACTCCCGAGGTTGCCAGGAACATCATCATGGTGAGTATTTGTGCTTTTTAAATTAGCTATTTGCATAATTACTTATGTTAGCAGAATGAATTAAGCTATTTAAAACACGTCAGCAAACTCATTAATCCGATTTGAAAATTCCGAGTATTTACTGTTTCTATCATCGCAGGGGCAACCTGACCAGTTGAACAGTGCTTACCACTTGTCTTACAACATGATTCTCAACATGTTGAGAGTCGAAGGCATCAACCCAGAATATGTCCTCGAAAAATCCTTTTTCCAGTTCCAAAATTATTCTGCCATCCCCAACATCACAGAAAGTAATTATCTCCATTTTAATTTTAATTCTCACTTTATTTAAATGAACTGAACGTTCAAGTCATCTGAATGAATATCCATACATTATCGATTATTTGCATTTTAATCTTTGTGAATGATTTTTAAATCTTGAATAACTCGATGACCAGGATTAAAAGATGCAGAAGAACGTTACTCCAACTTCCAGGTCGAAGATGAGGTCAGCGTTTCGACCTTTGACCTGACGAAAGAGAAGCTTGAAGACAACTTGAAGAGAATGTTGTGCTTCATTCAAAAGCCTCAGTATTTGTTGCCATTCCTCTGCCCAGGAAGACTTGTCAAGGTAGGAATTGTTTACTGAATGATTATTATTACTATTATTACTATTATTGCTGCTGTGCTCGCATGAATATTGTGGATTACTACATCATTATTATACTACATTACAATTATTATTATTATTTCAATCATACATATTTCCTTTAGTAACCAGTTTGGTTCATTGTTGTTATTATTATTATCAACTAATTGATTGTTAACTGGTTAACGAGTGCTTTCATATATTATTGGGTGGTTGAATCAAGGTAATGCTTTTAATGAATTGTGTTGAATTTAATAGATTGTAAATGAGGACACAGATTTTGGATGGGGTGTGGTGATCAATTTTAAGAAGAAGAAATCATGTAACACTATGAAGGTATGTATTTGTTATTTTCAATTATCTTTCTACCTGTTTATGTAAAGCATCAAAAAATTATAAACAAAAGTGTATGAGGTTCAACATCTGAAAACACAATGCAAAACTTAACACCCTCACAACAATTACTTGCTAATGCTCATTTAAACGTTGTTAACATAATTGATGTTGTAACAGCCAAAAGGTGACAATACGGAGGAAGGAATGGGTTTTCATGCCGATGTTCTCCTCAGACTTAAGAAGGGATCGTCGTGCTCGGGACAGTTGAAGGATATCAAACCCTGCTCAACCAATGAGGAGGAAGGAGATGCTGTGGTGGGTGTGGTTTATTGCCTTAAGAAGTAACTCAAAATATGGTAGTTTCTTTGTTATGTAAATTGTTGTTTATGTTTGCAGATTGTTCCTGTTTATTTGCTGACCATAAGCTCCATCAGTAAAATCCAACTCCATGTACCGAGCGACCTCAGAAGGTCAGACTCCAAGAATGCTTTGATGGCATCTCTAAAGGTTTGCATCTTTGTTGCATTTATTGTCTTATTGTTAATTATTTAGTTAATTAATTTTAATTGATATTACTGTTTAAGTTATATCACATTAATTTTTTTTTACTGGGATTGCAAGTAGGTGCAATTTCTTATGATAATTCTTCTGAATATTTACAGAATGTTCTTGGCAAATTCCCTGCTGGCTTGCCTCTGCTGGATCCCATCGAGGACATGGGAATCAAGGAAGAAGCTTTTCTTAAAATAGCAAAGGTTCGTTTTATGCTTTTACTGTAGAAGTCAACGTAAATTCATTTGTGCATTATCATTTCTTATTGAATAACTTTTTAACTAAGTATTTCATTATGATTCAAATATCCTTCAATTGTATTTTGTGTTTGCTTAAGTTCATGAATAAATAAACATGCATCTCTTTAAATTATTTTAAATATTAAATATTTATTTTAATTTAGGAAGCAAAAGAACAACAAGACCGACTGAACTCGCATCCGTTCAACAAAAACCCGAAGAAGAAGGAAATTTATGCACAATTCTTGGAAAGAGAAAAGGCAAGCTATTAACTTTAGTGATTTGCATTCAATGTTAAATTTATTTGTTTTTATTGTGTTGGCCATTATTAGCATTTTGTTATATTTGTAATGTTCATTTATGATCTGCAAGATTTCACCATTGGAATTTAGCAGTGAATTGTTGTGGTATTAATTGAGCATACATATATTGTTGTGGTATTAATTGAGCATAAGTATATTGTTGTGGTATTAATTGAGCATACATATATTGTCGTGTTATTAATTGAGCGTATGTATATTGTCGTGTTATTAATTGAGCATACATATATTGTCGTGTTATTAATTGAGCATACGTATATTGTCGTGTTATTAATTGAGCATACATATATTGTCGTGTTATTAATTGAGCATAAGTATATTGTCGTGTTATTAATTGCAGATACGCAGTGAGATAAAGCAGCTGAGTGCAGAGTTGAAGCAGACTAGATGCTTGTTGAAGATGGAAGAATTGAAGAAAATGAAACGTGTTCTCAAAAGACTGAAATACATTGATTCCAAGGAGGCCATCGAAATGAAAGGCAGGGTTGCTTGTGAAATAAGCAGGTGAGTCATAATTAACCAGATTTTCGTCGTCATTACTTTTTCATAACAGTTTAAATGACGTTAGCAAATGCATGGAATTGATTTATGATTGCAGTGGGGACAACCTGGTTGTGACGGAGTTGTTGTTAAATGGAGTCTTTAATGAAATGACGGCGGCCGAATGTTGCTCCCTCCTCAGCTGTTTTGTTTTCCAAGAAAAAGCTCAGGAGATGCCCAAGTTGACTGAAAAATTATCCAATGCCCTTTCACAGCTCAAGGTTTGTTGCTTAAAATCTCGTGAAGCTTGCAAGTTTTCTACAAATGCCTTGTTTTTATTATCCAGGAAACTGCGCGACAGGTGGCAACAGTAAGTAAGGAGATGGAGGTGTTGAAGGATGAAGATGAGTACATCGATTCGTTCAAGCCTCACCTCATGGGGGTCGTGCTTGAATGGGCCAAAGGAACCTCTTTCGTCAAAATCACTCAGATGACCAACATTTATGAAGGTCAGTGTTTTTTTTTAGTATTTGTTGAACCTTCTGACATGAGAGAACTTAATTGCCACTTTATTTTAACCATTTATGAAGTCTTGATGAAACTTGTAAATTTGTTTGAAGGCTGCATATTATGTCTATTTCTCTATGTCTAGTTTTTGCTTTAATGCAGAAAAGTACTGCTCTGAATTGGCTTGCATGTATGAATGACTTAAACAAATCTTTGATTCAATTATTTATAAATTCCATTGCTATGTCAGGGAGCATTATCAGATGTCTGAGGAGGTTGGAAGAATTTATGAGGCAAATGGTTCAAGCAGCGAAAACCATTGGCAACGAAGATCTGGAGAAGAAGTTCACAGAGGGTCAGTTGTTAATATTTTAACAAAATTAAATTATTGTTGTTGTAAAGAACACGTCCAAGTATATCATGCAAGCATGACATAATTTTAAGAATTGGTTGCTTATTAATTGACAGGAATCCAGTCCATTAAGAGGAATATTGTGTTCTCTGCGAGCTTATATTTGTAAATTGAGCAAATGATTAAACTGTTTATTGTTTTGTTTGTCTTCATAAATAAACTTTGGGTTAGTTTTAAAGCCTTGCGTGATTTTCTGAAGAAATTGGAAAACTCCAAAATATTTAGTTGAAATGATCGGTCGTTGAGGGAATTACCCATGCTAAGTGAATGTAATTCACTTTCAACTAGGCCATGGAGATCCTTTCATGATTAAGCTTAACAAAACGGCGTCTGCAGATACTGCCAATTTCATATCGTCGATCACGACTGCCAAACTTCGCAATGGCCGCAATGAGCTGCTTCCTAATTGTGCACAATACGCAATCTCACACCATTGGACTAATATATAAATTCTAGAAATGTTGCGCTATCTGCATCAACTCCCTGAATCCTCTTAACGTCAATGCGTAAAATTTAGTTTTCATCAGCGCCCTTACATTGACAACAGTAGCCTGCTAGCTCAATGCCTAATCCCTATTAGTATTTCAGATCTGACATGCAAATCTTGAAAAATGCTAATTGGTCCGCAAAAATTTGCCGATTTTTGATCCACTATCCCCTAATTTGCGTACATCCGCATTGCCCAAATACAATAACAAATATATATCCGCAATAGGAAACTTTAGTGTCCCAAGAAACAACCTCATTGAAGCCTATTTGCAACCAATAATACATTTGTTGATTGTCGGTGATTAATTTAGTTCTATCCAGCAAATATTGCGACGCTTGCCTTAGTTTGAGAAGTCTTTTATGACCTCGTCCCAGGTCAACAACGGAAACAAAATCAAAAAAAAATTTTTAAAGTGCAAATCCCTCAGAAGCAAGTCTGCCTTCAAAGGAACCCCCAACTGCAGACGACCCCTAACAATGACCTACTAGACACCAACAACATAACTACAAAATTGTAATAAAATGACCATGCTTCAACATTTATTAAATTGCATTAAGTTATAACATTTCCCTCTGAAGTATCAAGCTGTGAAGTCGCTAGCATCGTAGAGTTCCTGTTCATATTGCGTTGCTTGGACCCTCCTTCCTGCAAAGAACCTGCCATCCAACGACCTTATGGCTGCCTTAACTCCTACAAATATTTCCAAAAACATTCCGAGTTACTTTATGAGCTAATGCTTTATTTAATGTTTTGTGGAATGCAGAGGGTTGCTTTCTTTTTTGATGCACTTAATAAGCATAAATTTTTGTAAAAAAATAAATACAAAATAATAAATTCAGTCTACACAAAGAGTGGTGATAGATTTGTCTAAAGTGATTATGATAACATGTAAATACACCAATTACAACAATAATAATATTGATCAACAAACCTTCGTGATCCTTAAATTCGACAAAAATCTTGACAATGATCGGATCCTCCTCATCCTCACCCTGCTTTTCCTGATAAATGACCACCCTTTCAACAACTCCAAACTTGCTGCACTCCTCCGTCACTTCTTCTTCTAGATCTTCATCAACATCCTCTGGTCCCACCATGTTTTTCAGTACCACAACTCGAGTCTTCAAAACAACATTAACATCATTTTAGGTGTTATTTCAGCAATCGTTTCATTCTGCGGTGCGAGCGCAAACTAATAATGGCGGGTCAAAGGTCGCACAAATGCAAAGCCACCGACCTCCCTCTGCCTGAGAAGTTTTTGCATGACCAGGTGTCTGGCTTGGTGTCCTTTGATTTTGAGGTCCTCTTGTTGCTGAAGTGACATTGGTTCAGGAAGGGTGACGACCTCTTCTTCTTTCTTCGTCGTGTCTGAAAAGGGTGTGAACTCATGTCAATTCAGCATATATAATATACAAGGAGTCTACTAATGATACTACTATTTTGCTTAAGCCTCAACAGCATCACTTACATCTTAAGGAATCATAGTAATTGAATTTCAACAAATAAAACAAAAGGGTTTCTTGAGCAGAAATGATGCAACTTACTTAATGTGGAAGTTGCTGGTTGTGTTGTTGCAGCAGCCAAGGGTGGTATGTAAACAGATGGTGGAGGTACGGATGATGCCACTTCAGCACTAAAGCCTATCAACCATAATCAATAAAGTGAATGTTTTGATTTCTATACAATTCTCTAAATAATCACTAAATTCCCCCACATATTAAAGTTTTATTTAAATTGTCCCTTCTATGTGCCAAATGAAAGTTGAAAAATGAATCTGAGACAAACCTGTAGTGTTTGTGGTTGGTGTAGAAAATGACAGAGTCGGTATGACAACTGCTGGAGGAGGGATCGACTTGACCTCCACCAAACCTGGAGCAACTGGAACAATGGGCTGTAAAAGACAATAAACATTCAAACCATTTGAATAACTCTCCAAACTGATCAAGTTAAAGAGAGACAAAGTAATACTCACGGTAACTTTTCCAATAGCTTCGAGTTCTGTTATTTTGGCAGTAACTGCTGCTGCAGCGATGGCGCTGGCCATGGGCAGTGAGTTGGAAGATGAAGCCTGAGTTAGGATAGTTGGTGGAGTCACAGCCTGCATCAAACAAGTTGTCAAAAGGTTGAAGTAGTAAAAAAAATATTGCAAACTTAGTACTGGAGCATCACCACCAATGGTGCCAGAGAACAGCCATCTCTAAAAACAAAAACAATTCTTACTCTTCCAACTCGGAGATGTTTTCCTCCAAGATTGAAGAAATTCATGGCTGCTACGGCATCAAGAGCGCTCTGTGCCTGGTCATATTCGATATATCCGTATTCTCTTAGGAAGTGCAAAAATTACGCTAGTAAGAAATCGCTGTTGGTTTTTTTCAGACGATTAATTCACTCACTTGTGTTTTCCAAGTCTCAGTGGATCTGCTGCCAGGTGGCAGGATTTTATTTGACCAAAGGCTTCAAAAACACTAAACAAAATTGGATCAATGTTGTAGTTATCACTCAAGAGTAATAAAACATAATTCTGAGATGCACTAACCTTTTAATGTCACCTTCAGTTAAATCTGGATGGACAGAAGCTATATAAATCCTATTGTAGGATTTTGACTCTTCGACAATTTTCTCGATGATCGACTGTGCCTGAGGCATATTACTCGGCCTGCCCACCTTGATGCTGTACCCTGCAATCATCACTCCATTCATCTGCTCCAATGAAAGAAAAGCAGCCTCTGGAGTTTCATACTCGAGAAAGGCAAATCCCTTGTGGTGCTTGCCTACTGTGTCGTAAGGCATGCTCATGCTCTTTATAGGTCCAAAGGGAAGGAAAGCCTGCCTCACTTCCTCCTCCTTGATGACAAAATTTATGCTCCCAACATATATCCTAGTTCAGCAAAATCATGTTAACAACAGGCAATTCAAAGAAGACAGATTTTCAAAAGTCTCAGACCTGCACATCAAAGCCAATGCTTGCTGCCTCTGAACCGAGTTCTGAAGATTTATCGTTTGCTAAAACAAGAACATATTAAAATTTTATTTAACCAATAGAAACACAAGATTTCAAATGTACAACATGTTTGTAAATAACAAAGTGTTGATGACAAACAGTCATCGTCATAACATCCATTTGTCTCCCATGAATGTTATGTATCTTAAAATATTGGATAATATATGTATAAATGACCCTATATAGTGACCAACTTTAGAGGATGCACAATTTAAAATGTTAAAAAATCACCTGTTGCTGATGGGTGATGGTTTGTTTCAATAGAGCAGCCTTAATTCCTTGTTCACGTGCATACTTTCTGGCATCCTCTAGTTTTTCTCTCTGCCTGCTTGTCAACTTTGTAAGACTATAAGCCTTTTTCTCTTTAAGAGCACCTGCTCCGAGAAACACAGAACCAACTTGCTTTTCTTCAGAAACATTCAACTGGAATCCTGAAAAATTGCAATCACTTAAAATGACGTCGAAATACACGGAATGGCCAAAGCGAAATGGAAGCATCTTGAGATGACATTAAGTGAGTCAGAGTAACTTTCAAAAATCTAAATCAACAATAGAGTATCAATTGCAAACTAAATCTGGCCTATCACGAATCCCATTAATTACAATCGATAGTGATATGATTCCCTTTAGCTTTTTAGCTTCAAACAGATGCCCATCATGTATGTCCTAGTAATAATTTTAAAAAATAAATGTATTTGATTTAAAGCAGATTTCTGGAGTGTAATAATCACTGCGCCATTTTAAGACCAAGTGTTTAAAACTCCATTCGCACGATGATTCCTGCAACAAACAACAAATCCCTTATAAATGATAAAGGAATGCACAATCTCATTAATTCAACCCATAAAGCATCTTTGGAAGACTTCTGAAAAAGAAACTGCTTCAAAGGAGTTCTTGACCATCTGCCAAAAATCTCAAATTTGTTCTAAAAGACTTTTAGAGAGGCAGCCACAATACTATAGAAAGTTGATTGCATTACAAACATACATTAGAACAAACTTCACTACAGATCCTCTTCTAGTGATCAAGGGTTCTGAGCCAATCGGGGCTTGGGACGTTTATGCGACCATGGTATTTAATCTACAAAAAGTTTCGTTTTCGCCCCATTTATCAAATGACGTATTGAGCATTTGCATCATCTGATATTCATGAATCTTTCGGTTTTGTCTGACAGTATCTCCAAAGACTTAACACTTCTCTTTCTAGCGTCATAGACGGGCGAAGTATTTTTGTGAACATTTAATTCACATGTAGGAGCTTATCTCATTAAATTCCAATCAGCAAGATCAAGCATTAAAAAAAGAACGAAACAGTTGAAAATATCGGAGCGATTTCGAATTTTATCTGGCTTTCTTACCGATTGATTGTGGAGATGGAACCCAAGACTCTTTTTGCTTAATTTCTTCCATCGATTGAGTAAAAGAAACATTAGACGCATTTTCACCTATTTCGAACTGCATATTCGAATGTTTGTGATAAATATTCCCACGAAATCCAAGAGCGATAAAAATGACAAACACGCAGCCCTAGAGCGTCAAAAAGTCTAAATCTTATTGTTATGAAAGATTATTGTAATATTAATTAAAATTGCTTATTTTTATAAATAATTATGTCAAAATCTATGATTTACAAAGATTTACGATTTATTTATGATTAAAGTAAGATTGTCAAAATAATAAGTCACTTCCCCCCGAAAATAAAAATCAACTTCAAATAAACTCGAAGACAAAATTTTTCAATTTTAAGATGCCATTAATTATATAAAGTATTTTGCTTGAAATCAGAAAAGGAAGTTTCTTTATCAACCCATAAGTTATGAATGAAACTGCCACGCTGTGAATGAAAGTCATAGTGCACTTTCTTCAGCAATACTTTGCAAAAAAATTATTTAAGTTTGACTAAAGTCATCAAGTTAATTACAAAACTAAATTGCACTTGAGAGATATTCCAACGCAGTATGAAGATTACAATAGTGACTTATAAAAAATTATTAAATGCAAAATAGTTGGGATAAAAACAGAAGATTGAAGATGAAAGTGCAAAAAATATCTTTGTATATATGAAGAGGTATTGTGAAAGTGTAATTAAAGAAATTGAAGAAAGATTTAATGACAAAATGATTGAGACTTTTATTTGCAAGTCGATTTGAGAACTTTTAATCAATGTCAGACCTACAAGACAATAAAGTCATAAATTTTGTAGTAACTTTCGAATTCTCAACGCAGAAGATGTACTCTTAAAGATTTCATATATATATATAAAACCTCGGTGATTAAGATTTCTTTGAGAGTTTCATTTTTGAACAATTCCTTCTATTTTGGTTTGTGTGATTGATTGTTAGTATGTTTAGGTAATATAATATAGTGTTTTTAGTTTTTAAAAATTCCTTTTATCAAACTGACAAATTATTTGATTTCGAATTGGTATTTTGAAAAAACCCTTTTGAGCATCTGGAAAGCCCCCCCCCCCCAGAGGCGTAGCTAAGGGGGGCGGGGGGTACATATGTCCCCGGGCGCCAAGATACAGGGGCGCCAAAATGAGGCTTAATGCGTCAATGGGACAGGATCGTCTCAGTGATCTTGCTCTTCTTAGTATAGAAAGAGAAACGCTTGAGAAAACAGACTTTGATGACGTTATTGATCAGTTTGCAACTGTTAAATCAAATAAATCTATTTTAGACAGTATTAGACTACTATGCATGTAAATTATCTTAGACTGTGACTGATTGGGTGAAGCATGCTCTACTATTTGTAGAAAGTTTTTTCACTTTTAAATGGATGCCTTGTGTCATTAAAATTTGATTTTTATTTCAATTTCAAATTTAGTGTAATACAGTAAGATTAAATATATAGACATGGAAAAGGGCGCCAATTCTATAGTTTGCCCCAGGCGAAAAATACCCAGGCTACGCCTCTGCCCCCCGAATCATACTGTCTGAAAGAAATCCTGATCTCAATTTGCCAAGAATTTTCCGTACCCTATGTGGACGAGCATAACATATTTCAAAATTGAAATCAGCTTAAAGACTGATACGAGAACACCAGGGACGTCATTTCAGCTTTTCCATGGGGGCAAACCTTCGCACATCCTGAAATGACCTTTTTTTTGCTTCTAGTCAAAATTCAAGGGGGGAGGGCAAACCCTCGTAAAACGCGAGAAGATCGATACTCTTCCTCTCCATCTCAATTACTTCCTTGCAGAATATAATTCCTTATTAAAAGAAAAACTCCGTCAGTTATTGTTACTGTTTTTAGGTAACTACATCTTTTTTCTGCTCATGAATATTAAGTGTGGAAAGTGCTATTGTTAAAAAAAAGCAATATTTAAAATGATTAAATATTGACACTAAATATTTAATTAATTTACTTATTAATTTTTTTACATATTATATTAATTTTAGTCAATTGAAAGCTAATCTTAGAAAGTAAACATAGTTGGACCATAAAGTGTATGGATAACATTTTTCTTTTTCATGAAATTTTGAATCAAAGGTGGGTTTGAATAGTGTCGCTTTGTTGTCAGAAACAATTTCGCCTGGACAAGAACAACAATTATTTATAAGTTGTATTGATGCGCATATCTTGACTTGTGTCTGGCTTTTCATTGAAGACCTCTCTTTCACTTAAGGTTCTTTTGAAGGAAATTTTTGTTTAAAAAATGTTGTGAGGTTTTTAGAAGTATGTTGCATTACAAACGAGAATGTGGAGTCTTTCATGCGACTTTACATTGTAGAAAGCATGTGATATTTCATTATTGAAAGGGCAATTTTGTGAACTTTTTATTAAACATGCTTTCAACTTAATACACGAAAATGAAAAAAGATAGCTTAATAAGCTATTATAGATAATAAACAATTGGGCCTTTCTATTTAACCAACTTTCTTGCACTGTGCAAATCTTTGAAAATTTTGAATAATAAATTTGCTCCTATTTTTCCATCTTCTATGTATTAGTGAAGGTGGAGTTCAGCATTGGTTGAGGCAGTCCAATAATAACCTATATCCTAGGTGATATATGTCGACTATGTCATTGTCATACCCTATGTTCTGGCGATGATTATCTACATTATCAGTTGTTATTGTTCGAATATTGTGTTGAGACTGTCATTGCCATTCTCTATGTACTGGTGATGATGTTCAAGTTATCAGTTGTTCACCAACAGGTCTTTGGAGACTCACATATTTTAAACTGTGAAAACTAGCTTAACAGAAATTAGTCAACCAAATTTATTAACAATTAAAATATCTATTATTTTCTACCATAATATAGCAACAGACATAATGATACATATTTATCAATGTAGTGTGTCTATGTTGTGCCTCGAGGTAGGATTTACCAGATCAGAAATAGATTACACCTTCACTTGTTACACATTTTTTGTGTCCACATTTGATTCCATCATGCCATCATAATCATGTAGCAAATATGTATTGTTGATAGGAATCAACTGAGGTCTCTTTTAGCCAGGGTTCGGGTTACAAAACACATGCTCAGAAATGGAACTTTCTAATGTATTAACAGTCTGATTTTATGCTTTTCTTCATCTTTTTCAAACTAATGCAATATTAGCTTGCAAATTCACTGATGAATGCAGTTATTTGGCTGTACTTACATCATTTCAAGACTCATTTGCACATATAAAACTTGTGCTTACTATTTGAGGCAGTCCAATAATAACCTATATTTATTACATTAACTATCTTTGTTTATTAGTCTTAATCAAAGTCTTAAGAGAAATTCAGTTTTTTTGAGTTGCTTGACTTTAGGATAGAATGAAAAATGGTTCTAAATGGCATTCGTGGTCAGACGATTGCTAAAAAATGAGGAAACATTACTGTTTCTTAAGTCTAAGTATTTTAAGAGCAGTTTTATTCTACAAAGATGCTCCAAGTATCTGACACATTTTTGTATTATGATGAGTTAGTATGAATTATCATGAACTATTAATACCAGGCATCTGTAGGCGAGACTTTACGACAATCCCAACATAAAAATTAGCCAGGGCCGGGGTCCCTGGTCGATTCCTAATTGTCAATGACCTCTGATGTAATTGAGGTTCTGTTAGCATTGAGGTCAGTGATTTATTTGAAAAAAAATTCAACAGCATCTAAGCTGACGTACAGTTAATGGATGGAATAGAACTGGACTTCACAAGAGGAAAGGAGGAGCATGAAGACCTTTCCTCACATCATACTCTTCACCATTTGGGAAACCTTAATGGGCTTCCAGATGACCCCTATCAAACCTCAGTTTCTCAAGGTGAGTAATAATGTAAAACTGTTTAGTTTTTAAGACCTGTAAATGTGATATAAGAATATAATATATGTGATATGAATATAATTACAAAGTAATTATGAAGTTGTAGCTTAGAAATAGACTGAATGTCATTTTCTGGTTTTGGCCAAAATCAAAAACGTAATGATTCTTTTGGCAGAAACTGAAAGATATACAACCCTGTACTAGATTTGAAAAACTAAATCATGATTCAATAAAAAATTCACCACCGTGATCAATACAACAATTAATCCGCATTCCAGAAATAATCATTAAGAACTAATATTTGCAGTCTTGTGGTAAGAGTCATTAAACGGCGGTTTGTTTAATGATTAGTAATTGAATTCAGACGAATGTTGTAGTTCGGAAACAAAAGTTTCTCTGCATTATAGCCCAGTAGGTCTGCCTACAACTGTCCTGCTGTGCTAAACAACTGCACGTTTGACACACTGATGGGTCATGCAGACTTTCATGCTGTGGCTTCCAGAAGTGAATGTTGACTACAATGCCAATGTGCACACATATCGTGGTCATTCGAGAAAGACGGAACCATCACAAAATAAACGCGAACATGATGCTGACTTGCAATGATTAAGAATCTGAGTTTTGTATCGAGTATTGTTGAAAGCGAATTACAGAACTGCAGAGTAGACCCAAACAATCTGGAATCCTCCACTTTGAGAGAAAGTTAATGGCTGTCGCAAAATTCTGAAATTTGCTTCTTTTGTTCGTTTGGTATTATGCGTGCCAACTTAATTCAGAATTCATCTGTACAGTTGAGAGACTAATCAGCACATTGGATTTGTTGTGAATAAACTGTGTGCATCTTCAACTTGTGTTGACAGTGTCAAGAAGTTAAAGCAGTTTGCTTAAAAGAATGGTCAAATTCTTTGGAATGAATGAGTGAGCTAAACAATAACAGTAATTTTAGTTTTATGCTGGTTCTGTTAAAAACATTTAGAAAATCAAACCTAAATCAGTGGATTAAATTCGATTTTCATGTTGTTATAAATTTAATCGTTTTCAACTATTAATTGATCATTAACTATTGTGCAATTGATTGTTAAAGAAAATTAATTGTCAAGCAGCCCTTAAATAAATGTTAAGTTATGTAATTCATTGTAAATAATGAATAAATTTTGTGATAGCATCTTAAGAATTGTTTATATTTTAAATGTAGGTTCTTCAAGCCTTATGGAGGCATTGGAAGAACTTCCACCAGGAATAGGTCAGTACGATGATTTCCATACCATTGATTGGTTGAGGGACATATCCAGGGATAGGATGAGACACAGACACATTGTCAAAAGAAGGAAGGAAGGATGCCTGCAAAAGTTAAAAAGCGCCCACGATGCTTGGTCCGGATGGGTCTGCGTGTTGCTCGTCGGATGTGCCGCTGGTCAGTTTGTTGTTTTTTTAAATTTATTAAGATGAACGACAACGTTTAACAAACCTTATGGAAAGAGATCAGAAACACAAGTTGTGTTTTTTGTTTGTATAAATTTTTATTTATGTTTCAAACTAGGTCAAAGGGCTTTTAACCATTTACATGTAAACAAGCAAAATATTAGAGCCAAACAGAGCACGTGTCAGAAAAATGCTTAAAAATAAATTTTCTGTAGAAATTAAAGTTTTTAAATCTGAGATATTGATTTAAGTTGACCTCGCGAGATGGCCGAGGCGAAGCTTGTTGCAATGGAAGAGTTGACGAAGGCAGCCAGCAGGGAGTAGGGTTTAACAATGCAATTATAGAAAAGGTGTTTTGATGTCTCGCATCGGAATTTGCTTGTTTTTAGTTTGTGGCTATGGGCTCGTGTTCTCGGATAGTTGGAGTTGATGATGGAGAGACATTGTGCTACGAATAAGACCATGTTTTAACTTATAGCAGAGTGTGAAGTTGGCCACTAATCAAAGTTTTTCCAAGGTTGATAAGTTAAGTAGCTTTAGTCTTACAAGGTAGTTTCTTGTTTTCTTTTAAATTTATTAAGATGAATAATAACTTTATGTAATGGCAAATGCACAATTTTATAAAATGTTTATGATCATTTAATAATTATGGCTTTCGAGATTAATTAATCATTAATCATTTTTAATCAATTAAAATTTTTTTAACCTACTAATATGTAATTTTTCCATTTATTTTCAAAAGTTTTCTTTTTGGTTAATTACTTTTCCCCATATTATCAATAGATTGTAATTGACCATGGTGAGTAATGAAAACAATGTCGCAGTTAAGCATTTAATGGGAAAGTTGAGCAATCATTTTATTTTTAAGCTAAGTGTTGATGGCAAAGTAGATTATGGCAACAAATTTACTTCTTTTACTGCAACAAGCAATTTCAATTTAAATGATTTGAATTAATCATTTCTCATGTGCTCGGTATGACCTTTTTGTAACCCCATGTTCTTGTGTCATAATTAACTAAATCTTTATTCACATGCAATGAAAAAAGACATTAAGTTGATTTTGTCTTTTTTTAATTGGGTAGTAATTAATGTATTTTTTAAAGCATTTAACATTTTATTGTGCTGACATAAATAAATACAATTACAAACTTACACATCAATTTTACAAGTGCTATATAGCAAAGAAGTTTGAGGGGTACTGAGCACATTGGTAGCATAACACTGCATATAAAAAGGTTACAAGTACCCCTTAATTATATTAAAATATTGAAATATTGATCAAAGCAAAATCTAGAATTTATATGAGCATTGTGATGTTACATGCTTGTGCCAAATTTGGTTTTGATTGAATTAGCACTGCCTAAAAATTTTTCAAAATGTCCTATTTAGACCCTGGATAAAGGCTATAAGCACTTTATAGTGTCTGATGATATATCTCACAAGTAAGTCTTAATCGGTTGATCGGCATGCAGGTTGGTGAAATGGGTAGTGTTTTTGCATGCGGCTGTAACAACATCAGTCGCCACACACCGACTAACAAAGCCATAGATATTATTCTTCAAAACATATGAAATGGCATCAGATTTCCTCAACCTGTCATCAAAAAGGAGATTATGGCATGTTTGCAACACTGCAAATATCACTTCAAGTTACAAAATATTTGTAATGTCGTGAAATATTTTCTGTAGTTATATCTTTGTTAGGTAAAGATTGCTTTTTAAGTTAAAATGAGATAAAGATTTTGTTATAATTATATTTATCAATTTAAATATTATCAAATACATCTACTTTTGAGATAGTGTTATTAAGGTATCAGTCACATTTTTATCTGTAACAGGTGATGTTTTAATTTGATGTGTTTATTGAATTGTTTAAAAATGGCAGTCTTCTCATCCAAAAGCATAAACCATTTCAACTTTGATGTCGATCAAAAATGCTTATTTCTGTTTTTTATAAATGTATTGGTCAAAGGACTCATTCTAGTCGATAATTTTAAATCTTGTCTATTCCTGATGGAAAGTAGCCACTCTCACTTGCTATTGATCATCGTGAATAAAATACATAAATAGAGAATATAATAAGTGAATTTTCGAATTTTCAAGGTGTGTGTGCAGCTATAGTGGACATAGGTGCTACATGGATGTCAGATTTGAAGGAGGGAGTTTGTTTTGAAGCATTCTGGCTCAACAGGGAGCATTGCTGTTGGGCTGCTAATGACACCTCATTTGATCAAGATGAGTGTAAACAGGTAATACAGTACAGTGCAAGTACAATACATTACAATGATAATGTGATAAAAATATAATTATGACTATGAAGAATTATAGGATTGGTTATAGGATTGTTGCTGTTTTAAAATTTTTGCTATTATTCATACCTATACTTTTTATAAACTGTTTTATTTCTCTATTATCAATAATAGTTAATTTTCAAAGCATTACCATGTGCATTTCGAACAAACAAAGTTACAAAAGTGTAATTATATTTTATTTTCCAAAACTTCTTAAAGGCACAGCTTGCTTGATAAAACCTTTTGAAATGGACAGTTTATTATTGCGCATCTAAATGGTGGTGGTCGAAGCAAATTCTCACAAGATTGCGAGGATCAGAGGGGGCAGTTGTGTTGAAAGCTGAGAAATACTCTGAGCTAGCGACAGATCTGGAGGAGAGAGGGTTTTGGGTAATGCTAATGCCCGTTGAAGTGCAGTTTAGAAAGTCGGAGGCTGTGGAACAGCATCATGCTGGATTTGGGAGATGAAAGGCCATAAATGTTGCTGGGAGAAGAGATTGTGATTTGGGTGTGGAGATATTGGCGAGCAAATTCTCAAATGATGTAAAATGCGATCGGCATTTGATGAGGTGTAATTTTGTAAGTGACTCTTCAAAGAAATTATATAGGATCGAAGGGGAACTTGCGAACATGACACGTAACGATTGATGCTTTTAGAGTCTCCCACAGGAATGCTTCCCTCTTTGCCAACTTGCATGCTAAGCTTCTGCAGATAGTTTGGTGGTGATGTGATGGATTGAGGCTTATTGTTAAACTTTTATTTGCAAAGTCACTATTTTTTATTATCAATATCTTACTTTAAACAAACATCTCTTTCTTTCTCAAACTGAATTTAAGAATGACTAAATTTATTTACCATTGAGTAAATTTATATTCCACAATATAATATGTAATAAAAAATATAAATGTGAACAATGACATTTCAATGAACTAATTTCACCAGTTAACATCTTTCAGTGGAAGACATGGCCTCAGTTGTTTGGGGTTGAAGTCAGAGAAGGTGCTGGGGTGTACATATTGAGCTACCTTATGTATATTGTATGGGCACTTATCTTTGCTCTTTTGGCCGCCATGCTTGTCAAAGTATTTGCACCATATGCATGTGGATCAGGTATTCCTGAGGTAAGCTGTTTTGTGGAATAAGACAAGTAAATAATTTTGCCTTATCACATCAATATCATCATTATGCTGACTCTCCACAGATAAAAACAATTCTAAGTGGTTTCATCATAAGAGGCTACCTGGGCAAATGGACATTGATTATCAAGTCTATAGGAATGATGTTCTCTGTCTCTGCTGGTCTCTCTCTGGGCAAGGAAGGTCCATTTGTACACATTGCAAGTTGCTGTGGCAATATACTCTCTCATCTCTTCCCTAAGTATGATAAGAATGAGGCCAAGAAAAGAGAGGTTGCATTTATCATTGGCATCGTCATCGTCACCATCGGCATCAACAGCATCATCAATATTGACATTGTATTATTTCAGATTTTATCAGCAGCTGCAGCAGCAGGAGTTAGTGTGGCTTTTGGGGCCCCAATAGGAGGAGTTCTCTTCAGTCTTGAGGAGGTGTCCACATTGATTTTGATATTTTTTTATCACCTTTTGTTGACTACGATATGATAACGACTATGATAACGATGACAACTTATAGGTGAGTTACTACTTCCCATTGAAGACATTGTGGAGGTCCTTCTTCTGTGCACTGGCGGCTGCGTTCGTCCTGAGATCTTTTAATCCGTTCGGTAACGACCACTTGGTCATGTTCTACATCGAATACCACAATCCGTGGTACCTCATTGAACTTGCTGCTTTCATCCTTCTCGGGGTCTTCGGGGTGAAGATGTTTTCCTATGAATTTTTCAATTTATTTATTTATTTGATTATAGACCGTTACATAACTGAGATGATTTGGATATGAATTTTTCATAATGTTGCATTGCTATTGATTTGTTCATTGATTTTGTGGGAGGGGTATCTATTAAGGAATGAACAGCTCTATTTGCATTATCAATGATGAGTGAAGCTATATAAGAAGTCTACATCACCTGCTTTGTCTTAATTCTTCAGCAACTTTTTATTCCACTTGAAGTTGGATGGAAGTTCATTTCATCCTTAGGGTTGCTCTTGGGATATTAGAATATGAGTTATTTGACATGTCAGCATTCAGTTGCGCCAACTTTTGATTGTACTCAATCAAGCAGTTCCTCTATTTTGTTATTTTTTAGGCAATATATTGTTATGGCTGCAGGTATATAGGTGACATTTGTGAAGATATGATTTGACGTAAGCCTCTGTTCCATCCTATCCCGGTCGACACTCTAGCTCTTCAAGCCATATCCACAGAGAAACCAAGGCACCCTGATGCTATGCTTAAATCACCATAGAAATGAACTATTATTATTGTTATGTTAATGCATTAATTATAATTCAAGATGTCCCTAATGATTACTAGTTTTTGTAATTCTGCAGCACTTCAATTTTCATCGATTTCCTTACTGGTTGTATTTGCTTTAATTTATGACTTAGCTGACCTTTGCAACTATCTTTGTCATCATCATCATCATTTTATTTGTGCAGGGCATATGGGGCACAATATTCATAAGAGCAAACATCAAATGGTGTCACTTCAGGAAGACAAGCATTCTTGGAAAATACAACATAACAGAGGTTCTCTTGACATTTTATTTGAGTAATAATTTGTTTATTCAGTATTTGACCATTAAATTTAAGACATTCTAATATTCAAACTTAGCCAAAGCAAATAAGCAATAAACATTGAATGTTAAACATTCAACAAATTATTTTTGTTGTCACATGTTCAGTTGTTTTCTTTAAAAAATTGTGCACTGGAGAAACTGATGTTGATATGGACTGCACATTTGAAGGTTGCAGTCATTACGCTGAACTGTCTGTTTTCTGCTAGTTTTAAATGAATGGGAATATTACCATGTTCATGGCTCCATATGCATAGCATTAGAAGTGCTTTTTGTGACATATTATGTGTAATAGTACCAATTCACAAGGACTGGGCTTACTTGAGAAGGTGACACAGTACAACTGTTCCTTTAGTGTCCTAAACTAAGGTTCATACCAATGACCTCTGCTCAGTGTTTTGCATCCAAGTTATTCTCATGCTCTGGTAGCATCTGATTGCTGAGACTTCAGAAAATGAATTTAGGTGTTACATAAATATAATTTTCAACAAATGGTAACCTTTAAATTGGTCATGAATTGTTGTTAGGTTCTTGCAGTTACTCTCATAACAGCTGTACTTGCATATCCCAACAAATACACCAGGTGAGCTTTATTACTCACCAATTTATTTGTAGTATCATTTTCATCCTACGTTGTTTCTTATGTAATGGGGTTTAACAGTGAGGATGATAATAATGATATCCCTCTCCAGAATGAATACCAGTGCTCTGATCAAGCAACTTGTCAGCATGTGCAGGCCTGAAGACGAAACTGCCCTTTGGTAAATCTTTATTTTACAAGATTATATTTATTTATATAAATATTTGTTATAATAACACTATAAAAAAAGCATAAAATCTTTTTATGAATTTTGTGACTGAATTTTTAGTATTTAGTCATTTTTTGGATGTGAAGGCAATATATTTTTAAGATTACTCTATATTGTGCCATTTTGCATGTGCAAACAAAAACAGAGCTAGCTGGGTAGTGAATGTGACTGTTGATTTTACCATTGCAAGAAGATTGGATGATTAAGCTGTTGATTAGTTATTATGTGTAATTAAGCATAGTTAACAGATCTAATCCTATTAGTATTATTCTTGAAATAAAATACTGCTTCAAGATGTCAAATAAACTTTAACATTAGCGACTATCAGAGGAATGTGACCGATGTCAACACAGACATGACCAGTGCACCTCTCGGACCAAATGCCGTGGCCGCCATGTGGGAATTGTTCCTTGCTCTCATCTTCAAAATGATTGTCACTGTCTTCACCTTTGGAATCAAGGTTGCTTGACTGTTGATAAGTTTGCTACATGTTGAAACCTTTTCTTCCCAATCTGCAACAGACTACGATAATCAGAGAGGAATGATAGCTTAAACAAATGAATTAAATTCAATTTGAATCATGCAGGACACAAACCACAGAGGTATATGTAAATGCTCTGCTAGGTAATTCCTGAACGTGTTCTTAGCCTAAAACCAACCAAATTAAATAAAATTAAAATTTAATTAAATTAAATGAAAATTAAAAATTAAATAAAACCCCAAACATCATGACTGTTTTATGTGGTTCTGTATATTATTTAAATTCATTAAATCATGATGTTGCCATTAATGAAGGAAATTTTTCTATCTTTACCTAATAATATAATTATTAATATGCTCATTTATAGTGTCATTTGTGTAGGCATCTAGGGCACTTAGGTCATTTAAGTGGCATAGCATCTCTTGTTTCTCTGTTGCCTTTTACTATCATTTACAGTAATGTGACTCTCATTCAACACAAAAGCCCTGTCTTGTTAATCCTGAATCATATTATAATTAATTTTTAATTTTGAAATTGTCTAGACTATAAATCTTTATCATCATCAACATCAAAAATATCATTATCGAATATCATTCATGACCCAGAAAATTTCAGTTCAAGCAAATTTAAAAAAATAATCAATCTGAAAAGAAAACAAGAACATAGATTTAATTCCCATAGAATATATGAAAAAAACTTGAAAAAATATTATAATTTTTAAAGAATTATAAGTGCCTTAAAATATGGAGTCAATTGCCGATCTGATAATACATTAAAATTATCATTTGTATATAATTACTTGTATCTGAATTTTCTTCCAAAGGTGCCAGCTGGTCTTTTCATCCCCAGCATGGCCATTGGAGCAATTGCAGGCAGGATGGTTGGAGTTGGTGTGGAACAGCTGGCATTGTGAGGGTTTTTGTTTTTCATAATTTTGTTTATTACTTAATTTATTTCTAATATGATTCATTTGCTTACAAGTTAATTACTTCTATCTCTGCTCTTCCTTGAAATAGTTTGATAATATGCAATTTGTTGCAGCATTATAATGTGTCAATTAAATTTAAATTAATTTCAGTGCTTATCAAGACCATTACATATTCAAGGAGATGTGCACCAGTGGACATACCTGCGTGACACCTGGATTGTATGCCATGGTGGGTGCTTGTGCTGCACTGGGTGGTGTCACCAGGATGACAGGTAGATAAAATGGCACTATAGCAATCGATGATGTTAACTATTTATGGTAGTGGTTGGTCTAGTATCCACCACTTTATGCTGTGATCCACATTCTTTGAATTTATGATGCATGAATTTTAGTTTCCCTGGTTGTCATCATGTTTGAGCTGACAGGAGGCCTCCAATATATTGTGCCACTAATGGCTGCTGCAATGACAGCCAAGTGGGTCGGTGATTCACTTCACAAGGAGGGCATGTATCCTTTTCCATGTTAGCTTGCAGATCAGGTTTTCTTGATTTTAATGGATTTGTAAGGATGCTTTTGTTGATTTTAATTTCTTTAATTTCATTAAAAATGCTTTTTAAAAAATCTAACCAAAAACCTAAGTAATCATGTTTGAAGTAATCAAAGATGTTCAAATAATAGAAGTTTAATATATTAATCAAAAAGATTGAAATTTTTCAATATTTGTGATATTAAGCTTAGTTTTTTACTTTTTTTAATTCTGAAATTCATTTGATATTCTCAAGTGCAGGGGCATAAATCCATATAAGGCTGGCCAGGTTTTAGTCTCACCAGTATTTTGTATGGTGGAGCTAACAATAGAAGTAGCATGGCCCAAAAACATTTAAAAGTGGCTTTACTGTTTCATGTTAATAAGGAAGTCCTTGGGAAAGTTTATCTGAGTGATGTAGCAAAACAATTTGTTGAGACCAAAGAGGAATATTTGTTTTTTTTAACATTTGAAACTGATTGTTGGTGTTTTCTGCATGATAATGAACTACAAATATAAGCAACACATATAATTATTTTACACAATATGTCAAATTTTATCATTTAAACCCTACCAAAGGGTTTTGAAGATTTATGCCCCTGCTCACATGGAAACCATCGTTGAAGTCGTCATAAGTTTTTGGGATCTTTTTACCAATATCCAACCTGGCTGTTTGCCTGCTGTCATTTTCATTATTTCAACTTCAATACTAGTCTGTTATTTCAGCTTTCAGACAATCTATCCTCTTGGGAATTCCCTAGATGTAATCAACTAGTCACTTCATTTCTGAGTCTACATCTACTTGAAATAAACTTTCTAAACCTGTTCTTCTTCACCCCACCCTTAATTGCACTGACTGCTGTATCATAATTATCATAATTACTAAATCATTACTTGTGACATCGTTGTCGTCGTCGTCGTCACTATTTTCAGAATTAATACTTAACTGAAATATAGATATGATGCCCACATTCACCTCAATGGTTATCCTTACCTGGATTGCAAGGAGGAGTTTACTCACACCACATTGGCTGCAGACGTCATGAAGCCAAGGTAAGTAACTAACTCCTTTTGTTTGCAAGTCAATTTTGGTACTAAATTCTAAGATCTATTTAAAATCTATTTTTTTTTACATAAACATGTATTAAATTTATCCAAAATACTGCATACAAATACTTTGGTACACTGATTCCAGGGGGCACGACACGTTGTGTACCGTGACACAGGACTCAATGACTGTGGGTGACATAGGTAAATATTAAAGTAATTTTGGTTAATTTACGTATCTTCTTGATTATTCATTTCTTATTCATTCTTTGCTAATATTCATTCTCTGATAAGAAATGCTGCTTCGAGACACCGACCACAATGGCTTCCCTGTCATCATCTCTAAAGAGTCACAATTTCTTGTTGGGTTTGTTCTCAGGAGAGATCTCATCATTGCTTTGAGTAAGTTATTTTGGCAACAAATTACATGTTACAAAGTATTGTAAGTTTTATTATTTGTTATGATTTCAAGCATTTAGTTGGCTTATGTTAGCTTTGAAATGTTTTCCTGAGTTTGTTATGATGCCAAGATCAGAGAATTTACACTTTTTCTTCATAATAATCTCACACAGGGCTTTTACTTTGGAGAAATGCTTCACTAAACTAGCCATTTCTTAACCTTAATGTGAGGGAATACTGTAATGAAATAAACAGCAAGCAGTGGTGCTGAATGCAATAATTCTAATTTTCAGTTGCGGCTTCAGCAACTAGAGTAAAAAGCACATTTATCCAAACTGGTTCATGAATTAGGATGTTCAAGCCATTGAAAAACTATCATTAGGTGCTCTCAATGTTACCTCTCTGACAAGAAACCTTATGTTGCAATATTTCTTAATTCTTATTTGTCATAATTGCATTACTGTTTGGGCATTTCATTTCTTCTCCCACCTCTAACCCTTATATATATATATATACACAGAAAAAATAAAAAGCAAAAGCACTAAATAAATTCAAATAAACCCAAAGGGACAGCCTTAAGGAAATACATGTTTATACTCTTCTAGACTAAGCAACAGTATTTCATGTAAAATGTTATCAAATGCTTTCTCGAGGTCATTCTAAATTTGTATCCTCTTCATCACTCGAATTCAATGCCACGATTTAGAACATCTAGAAATTTGAGCATTCTCATCTGGAGAGAAATAAGAATAAATAAATTAAATACTTTTAGAATAAGAGATATGAAAGATAAGAATCTAAACCTAATCACATGTTTCTGACTTAAATATGCTGATGTAAACATCCTCTATACCTTTTAAATATTGTAACTGTGGACATTTTTGATGTAGACATAGATATATGATATATGGACATAGAGTTCAAATGATAGTCAGCTCACAGGAGCATCTTTTATTAATTGTTAATAGATGACATTATTAATAAAATGCTTTTGTGAATCAGGCAATGCTAGAAAGATGAACGATGGCATTGTGAGCAAGTCCATCGTTTATTTCTCCAACACTGGACCTAATGCTGGAAAAAGTTTTGGTCCCGAGCCCCTCAAGTTGAGGAAGATCGTTGACATGGTTGGTGTCGTCGACACTTGTTTTCAGTCACCGCTGACAAAATCCTGCATGCTTCGACAATTATGCTCTTCTTAATAGGAAATATTTTTTTGTAATTATATTACATTAAGTTGATGGTTAGTATTATTTATGCAGCAGTGAGCATACACAACTTCTTAACTCAGGGGTGCAAAGTGCATGAACTCCCCTACTACAAAATATAGCTTAAAACTAATGGTTTTATTTCCTAAGCATACCTAGCTTTGTAATTATACATTATTTTGGTAGTTTGCATCTTAAGATTTAAAACTGCTATTTTTTAATCTTAAATTTACTTTGAGTTAAGTTATTAAATATTCATTATTTTTTTTCAGGCACCGGTGACAATAACTGACCAAACTCCTATGGAGACAGTCATTGACATGTTTAGGAAACTTGGTCTCAGACAAACTCTTGTGACCAGGAATGGGTGAGCATCAAAAAGCATAAAAAGACATTGCAAGACTGCCTTGTATGGATTAATGCTTAACACGGCAATATGAATGATGCAACTGTTACCACCTTTGTAATCAGTTTAATTTAATAATCAAGAATTTAAGTAAATAATATGATATAATTATATTTTATTAATTTTGTTATTTATTTCAAACAGGCGAGTTCTTGGAATCATCACCAAGAAGGACATCCTTCGACATGTGGCTCATCTCGAGAATGAAGATCCCGCTTCCATTCTTTTCAACTAATCATTATCATCACCTCCACTCATTGAAATGAGCAGTCATTTCCAGTTCTAAGACATCTGAATGTTATCTATTCGTTAATGTGACAATTCATTGAATTATTACATCGATCATAACAAAATTAGCATTTTGTAAATATCGTGATTAGTATATTTCACATGAAATCCCTCACTTATTGTCGGTGCTCATTTGTTCTTATGGAAGGCAACTTATTTTACATGATTACATGAGCAAAGTAAAAATGTTACTACGGAGTTTGTTTGAACGACGTTCATCTGCTTTCAGATTAGATTGACTAAAGTTGGCCATTGATTCTGCATTTTCGCAATGATACCTCCAATAAATGTTTTCTCAAACGTTTAGTGCTTCATCTTCTAGTGGATAAGACTGACACTGCCCACTGTCATACAACTTCATTTGGAACATATGACATATCAATGAAGATAACATCTTCTAAGCTAGAATCTGGAAATAAGTACTTCCTACATCCTAGAGTTGCATTGGAAGAAGCTTTTACTCGATGCCTGTTTCTGGATCTCGTGACGATGGATTCTAAGTGAGCAATTCCATCTTCTTTGCAAGTTGTTCTCTATGGTCCGAACGTGGAACCTTCTCGCGTCGCTGCTGGAATTTTGCAGTTTTTCTGGCTTTTGGTTGTCGCGATTTTTTGCCACGTCTACTTTCTCGTTTCCATGGATACCCACATGAGCATGGTACCTACATGAGAGTGATTAGCTTGCCTTTGTTCTTGAATTACAATGACAGGGAGAAAATTCCTCTTCAGATGAGACGAGAGGGTGGTTCTCCGTACCAGTGTCGCAACCAGCGAAAAATGCTGGGGGGGGGGGGTTCAAGTTTAGAAAAGGGACGAAAGCCCGACGCAGTCGAAAAATTTGTGAAACTGTTCAAATCAAAACTGCCAATTATAATTAATAAAGAATTAAAGATAGAACAGATTATTATTATTATGAGTTTGACTATCAAACTCAAAGTATTAAACCAGTTAAAGCAAATGTAAAAAATAGTTTATGATATGTTTAAAATTGTAATATGTATATTGTAGGGTTCCTCCTGTTAGGCCTGGTCCGTACTAGACCTGGGAGCAGTCAGCCGATTTGTGTTTAAGCCGAGCCGAGCTGGATGACATATCGGGCGGGGCCGATGTTTAAATCCTAAGCCATCGCTGATGTTATAGCATTGTGTCACGCATTCTTCACTTTGTTCAATCCCGTATTTAGGATGGGGGTTACGGTTTCAAATCTCCCCAAAATATTTAAAAATAAAAACTTTATTTGTAAATTTTCAAATTTTGTTTCTGGATTCGCAAGAAATGCTCAAGTGTATTAGTGTCGAAGACATTGTTTTACCCAGATTAACATCATTTCAAATCAACCGTGACCAGTGGCGCAACCAGCGAAAAATGCTGGGGAGCTCAAGTTTAGAAAAGGGACGAAAGCCCGACGCAGTCGAAAATTTTTTGAAACTGTTCAAATCAAAACTACCAATTATAATTAATAAAGAATTAAAGATAGATCAGATTATTATTATTATGAGTTTAACTATCTTCTGTCTGCAGTCTTATTTTGTATCTTTAATAATTTATTAATGAGTTTGACTATCTTCTGTCTCAAAGTTTCAAACCAGTTAAATCCCCTTACCCCCTTAAAAAACTCATCGGATTTGGAAAAATTGCAGGCTCTCTCCTATTAGGCCTGGGGGGCGCAAGCCCCCAGCCCCCCCCTAGTTTCGCCACTGACCGTGACTGTGTGGGCTAGTTCATAATATAAATCACTCTGGTGCGCAGGTTTAAGATTCAGAATTTTCTTTGTGGTAAGAAAATGGCAAAAAGCATAGACAAAATGATGTAGACAAACCATCTTCAGCAACTTATTTATTCCTAGGTGCATGTGATTCTGGATAATCCTAATGTTAAAATGCGAAGAAGCATTTTGACAACATTGCCCGTTTCACCTGTCAACTGCCGAAAGATCATTTTCCTCTCTAAAAAGAATCAAGTTACTTTCGAAATGCAACACGTTAAATGACACCAAATAGACTTGCTCTTCTTGGCATTCACAAAGACATTTTGATAGATTCTCAAGAGGTTATGGACAAATTTGCTAAAAGTCTCTGATGAGAAAAAAAATTAATCTGGACGGACCAGGCAAAATTTTTAGCACAACTTAATCAGGGAAAAGATCTACTGTAGCATGCGAGGAGGCTCTGTTATGCTATGTTATGTTACAAAAGCGTCTTTGGCATTCTTAAAAGGGAAGTTATGCTGAGACATTAGATGTATTTGGTAAATAATGATTTTAATTTTATAAACAAACATATAGAGAAAATAATAATAATAAAATATCGGGATATCGGTAAAAAGCCTTATCTGGAACTGATTATCACTTTTATTAAATTACACAAAACTTTAACAAAATGTTGATTTGCATTATGCTTTCATACTTAATGTAACCCTAGTACATAATGACATCATCACCTTCATCATCGTCGTCATCACCATTACCAACAGCCAAAATATCATTATGAAATATAAACCTTAGTCGAGAACATTTAATTTCAAACAAATTTTAACAAAATAAACTATCTGAAAAGAAAACAAGAACATAGATTAATTTTCATACACTACACAATCAATGTATGCAAAAAATTTGAAAAAAATATTACAATATAAACAGAAAATTATAAGTATTATATATTATGGAATTAGTTTCCGATCACCCATGTATGAGACAAAGATAATATAATAGAGAAACATAGTTTCACATTGCAACAATATTTTCAAATATAAAATGATTATTGCTCTTGGCAAATGAAGCTAGCAAGCCAGCGGATTTTTGGTTACTCAACCGCAAACCATGTAAACTTGTCAAGCCAAAATCAAGCTATCCAGCTAAAATTCTTTCGTGTTGATTCGGTTTCATAAAAATCCTCGGCCCCCATTTCTGCTATTTCGCATCTTAAGGGGAGCCCTCAATTGGCAAACTTTGCAGTATTTGCAAAAGAACTGGACACGACTGCCAGGGAACCAAAAACTTAAACATTGGCACGTTGATTTTGATGAACATGGAGCCTCATGTCCCATCTCAAGAACAATGGGAATACGTGTTTCCGGCAGAAAGAACTGTTTAACTTTCTGTAACCAACATGTTTTCCTATGAAACAATAATCCCTGCTCAATGAAGAAATCTTTGTTGCTTTGGCATGCTAACAACCAATAATGTTTCGAAGAATTCCACTCCTTCTGTTCTATCACGAAAGCTTCAGAATCCAACCCTTCTTCTTGCCCGTTACTATTACGTGAATAGTATTCCACTAGAGCCCATGCTATTTTCAACATTAATTTCCTCGTCGAACGGCAAATTTTGGCGAATGTCTTTTATGGTTGACCTCTTAGATGTTAAAACGTATAAAATGTAAAAATAGTTAATGTGACTAGACAACATGGCTTTTCGTAGTGAAACAATACATTAATTGCAAGAGGATTTGAAAGTAGGGACTGGATTTATGGAGCTTATTTTATGTCCGAAATAAAAGCAATCTAATTAAATATAAAAAACAATCTGCATCCTTTTGAATACTTTTTAACTACATACTCTTTGCACCAAAAACTACGTCAACGCAAAAACAAATTAACGAACTTTTAAAGCCCTGAATAACATGACAATTTTAATATTTGTAACACTTTTCCACTTGATATGTGCGCATGAATCAATTTTGTCATCTGGAAAACATGCTTACTACGATTTAAATAAATCAAATTTGACAACGTTGTTATCCGCTGGAGAATTTGCAGGATTATCCTTTGATTCTTTCATGCTTATTAATTTGGGCTCAGTGCACTATGTTGCGAATGTAACAATGAAACTTCACTATAACAGTAAGCAGTTTTACCATCTAAATTCTACTCGTTAAGTACGGAGCACATTCCACGTACATCAAATAACTCATGAATATTTTAAACTTCGAACAGATCTAATGAGCCTAAAGGCAGTTGCTGTAAAAATTAATTCTCCGCATGCAGAAGGAACAGCTTGTGTGGCGGAGGAGAACTTAGACTTGTCAACTTTTACCGGTGTCTGCATGAAAGCTGCTCGGTTTGTGGAAATAACAAGTAGAAAGGCTTCTAAAATAATATCTTTAGAAATTTATGGAGACGGTTAGCGACTACAACTAACATATTTTAATTATATTATTTATATTAACAACATAAAGATGTATTTTTGCTTTTAGTTCTTTTCTCCGAAATATTCGCTGGATGTTACGATTACATATCGAATGACCACGCTCCCAGAAAAACAGGAAACTTTTTGAACTCGTTTAAAATTTGCCAGAATTTTTCCATTCCCTACTTGATTATCAGAGTAACTCCACCGTACTTCACTGCATTAATAATTACACATTGTATAAACCTTTTTAGAATGATCGTTCATACAAATGTTTGGATGATTTGAGCGAACTATTACCTGTCTCTGCTGTGAACTGTCAGTACGTTTGCAGCCCACAACTTGCATGTGGAATTTCAAAATACTACGCACTCTATCGTATAGGTTACCATTGTTAAATACTTGTGTTTATGAATATCCTTAATTCGGTACATCGTATGCGAAATAGATTTACCAATATTATTTGCTTCGACATTACTAGTATATTAAAATTTCACGTTTGTTAAATCGCCGTTGGAAAATTATGTATTATAGTTGGCTCATAAATTTCTCTGAACCGGTTATTTTGGATCGCGACATCAAATTTTTGCACACAAGATTGCCATCTTTAGAGGGAACATCACATCCTATAGATAAGGCACTCAAAAAATCGGCTATATACAGTGCTAGAAAAAATGTTACGACAGTCCCCATTTTTTGTAATAACTTAAGTTTAAATTATCGTACGAAACTCAAATTTAGAAGAACTGTGTAATATACTTAAAGAACATAACTCGTACATTTTTTTTCACTTTGATCAAGAATTAAGCGCAAATTCCTCAAAAATCCATTTTTTTGCATAGAAATATTGTTACGACAGGTTACAAATAAACTCATGAATTTCAGTATTTTGGCAAAAATTTTTATTTAAAACTAAATTAAATAATGTTTCAATAAGATGTCATTCCTCCTTTTTTAGAAATAACATCTATGCACTTATTTTTCATGGAGAAAATCAGTGTTTTGATGATGTTTTTATCCAAATTTCTCCAGGCGCTCCAAATCGCTTCTTTAAATTCATTTTCTGTGTTATATTGTTGTCCATTGCCATAAACTGATCTTGAAAGAAGGCCCCAGACATTTTCTATTGGATTCAAGCAGGGTGAACACGCCGGCCAGTCCATCACTTGAATGTTGGACTCCTGGAAATACGCTCTGGTTGCCTTGGAAACATGACTAGGAGCATTATCTTGCTGAAATTCATGTTGTTTTGCTTCAGCAAAAGGAAGGAGATGATCCTTGAGCATTTAGATGTACTTCTGAGAGTCCTGCCTCCCTTTTCAAAATCATCAGTTCAGTCCTCCCAAATGCTGAAATTCCTCCCCAGACCATCACAGAGCCTCCTCCGTGTTTTCTGCTATAACAAACCTCTCTTTCTTTTCTGAGATCATGCCAGTAGTATTTATAGCCGTCTGGCCCATCAAGGTTAAATTTTTTTTTCTTCTGTGAAAATTACGCGTTCCCATCTTTCGTTGTAGCTGACCATCTCTTTGGCCCAGAAGAGGCGTTTTTTCTTGTGATGGACTTTCAACGCTGGAGCTCGCTTTCGCATTTCGTATCTCTGCTGTCCACTTGAATTAAAATAATTGCAGACTGCCCTAACATGGACATCCAAATCCAGCTTATCTTTTAGCTGTTTACACGAATATTCTCCTTGTGAAGCCTCCCTGATGAGGCGTCTCTGAATCTGATTCGAGAGTTTTTTCGGTCCTCCGCCTTTGTACTTCTTCCCATATGCGTCTGGATCATCCAAAAAACATTTGATGACAGTTCTTGACCTATTCAACTCATTTGGAATCTTTTTTATTGAATAGTTTGCCTTTCCCAAGGCTTTAACTTGTCCTCTTTCTCCTTCTGTCAAACCTGCTTTCTTTCCCGTGATGAAATGAATGTAAAAGGAAGTTTTGAATTTCACACTCCTTTACATAGCCTTCTTAATGACAATTTAATGTTTGATCCTTCTAACGAAACTTTGAAATTGATGAAACGAGTCCAAACCGGAAACTGTCGTAATAATATTTCCAGGCCAAAATTGGTTCATTTGCATAATTTACGGGAACCATTAACCCATATGAAAGGAAATTTTGCACGATGCTTACAAATGGTGTTTTACGTAATTGCTGAAAATTTCATCAAGATATGTTAATTTGTAAGGAAATTATCCATAAAAAGTGGGCATGTCGTAACAATATTTCTAGCACTGTACAAATACAGGAACTTTACAGCTTTCTGTAAAGAAAATAAGTTGAATATCCGAATGATCCGAAAATGGCTACCTCAGTCACTGGTCGAGGCAAATGCTAAGAAGTCCAAGTATGTATCAGAAACTGCGAGAGGTTGTGAAAAGGTTAGGTTAAGAATTCGGTGTGTAAAATCACGGACAATGCGGAAAGGGATATGAACAAGATACCCATTTAAGGAGAGTTCTCCTGCTAAACATGAAAGGCCAATAGTTCTGGGGCAAATAGATGCGCAAGAAATTCAGAGTAGAGTAATTCATAGTTTGGAGATTTATAATGAAGGTTCAGAAGATCATGTGATTGTATTTAACTAATTAAAAAAAAAGTTTTCTAACATTCTCGTAGTTTTAACTTGTATTAATGTTAATGTTAAAAAATGTTCTGGAGGATTGATAATGAAAATGTATGGCACCCCATGAAAATAAGCCATAGCGCGTCTTTTGGGGCAAAAATAAATATAAATACTGTCTTACTTCGGGGAAACACGGTACCTCATTTGGACGGCTCAGATGCATCATATCATAAATTAACACGCTGCTGTTGTGGGCTTTTGACGGTGGAGACCTTTAAGAATGGCGAAAGAGTAGTTGTAGGGAACGAAGTTACGAAGAGGCATTATAGAAAAAGCTGTTACAATAAAGGCGAGATGCACATGTTGGCGAAAATAGGAGCGATTATGATGTGAAATTCTTAGGTAAAGATGTGGAGGACGAGAATCTAGACCAACGGTGGCCAACCAACTTTCCGGTTCTAAAGCTTCTCAGCATAGCCAGCAGTGATGGGCTTTAACTACTTAAAAAGTAGTTAACTACTGTAGTTAACTACATTTATAAAAAAGTAGTTAGTAACTATTTTTAACTACTTTTTAAATAAGTAGTTAGAAACTACTCCTTAACTACTTGCATAGTAGTTAACTACTTTTTAACTACTATTTTAACTACTTTTCCGTTGACATTTGATAAATTTAATTTTCTGGACTATTGAATAAGACATAATTATTAGCATATTTATTTACACTAGTGTAACATTTTCAACAAAATTTTATTATCCAAATTGATCAAAAACAGAAGTATTCAGTGGATGTTTCAGTCGATCTCTTAAAAAAATCATCATGTCAACATGATTATCCTATAATTTACATCGTCTGTTACATAAAACCTGCCCTGCTACACTAAAAAGTCTTTCAACTGCTGCCGAACTTGGTAATGTTGAATTAAGCTTGATGAATGCAGCACAAACAGTTGGATAATTAAGTAGAGTTTGTACATTTCTTGCGGAGTTTGATAAATAATCATTAAGCTGTTCAGCTAAACACATTATCACAAGAGTTTGGTACACTTTCCACATAGTCATAGAAATCATCATATTCATTGTTCTGAGCCGCATTGCATTGTCTGCAGAGGTGGTGATTGTTAACGATGTAGGGCTTTTGGAAAAATTATTTTTCTTCATTTTATTTTAAAATTTTTTTTAAAAGTAGTTAAAAAGTAGTTAACTATTTGTAGTTAATAACTACTTTAAAAGTAGTTAACTACTATTTTTTAAGTACTTTTTTAAGAGTAGTTATTAACTACTTCCTAACTACTTTAAAAGTAGTTATTAACTAGTAGTTAACTACTTATAGTTAGTAACTACCCATCACTGATAGCCAGAACAATTAATGTTCAAAAGAACTTATAAAGGAGTGACTCTTATTAATAAATATTACATATTGAAATGTCTATTAATGACATAAACGTTATCAAGCATATGATATATCGTTTGTGCAACATACTGTTACCGATTGGGGTCGCGACTCATAGTGGTTCAATGTGGCTCGCAGCAATTAAAAAATTTTCAATAGGGGCTCTCAGGTTCCTACGGTCTGGCCACCCCTGATCTAGACGATGTTTCGATGGACGTTGTTTCGAACTTCGCATATAGAATTACGAATAGGGTGCGATAATACATTAAGAAATTAATTGAACTTTTAATCATTATTCCGCTACATTGTGTTCTAGGCAACTTAAGCACCTACATATGTGAATTTCTAAACTTTGCTTAGATACTCATGCTATGGCATAGTGAAGATAGACATATATTATTAAATAATAATAATAATAAAATAAATATTATTAAATAATTATACTGTTATTTTAAATAAATTGCCGGATAATATATTTTATTTTAAACCACAGCTAATATTTCCAAGACTCCAAATGATTATGAAGCAAGATGTTTGATTAATCAAAGATTTTGCAACACATGTCAAGAGGGTCTGTCAGGAATTGCATGCACATTAAGAAGTAATGGATGCATTATTAACTATTTTTACAATTGAAATTTTTGATTAAATGCCTCTATTTCTTTATATTTTCTAGATTGTGGCATCAACAATGGCGCGTGTGGTGATTTCAAATGCGAAGTATTAGTTACTGATGTGTACTCCTATTCCTACTGCACTTGCTACAAAAATAATGACGATACATTTTGTCACAGTGAGACTAAACTATTACGTTATTATGATTTATTTTCGATCACAAATTTAAAAAAAGTTGTTGATTTCTGATTTCAACTTGACTTGCTCAGACGGCGTTGAAATAGGGGCTATTAAGATATCTGCAGTCCATCGACTTATACAAATATTCCATCTTCATAAACATAAGTAATAATCACGTACTTCGTGATTGCTTTTCATCCCAAGAGTCGATCTAGATTGTCATCGTCACAATCGGGGTCATGGAAAATTCATCGAAAATTTATGAAAAAATAAATTATAATATCAAAAATATATATTGTATACAATTATACATATAAAAATATTTATATTAACGATAGCAACTCAGAATTATATATATCCAGTTTTTGGAAATAACATACATGCATAAGCAAAAAATCAATTAATTTTGCGTTAATCACAATCTTGAAAGTGAAACTCTAATAATAATCTAACTTCTCTTAACGTACTGCCAGTGTGCCACCGAATTGACGAAGGCAGAGTGCACGAACAATAGGCTCTGGTTTCGGAGTAGTTCTATATATATATATAACCTTACAATCAAAAGAAATCACTGGACTATCTGAGAAACAAGTCAGACTTCAAGTGTGGCTCGCATATGTGGTACATCAATGATGCGCTATACCAAATGCCACATTAAAATCTAACTTTTCAATGGACTCATTTCGAAAGGTCTAAGAGCGGCAGTTATGGTCTGGCTGCAGTGTGGCGGATATATCATTCACAAGATCTTAATTAATTAATAAACAATAAAGTTTATCAGTAAAATTTGAATATCAGTCGAATTTCGTCGATAAATAATTTCGATTTTCTAAATATAAATCGTTTCAAGTCCATAACTTGATCATGTATTTAAAGTACGACCGATAAGCTATGTTAAATCCTAAACGTTTTTTAGGCGATGAATTTTCCGGATCCCTCGCAATCGAATAGTGGTCGACAGCACTCATCTTAATACTTTCTTTACGTGAAGCTCACCTTTGAGCTGGTAAATATTAAAAAAAAGTAAATTGCTTGTTTATAACTCCAGGCGAAACACTTAGTTGTTCAACAAATGACAAATGTAACAGAACTTCAACCAAGTGCATAGAGGAGAAAGGTGCTTCTTCATGCGTATGTTTACCTGGCTTCAAGAAATATTTGATGTACAGTTGTCGAGGTTTAACATATTTTCAAGTAGTCTACTTTTATAATTCGCAGTTTTTAGTAAGATAAAATAACAACAGTAACGGGCAGTGTTGTGCAGTAATTACTTCGTGTAGTAATTACAGAAAATTTTCTGTACTTTTACTTGTAACAAATTACTATTTTTGGTCATACCTTTACTTTCGTTACTTTGTTTGGCATAAGGCATTACAAAGTAAGATATAAGTTAGTTTAATTTTATTTTAAATTTTAGATGATTGTTATTCTTTGGCTGGTTCGAGAACCGTTTTCTTCTCTCTCAGTCGTTCTTGTAGTTGTCGCCGGTCGTTTTGTTAAATCGCAGTTTGTAGATTAATAATATTTAGTTTATTTAATATATATTTATATTTTAGTATATATATGTAGTAGAGAATTCTCAGAAGCCAATTTGAAGGTAGAGATGATAAGAGGATCGACATTGAGGAGCACACATGGCCATATTTAATCACAATGTTCAGATTTGAATCAAAGTAAGCGAAATCGTGTAAAAACTATGTGTTCAGCATTGAAAGGTTCATCGTCAAACTTGAAGAAACATATGAAACGCATGCATCCAGCACATGTTTCGAAATATGAATTGTTGACAAGAAGTGCACGTAAGGGAAAGGCAGACAACGACTATGAGAACGAAAGAGGAAATTTCACCAAAACAACAGTTCACCAGTCATTTGTCTGAGGTTGAGCAGCAGTCGGACTGGAACTTAGTTATGTTGAAAGTTAACAAACATTTGTTATTGTTAATAAAGAATAAAAATATGTTCATTAGTTCAAATGTTATTTCTTAATTACTTAATGAATGTTATAATAAAATAATAATTGATACGTGGACATTTAAATAATATGGAATTATGTATGATCAATATGTATGTACATGTATGACAATAACGTCAGCACCAGTACTTTTACTTTTTAAGAAACTTTTAATTGCTATAAAGTTTTACTTTTACTTAAGCAAATTTTTGAGACATTAATTACTCTTGCGTAATTTCTGAAATGCGGTACTTTTTTACAAGACTGGGCAACTACTTTAACCACTAAACCACACAATTTCATCCATGCTGCTTAATGCACATCTGGAATTAGAACAACAAACGGAAGTTGTGGCTCCTACCTCATTAGCGTTCACACCCACAACATTTACAAATAATGACCACCGAATCCACTAAAATAAATTGAACAATTAAATAATGGTTTCAATGTTGTTGTTAATGGTATTGCTATGGCTTCCTTTTAATAATGCATTATTTTTATTTGTTATTGAATATTATTACCATTAATAATAATGTAATTTTTATTTATTATTAAAATTACCATGTTAAAATTAAATTATCCAAAGCATTCAATGGATTATTGTTAGGTATTTACAAAATGAACTAAGTTAATGAATTAAATTTTGTTTTGTTAATGTACAATATTTCAAATAATGTAATAAAATTTAAGCATGCTATTCTATGATTGACGATGTCAATTCCTTGATTTATGAGCCAAAACTAATGATTCATGCAGATATTGATGAGTGCAATGACGAGCTCCTGAGTTGTCGCGGTAGTGGATATATTTGTAATAATTCGATCGGCTCATTTCAATGTTCTTGTAATGCTGGATATGTCAAACTGGACGAACAAACATGTCAAGGTTAGGTTAGGTTTATATTATATTATTAAATGTTTAGTCCATTCTTCATTCCAATATGAGAAATAAGTTTCGGGGGGCAAGAACAAAAAGCCTGGGAAGGGCTGGATAACTTGAACGAGCATTAAAAAAGCTGATAAAGACTGAGCCTTTATTTGTAATTACATCATTATTGAAATCATCACTGAACCAATCTATTTATAACCACATTATCTGTTGGTTCTGTTAAACTAATCTATATACCATGCTATGCGTTGTGAGCACTGTCAATGAAGCAGGAGAGAATTATCGCTCATGTCAGCGTGCAGGCGGCAAGTGGTCGGATGCAGTGGCAGTGACCGCATAGTTAGAGGTTCCTTGGGAGGGCAGAATGGAGGAGAGCAACGCACTCAAGTGCGAAAAGTTTACCTACTGGATTGGAGGGAACAAGGATATGATGCGCAGTTCTTCGCAATCAAAATAGGTCCACGGGGCACTTGATTGGCAGATCTTTCTCGGGGTTCAGTAGCACATATCAAGTTCAACATTTCGTTGTAAGAAAATTCATGCTTTTTCTTTAGATATGGACGAGTGCTATGATAGAATAAGTAAATGCGACTTGAGAACAACTGATTGCATGAATTCACCTGGCTCTTACTTTTGCCGTTGTCGCGATGGATTCCGCACGAAAGATGCTTTCGAGTGCAAAGGTTTGTAATTATATAAATTAAGTCGACATTCAATTTTCTTAGGTTGCATCATAATATTAAATATAAAATTAAATTATCAAAGTTATAACATTAATTACTTCTAAATACAAATGAGATGATAAATTAGTAATGATTGAATTAGTACAAAAACAGTAGAAAGTTTTCAGGAAGATTAAACTTTAGAGTGCCTTATTTATCCGAATAGGATGGGAAGGAACTTTCTTAATTGCTTTACTACTTTTATTAAAAAAATGTTTTATTAACGTCCGTTGCATATCTGGATGATTAGGACTAACTACTTTTATTAATTTCTCTGTTACTTTTATAGCGATCCTGGCTATGCGTGATGCGTCGCGATTACGACACATTGCGACCTTTGACCGCAATTACCGCCGCATACAGGCAACGCAACCCTTTATTTGAACGCCAATCAACTTGCAATTTGCATGAAAATTATCTTTGACATAACATTATTATGGAAAACTAAATAAATTATACAAACTATTTAAGTTGATAATGTTAGTTTTACATTCTGCCAAGGCAACAGTTGATAATCATTCAATGGTTACTAATATTTATATGTTAATAATATCCACATGCCAGCGCCTTTATTTGCATCAGATATTAACGAATGTTCATCAAAAACTCACAAATGCAATACCACATATTCGGATTGTGTCAACACAGCAGGGTCTTATACTTGCGATTGCTCCAAGAGTGGAAAAGGGCTCCAACCAAATTGCAAAGGTTTTTGAAACTATTTCATTAATTAATATTTACAACAATGGTATAAAGATTTGTTTAGAAGAAAAGTAGTATAATTATTATTATTATTATTTTTATTATTACTATACTTTTCTAGCAAGCAATCCCCACACATTTTTAACCAATTTGATCTTAAAAATATTTGAGAGCTTTTTGTAAACTTGAAGGTTAACGAATTATTAACGGCCAAGAGGGTGGGGCAGAAAATTTTATGACCGCCCCGGGCCGCTAGAACAGTTGGTATGCCATTGTTTATGGGGAAAATACGTAGGGAAAAGTATTGCCCGAAAGTATTGATATTAACATCGGCAATACTTTTTGAAATGAGTATTAGTTTTAAAACAAAATGTTGGTATTTCTAACACTTTTGTAGAGTGTCGTTAGCAACAATACTGATAAAATTAAAATTCACAGAAAAGTTTTAATTGTAGATATAGATGAGTGCGATAAAGGTGGTCCATGTGACGTTAAAACAACGAAATGCGTAAACATATACGGCTCCTTCATTTGCGAATGCCAGAGAGGATATAAAAAACATAATATTTATGTCTGCAAAGGTTTTTATCAATATAATATTATTTACATATCAAACGCATTCATGAATCAATAATCTTATTATTAAATTTCATCAAGCATATTCAAGCGTTCATTTTATTTTATTAAATCAAAATTTTTAGGGCTGCGAACAAATAAAATTTATTTGTTATAAAAATTTATTTCAGAACAATTCAACTAATTATAAAGCACATATATTTCAACTACTTTAAGCTGATCTGATTGCATTCACAATATACAATCATTCGACACTAGTTAGTTGGAATAAGTTCGTCATTTATGTGCTTGTGCTTGAGAACTTTTGAGAACGCTTGATTCACTAATAAAATGTGTGACGGTTCCTAGAATGATCTGTTCCTACTGTCAACACGACACTAATAACTTGGTGTTCGGTCCAGTACTAAAAGTTATTTTAAACACTATCTTTTGGAAGCAAAGCCAAACAGTTAAGGATACTCTCTCAGCTGGCGAGAGTTTTATTGACACAGTCAGTTCAGTACCAGTCGAAGAATTGATTTCTATAACAAGATCAATTTTGAATGGGAAAAAAGTCATCATTAATGCTTTACAAACTAAACTACATTTCCTTTGTTAACGATTATTATGTAACCAAAATTAAAACTATTAAAAATGATTATTAAAAATAAAATTGAAAAATTACCGATCGATACTTTTCGCAGCCCTAAACATTTTGTAAAACAATGTAAAAAAAATTATTACTTGTTTACATTACTTGTTGTGAAAGTTTGGAAATCGAATCTAGATTAGAAATCAAATATTAATGTATTCTAATGTCCAAAAACAACTGGGCATTAAATTTTGCACAAATTTTAACCTTGCTCGCAAATCCATGCTCCATCATTTCGTTGCCATAAATTACTCTGTAATTCTTAATAATTGGTTTTGTTTTGTTTGAGAAGACATAGATGAATGTATCACAAAAGAACATACATGCGAGGGTCATTCTGCCTGCACCAACACCGTAGGTTCATACAAATGTTCTTGCAGATCCGGATTGAGTCTCAAAAATTATACTACTCACTATAATTGTGAAGGTATTGAACAGTTGATATTTCAGCATAATTAATATAATTTAATTTGAGACATTGCACAAGGCACTAAATAAATGAGTTATTATTATTTATTAATCATATTTTATGGTAAGTTTAAAATCTTTTTAAATTTCTATTTTCTTTGTTTCCAATATCTTTGAGAGTCATTGGCCTAGGTCAAAATCAAATTGGAACACTAACTAATTTGAAATTGATTTTTAACAGGGACGTCATTTTGGAAACTTAATAAATATAAATTTAATTACTATATGAGTCATTAAATTAATTAAGTAATCTGATTAATAACTTTAAGTGATTAAATTTATTAATTATTGCATCGCGACCAGGGTTTTAACGACTCAATACTTTTATTTAATTAATGAATTGTTAATATTTATTATTAATATTAATTATTAATATTATTAGGGATGCGGATTTCATCGATTAATCGTTAAAAATTTTATTCGGTATTTTTTAATATATTTTTATCTTAATAGTCTTCTTTTTGGTTATTTGCCTTTCCACCACGTTATCATTGTTACGTAATTAGAATGAAGTTCTATTAGAAACTCCATTGGATCTTCTTGGTTTTATTGCGTTTTATGAAAATGACTTATTTCTAAACCTTCTAATTTCACTGCAAAATTTATTAGCAACAGTAGCAGTTCCAATTGCAAGCGGTGGTTCAGGAAATTGAAACTTATTTTGTCTTATTTGCTTGCTTCGATGTGACAGGATCTAGGCTAGTGGTGCACAACCGCGACCAGCCGTCATGTGGACCGCGAAGGTTGACAAGAAAATTAAAAGATAGGTCTTTCAGTCAATTTTCGTAAGGTTCGTAAATGAACACGGAGGAAGCACAGAGGCTTTAAAAACATTTTCTCACCATACTGACAAACCGCCGAGTTACTGACTGGTTCCATGGCATGGCAGCTATGCCGCACCAATAATCTTAGAGTGCATCGTGCATTTTGTAGCTTTCCACACAGCTCGACTCAGTAGACCTCCACAAACTCCGTCATTTTTGATATTTGATTATTTTCCATCGTTATGCAAACTACGAACAGATCTAGGGTCTCAAAGCTTGTTGCAGACATGCAGCCTCAGCACTCTCGTTAGCTTAAAATTATCAAGCAAACTTATGAACAAAAAAGATTGTCTACCAATGGCTGTGACATATGTCTATTTTTATATTTTAGTTCGACTACAGATCTTTTGTTACGCTTGTCTATCTCGTCGCCATCTTGTGGTCTGGACTGTTTTGATTAGCTGTTATTGTCATTGTGTTTAGACAGTTATAGATCGAAATAAACGAAAACGTTACATGGCGCAGTCGACAGTTTACGGATTTCAACCGCCGACAGAGTTGAAGTTTGACAGTGTAAATGTGGGCGAAGCGTGGAGGATGTGGCTTCAAAGATTTGATTTGTTTCTCCTTGCTTCTAGATGTGACCAACTTTCAGAAAAAGTTCAGGTCGCTATGTTTTTGAGCGCAATTGGGGAAGAAGGACTGCACATTTTCAACACGTTCAGCTTTGATTCCCCAGAAGATAAGGAGTAGATGCAGTAAAAGAAAAGTTTCACCGCTACTGCTCACCTAAGAAAAATGTAGTCTTTGAAAGGTTTCAGTTTTGGAAAACCGTCCAAGGCCCTGGAGAGTCCTTAGATGCATTTGCAACAACCCTTCGCACCCGAGCTAAAACTTGTGAGTTTGGGGATCATGAAGAATCCTTCATTCGTGACAGAGTTGTTCTAGGTTGCAGAGACAATCGCACACAGGAACACATGCTCAGAGAACCAGACCTTTCTCTGACTAAAGCATTGCAGATTTGTAGAGCTACAGAAGCCACAAATGAGCAATTGAAAGTTATAAAAATGAAGCAGTCGTAGACCTCCTTGGAACAAAGAGATTCCCCAAGAAAAACACAACGCACAAGCAATGGAATGACAGTTGTAAAAAATGCGGCAGGCAACATGAACCGAAGCCGTGTCCAGCCTTCGGTAAGAGATGTTTTACATGCGGTAAAGAAAATCATTTTAGTTCGATGTGCAGGGCATCAAAAGTGATACCAAGGCAAAAATCTACACTTCACGGCTCATCGAATCGTTCTAGGACAAGCATAGACCAGGTGGAACAACATTTGGATTTGAATGAGTTCAGCATATCAAATGTGGGTGTTGATAATGGAAGTGTTAAGAGTTGGAAGACGACCATCATAGTGGATGGAAAAGCAATCAGTTGCAAACTGGACACCGGTGCTGAGGCCAACGTGATGTGCAGGTCAACATTCGAGCAGCTTCCCGAGAAGACAAGGTTTCAGAAGACAACAACAATTTTGTCAGCGTTCGGGAACAACAAGGTTCGCCCAATCGGAAAAGTAACGCAAGCAAAGAAACTGCTGACCATGAATTTTTTATAGTGGAACACCATACGGCAACGATGATTGGTTTGCCCTCTTGTTGCAGATGAGATCTAATTCGTTTGGATGTTAGTCCTGCTCAATTGCTCATGAGTCGATCGTTAAGAACTAAGCTTCCAGTATTTGGGAAGAATTTGCAACCACATATTGTAAATGCTCAGAAGAATCTGCTGATTAGACAGAATAAGCAGAAGATGTATTATGATAGAAAATCGAAATCACTTCCGAAATTGAATGAGGGTGAGGTAGTACGTGTGCGACATAAAGGAAAATGGGCACGTGGCGTTGTTAAGCATGCTCACTCCACTCCTCGTTCATACATCGTTGACACCCAAGACGGATCCAAAATTAGACGCAACCGGAGAGACATTGTTCGAACAAAAGAAGATCGACCCATCAGAAAACCCTTACTGGATGACTTTACAACTAACACTGATGAACAACAGCAGGAAGCACTGGCGGGATCGCCAGTTCCATCATCATCCGATCAGTCAGCAAATGTTGCCGGGACAGGAAGCAATTCTCAACCAATCATGAAAACCCGAAGCGGTCGAACCTCTTGTCTCCCAGTTCGGTTCAAGGACTATATTATGAAGTGACATTAGTTGTATAAGGGGAGATGTGACATATGTCTATTTTTATATTTTAGTTCGATTAGAGATCTTTTGTTACGCTTGTCTATGTCGTCGCCATCTTGTGGTCTGGACTGTTTTGATTAGCTGTTATTGTCATTGTGTTTAGACAGTTATAGATCGAAATAAACGAAAACGGTCTAAGAGATCTTGCTCTTTCTGGAGTTGCCAGACACATTAGAAAAAAGATTTCATGTCAAAGACCAGTTTGCGATATCGAAATATAAAAAAATCTTTTATAGACTGTAAATCAGAATTCGGCAGTGACTGAATGAGTCATGCAGTATAATTTCTATAAATTTGCTTCTTTAAATACAATGTTTCACTAACATTTAAATATTCGATATAATAGAAAAATGTGATGATGAAGATGGTGGCAATTTTATAGTTCTTCCCCGGACGAAAAACACCCTAGCTATGCCACTGGTTTTAGCTAAGGTCGGGTGATTTTGCGTGCTATATACTGACTAATTGCATTGTTGCGACATCACAAGATTGGCTAAAAAATAACTGGAATATATGTATTAGAATTAATTGAATTTAATCGATCAAGAAAATTGTAAACGTTCGCAGTCCAAGATATTTTTATATTAAAATCCTTCGATATTTTGCTACGCCCCAGCTCAGTTTTAGTTATTAAGCTTTTTCAAATGATTTTACAATGACTTTTAAGACTAACCAGCAATTAAATATTTGATGCAAAGGATTTTAATTTCAGATGTAGACGAATGTTTGAAGCGTGGTGCTTGCGATGGAAAGACTTCAATATGCGTGAACTATTACGAAGGGTATGCGTGCCACTGCCGCATGGGTTACGCATCAATTAACAAGTATACTTGCAAAAAAGGTTTAAAGGCTCGATGATCCTTTTATTTGTTTTCTTAAATTAATTTAATTAATTAATTAACCATAATATTTTCAGCTACTACACCTATTGGTGGTGATACTAGCAGCGTTACTGGTAGTACGGATTATGATGATTACATGTTTACCGACTTCCCAGCCCAAATTATCGAGGCAATTCGTGCGAATGTGATGTATGTTTACTTTGGTGCGACAGCATTTCCTTTCGTCTCCTTGCTCGCTTACTTTGCTTTTAGATCAGGTAAATACATATCAAAGGTTCATTTACACTAAATAAGTCAATATTTACAGAGGCCAAATAAACTAGACATTTTGGTAATAAGCACAGAAAATATATCTTTACATAATTAAAATATACCAATAAAAATCTGATAAATACATGCCATTATTCCATCATTTTAATAAATAATGATTAATTTACAGAAACCCTTGAGTTCTCGATACAAGAAGTTATTGAACTTGGTCAAGAAATGGTAACGCCGCAATCAAGTTTGCCAGAAATAGAAACTGATGATTGAAATTTATTGACCCTAATAATGAAACGAGAGTAAATAAACACGGTGTCTTTATTGCTTGATTAGCCTTTCACGAAACTTTTAAAGAAACCGTCGAAAGAATGTTAAAGAAAACAATAAGTTTGAAAATGGCTTTAGTTAGGAGAGACCAGAATCGGTTTCATAGGATATCATATGTCACTGCTGGTTGTTAAGGGCGTAGTAGGCTTGGCGCCTTAGCAGTTGTATTTCGGGTAATTCTTGTCACCTCCGGTCAATTCAGATTGTTCCAGGCTGAACTGGACCTTTTCATTTCTTCCCAGTGGGGAGTATTGCAGTATCACACATCTCTACGCAGACGAGCACGGTCACGAAGCGACGCGTCCATAAACGGACGAGAAACGCTGCTATCCGGCAGCCATATTGCCAGTCGGCATCATTGTCGCCGTTGTTGTAAACAAACTTTGAAGCGGATTTGTTTCTTCGTCGTCATTTACTGCTGCTATTGGTGAACAACAGATCTATCGATAAGCCTCACCAATCTAGTGTTCGCATTCGCAACAAATCTGTGACTCCGAAGAACGCTCAACAACAACCAGGCTCTATCAGCAAATCGATGTACTTGTAACAACGACAACTACACCTGACAGGCAACGACAAGTTTTGTATTCAAGCGATGATTCATCGACAGGAAGCACAACTAGGAGACTGACATGGTACGATAATATGGGTGACCAGACTGTTGCTCAAATGGCGATAGCTCGCATGGGCGGCGTGAGCAACAGTCCGTGCGCGCAACTGGCTATGTGAGCAACCGTCATTTGAGCAAACGTCAGAGAACTGATAATGTGACTTCAACCATGGTCGGCCCTCACCCATATAATCCAGCCATGGTCGACCCCACCTCCCCCTATTAAAAAAAACGCAAAACCTCAATAACCCACCAGAAATCTCTTGCATAAATTCATGTTTTCATAGAACAATTATAGTTGTGGTTCTATTACTTAAGTCTTATTCAAATTGCTCACCATCTTATTAGAGGTGTATCAGAAGCAGTCACCTGTATAATTATTTATCGTCAATGTTAAGGATTCCATTGACACACAAAAAAATTTAAAATATACGACTCTGTCAAACAACGAGATGCTAGTTGAAATTTAGTCGCATTAAAAGATCGGCGAGGTGAGGTCTGTAGGACTTCTTTTCCAGATTGACAAGTATCCTGTGCAGAAATCCAGAAGCTTCTTGAAATTTTTTGTGAGTTTCGAAAAGCACATTGAACTTGGGATGGAAAACATAGTCTGACATCCCTTTGATTTCTCCTTTCATAGATATCCATGACTCAGACTTAAGCTGTGACTGAAACAAAATGACATGGTCAAATAGAGCATCAATGATGGACATGATGGATGAGGACTTGTCATCCAAAAGACATCTGGACAGGCATTCTTCAACAAACTTTGTGTGGAGACCTATCAGTTCATCCAGGTTTTTCATGCCTTTCATTTTTACAAATTCAGAATCCTTTGAGAAACTCGTTCGTTCGTGAAATTCCCGCCAAGAAACCGTGAGCACCTGGTCGTTGACATAATCATGAACTGATCTCACAAAGTGTTGCATGTTGTGTCTGAAGAGATGCAGCTGCTGAAACTGATTATTGTGGTGCTGACCTCGAAGGAAAATCGAGGCATCCCTCTTCAACCTCAGAAATATATCATTCACAGACCACAACACCCTTTTTAGTTTGAAAAGGAATGCAAAGAGATATTTATAAGCATTGAGATGCTTCTTCTGTACAACGATGCTTGCAGGCCAATCTACCGCCAATGTCAGGTTGAGGTAGCTGAGCAAATCAGAAGATTTCAGAGAATCATCCAATATAATGAATGATAATTTGGAGGTGAGCTCGTTATTAAGACGAGATGTGCCTGCGAGAGCGCTCTGTAAGACCAAATTTAGATGAGATGGATTAAAGATCTTGCGACGATCCGAGCAGCAACCAGATTCATCTGTCACAAAAAAGCCCCCATTTAATCTTTCTACAAGTTCGGAGGCAAACTGGCCATCCTGCAGCATGACATACTTTTGAAACAAGTCGAAATATTTGTGAATGTGAACAACATTGAGAAAATAGTTGACCAGTGCTTGGTCAACCAAGCTTGACTGAATGGTAATTGAGAATATCAGACTCTCTCTAATCCACACAGACAGTGGAGTATCTTTAATATCAGAACAAAGATCTAAAATCTTTTCATTAACTTTATGGTTTTTCCTGGATGCTGAAGTAAAAATATCAGTCTCTAGGCTTGTGAAAATGTCTGAATTGGTGACTGATGATGAGTAACCACTTGATTCTAAGGATTCATTTGAACAACTTTTTGACAAACTTCTAAATTGGTGGCTGCATAGCTCCTTATTTTCAACGCAAGCAATGCGAACACCGTTAGCATCATCACCATCTGAGCATTTTGAAATAATATCGTTCTCATTCTCAGCACTGAAGTGCCTCATTGGAAAACCAGCAGACATCATAGAAGGATGAGCTCCATAAACTGATTTGATGTGAGGTCTGCTAATTCCAAGTGTATTTGCATATTCATTAAGCCCTGATTCTAAGGTCATGTGACTCCCTTCAATTTGTTTCCTGTGGGGAATGTATACATGTCCTGATCTTTCAATGAAATGAGTGCCATCACAAGAAGGGATCAAACTGGCTTTGTTGATTGTCATCTCATCAACTGGCTCCTCTGTGATTTGCTGAACAATTACTGCAACACTGCTTAATTTATTGCTGAGTGATGCTTCACAAATTGCAGTCATGTCGCCACAGGCACCATCTAAGGTGACGTTCAAAACGTCCGTTTCTTTTTTGGTCGGTCGAAACACATCGTCTCGCAGTTGCCCCGATGAATTTGGCAAATCAAGTTCGTCCGATGATGGAACTTGGTTCGACTGAGTGTTTGAAAATCCTGTGCATGAAAACTGTTCGTGCATGTAATTTAGGTGCATTTTCTGATAACGTTTTGTCGATGACTTTGTAAAGGGAAGATTTAAAAGCGGATGCTGAGAACACAGTGTTGGAGTGGCTGAAGAATGCTGCATGAATGAACATTATTAATCGCACTCTTAAGAACAATTCCTCAAAATGCATACATGATTGATATTATTAACATTATTACTAATGTTGTAATTTATGTTATGATTAATGTTATAACTGATGTTTGATAATTGATAAACATTATTATTCTTATGTATCAACTTTCAAATGCCCATACAACATCAATAACATATTCCGCATTGATCGACAAAGAAGAAAACTACAAAACTATGTTCGCAAGATATATTTATAAAGCCTTACCTCTACAAGCAGTTCAATATGAAACCAACCTGTGTCATGCATAGCCTCAGCAAATTAACAGTCTTGCCGCAGTTGATTATCATCTCACTGACATCTTCCAAGAAGCACGGAAAGTCGGCACGAGCGACTCCATCAATCCAAAATCGTTCATCTGCGTTGAGTATTGAAATCTTGGAAACTTCTTACAAGCAAATGAGATGGCTAATGTTTAAAAAACTCTCAAATCAAGAATTCTAGGCTTCAATAATGATAATTAACCACTAAATAATTAGCAACCTCTGGATGCAAGAGCGTCTGGATTCAGACTAACAATGAACTGCCCCTCTTCAGTTTGACTCTTCCCCAAATAAATCCAAGACTCCAACATTCTGAAATTAAGTCATGACAGTCACACAACGAGGCAGCTCAATGTTTAATATAATATTTATGAGCAAAATGCAAGCAACAAAACATTTAAATGTAAAATGTTATGTTTATAGAAAATGTGAACTTTCAAACGGAGTCAGACATTTTGAAAATTACATTTTATTACAACTCATTATATCACCAAAATTCTTTATATTCTCAATCACATTGTGCTACGTTGCATTATGACTCATTATATTTCCAAAAAAGGCAAACTGATTAATTATCTGAGGTTGTTCACTGACTCTATTGACCATTTAAAAGCTTACGAACTTCAAGTAAGGACTGCAAACACATCTGAAGAGATGCAGAAGAAGAAAATGAAGATCATCATCATCTTCGACCTCAACACATTTTGAGTACAAATACGACAACAGCGATGAACTCTGCAAAGTTTTAGTCAAAAACTTTGTTTTACACTTGCAAATAAAATTAAATATCAAAATAAAAATGACGAAACTTGAATAGTAATAATTCACTTGAAGTGATAAGCAATATCATACATGGTATAGCTCCTAATAACCCCGTGAAATTCAAAACAACTTTAAACTGCGAACCTTTGTTCCTTCCAAACCATTAAGAGACTCAAATCTGCACAAACGTACAAGAAACCTGAAACATTAAAAAAAATAATTAAGACTTATAAAAACACCTTAATATTAATATCATAATGTAACATAATAAAAATAAATAATAACAATGGTCATGATGATGATACTACTATTAGTAATAATAATATCGAAATAAAATAATGTAAACATAAATAATGAATTAGCATTTTGTTGATACCTCAATTGCTTGAAGAGGCCTTTATTCTTGAATGAGATGTCGAGAATGGATGAGCAGTGATGCTTCAAGGACAGGATCGCACAGTTGTACACAACAAGGAAAGATCGAATTGCTTCACATAACGAGATGTACACAGGACCTTCAAAGAAATTTAACACAGTTCAAGCAATATTTATTGACTAAACATATCACATCAATATTTATTGACATGTAGAACAATGTGAATTAGGGAAGTCTACAAATTAGATCCGTAACTACGGGAAAAGTATTAGCCCTAAGGGCCGAACCTCTCGGCTGGAGTTACAAGCAGGCCTGAGATACAAACCAGATGGATCATTCGTCATCAGCATATTCCTTCCTTCACGGGATGGCATTCATCCCCAGCTTCATCAGGCACTCAACAACAATTGGGGAATCCCAAGTCCTTAAAAATTTCAAATTTGAACATTTGCTTTTCTAATAGGTTCTGTACAAGTTCCCAACTTGGCTGCCTGCCAATGGAGTTGGCAGAGAAGGTTGCATGCCCATGAACATGGTGAAGGCAACAGTCTTTCGCATTCTATTTGGATACATAAGGCACTCAAAAAATCAGCTAAATACATACATACATACAATGTGATTTCTGCCCACTGCTCCAAATGTCAAAGGGAAGAAATTCAAAAAAGCACAGGTAAATGGTGGGAGTAACTATGACTCTCTTGGTAAGTGCAAAATTCAATAACATTGAATATTATTAATAAGTTAAGAAGTTTGAAGGATACTATGAGAATATATTAATGACCAATGATTAATTACAAACAACCAACCACGAAACCCATCAATCAATCATTTGCCACATTACTCACCACATCCTTTCGAGGAATCACAAAATTGTGACAATTCATTGAAAGCAGACCCAACAACCAGGAACTCTTTACAAAAATTTACCAGGATTTTACACGTTTGGGTGTCCTGGAAAGAAATTAGAAATTAGTTACAAATTTCATAATACTGTTGGTCGCCCAACGTTTTTGCCAGGGGCAACAGTGCATAACAATCAGAAGTATATAGTATTATATATAAGTTAGCAAATTATAATAAATATTTGATTAAATGATAGGTGCCAATGCAAATAATTGGTGCCTCTGGCTGTTTGGTGCCTTGCAAATTAGCTATTGATATTATTACTTACTATAAAATAACGTTATTGTTAATTATAATAATTATTAATTAACTAAATAATTCAAGCATTACTCACTCCATTAAAGACAGGAGGCCATGAAAAGAATTTGTTTGGAACTCCAAGAAGCATGTTGATGATGTCATCAACATAATCCTCAAATGTCAAAGTCACATGTGATTCTGAGTTTGAAAGTGAATTTGACAAATTCACGATGTGACTTGTTGCATCCTTACACTCGGTCAGAAATGGCAGTTCCAATGGAGGGTCCCTCCTGAACAACATTTAATGATATCAAATAATATTAAATACTGGTGAATGATACCAAATATTAGTAATGGATATTAATTAATAACGAATGAGGCACCCCATCATAACAGCCCAGCGACAAAATAGCCCCAACAAAACATAAAACTCATTTCATTTAATTAAATTTGAAATCAGTTATCAGTTATTATCTTCAACTCATATAAATATTTTTTTTATAAAGATACATTGACGGGGATGTTTTGAAGGGGCTATTTTGACGGGTCACCAACAAATGATGTTGAATAATAATGAATAATAATGAATGTCTGCCATTAAAGTTTATAAATGCCAATAATTCAACAAACATGTTTCATTAAAACACTTAGCTACTGAAAATAAACTATAGGTTGAAAGTCAAAAAGTATCATCATCATCACCTTCCTAAATGCTCCCAAGTATACCTTCTACTTTCACTTGCAAACTGCTCAACTTCCTGCCATACGTCACAACTGTCAGATGTTGTCGAACATTGACCACCGTCAACATCCTCACCAAACTGATGATAATGATTATTATTTACTAACATTATTATTATTTGTTGTTATTCATTATTATTATTAAATGGCTGATTGTATTTTGTAGAAGTTAATATTATCAAAAGTTAATGAAGGATCTCTGAGATGTGCATGGCAATTCAATTGCAAGAGTTAAAAGTATCTTGCAATTGTTATCCAGAAAAGCATTATGTTTCCTAGAGAAGTAAAGGCTCAAAAGATGCAATCCTTTCAGATTATAACGTGCCAGAAACATCACTTACACCGTTTCAATTTAAAGAAACATTTAAACTCCTTCAAATATTAACAAAATTATCTTAAAAAATGAATAGAACTGAAGACCTACCAGTTCATCTTCAGCATGGGAATCTTCAATCCTGTTGAAACCAAAACTCAGAACTTCTTTAAACTGTTTGTAGCTCTTCAAAGGTTCCTTCTGAAATTGCTGTTGCAATAAAATAATTTAATGGTTTCTTAATAACTCAACAAATTCTTAAAAAACTTAAAAAGTACTTATATTCACTAAAAAATCTCGAGCAATTCTGTTGTTTATGCAAAGTCAACCAAGTCTAATGTTTCTAATTGGACAAACACAAGTTGACATTTTCCACGTTTCAACAAGAAATTCTAAAAAAAATTCTGAAACCTTTAGAGGCAACTTCAACAGTTGTTCATTGATGACAAAATCTTTTTCAACAAAACATGGATAGGCAGAGCTCCACGACAAGTGTCTGGATGACCTCAGATATTCTACTGATGACTGATGTGTTCCAATGAATGAGTAACAGCCACAATAATGACATCAAAATTAATTCGACAAAACCTCAGATGAAAGATATTCAGTTTCTCCTGAATTGAACAGAGATATCAATAGTTTGAAGATGTTGAGGACTTCATCATTATCATTTGCTAAAAATTAAAATAATCATTAAAAAGCATTACCGATGAACGAAACATTCTGGCTGAATTGCAACTCACCATTATCTTCAATGATTTTTTCAACCATTGAACTGAGTTTACATGCTTGTACCTTGAAACCCTTCATTTCTAAGTCTGAAATGTGACACAACATCTTCTCATAGCTGCTTAGTGAAGTGTTCTGCAACCTGGGAGAGGAATTCCAGAAAAGTTTGGAAATGGTTTAAACCAATCTGTATACGAAACGTTGCTGGCAACGTACAAAATAGCAAATAACATAGACCAGCCTTTTTGCGTTTAGAAAAAGAAATAATGTTTCGTAAGACACAGAACGCATTTTTGCAAAATGCTTTTTGTGAGATATTTTGGGGACCTCATCCAGGTGACGATAGCATAAATCTCCTATTAGATTATATATGCTTTCTTCTGTTGTCATCTTATTTGGGCAATGTCAATAAATGCTATCAAAACATTTATTATGAAAAAAAATACCGCCGATATGTTATCAACTCTGTTAACACAAAAACATAACATTCAACATGAATGAAAATATGTCGGGCAAAACCATTTAACTATTTAAATATGAATAAAAACAATTTATTTAACATTAAATTTTAAATTTAAATTATTTATTTGTGTATATGAAACATTTGTTTTTATTACACTTTTTTTACATTGGCAATGTAATAAATGCTGAAATTGTTGGATAACGATAGTTGGATTAAATATAAAATATTAGACAAAGAAAAAGGTTCACTATTTTCACTAGTTCATAACCTTATAGTCGTCTAGTTTCGGAAATGATCTGATGAGTCGGTTAATAAAAACTATAAACACGAATTTAGTGACAAAATGTTTACCTACTTAAGCGGATAATGAAATAAGCAATCTTCTCTAAACGGCCAGATTGTCTTATTACAATATATCTACTATAAATTCACTGCACCATGGTATCGCAAACTCGATTAAATGGTTAAAACACGGATATCTAGATATAACTAGAATTCCATGGTTAAAACTTCGAATACTGTTGAGGAGGCGACGTCCTAATAATTATGTAATGAGCAAGAAACAGCAATAAATCAATACATAAATCAAACAGCAAAAAAAGCAATAAGTGGAGAAGCGCTCAGAATTTTTTCATCGAATAGTGCAGACTGAAGAAACCTTGATATGATAACATTTGATCGACCAAGCACATGGTTCCATAAAAATATAACTTAAAAGATTATTACTAATAATTTGTTAGTGGTCCTTATGGATTTTCCAATTTGTTAAATAACCCTTCTCCTTAACATCTTGTTTAATAGCTTTCATATTACCACTGTTGTTGTCGAATTTCTTCCAGCATTTTACATGTTTTAATAAATATTACTCCTCCAATAATTTGGAAGTGTTTCCTAAACCGCTTTTTAAGAAATGTCCGCCGACATGTGTTTTATTTGTTTCAAAATTCACGAGTGAGTAAATCGATTAGGAAATAATTTGAAGCTTTTAAATTTAACTACTAGTACGCATTTAAAACACAAATCAATTCTTGAAACTGAGTAATCCACTTTTAATTTGTTCAAAACAACATTTAAATTGAAAACTAAGGTTTATCGACAATTCAGGACACGACACACCTTCACTGGTTTCTTATAAAAGGTGAAACCTCCGCATGATTCGCAACAGATAATGGATTTCGACGATAACAAGCATTCTACTTTGCAAGATTCGCAGTAATACACGGAAGCTTTAGTTAACGGATCCATATTGTCCTGAAGAGGGTCAAAAGCTTTTTCTTCCTTCCGCTTGTTTTGCGATGCGCCACGTTCCATCTCTTAAGGACAAGAACAAAATCTGCTAAAAATCTGGAACAAATTTTGAAATGTTCTCGGTATTTGGTTTGCGTTAACCATGTTACCAAAAGATCTTGAATAGAAATTATATTTTTAAATTTATTTACTACAGAATATATTTTTATTTGTAAATTAAATTTATAATTAAAAAAAAACAAATATAGACACCTGATAACAGCATTTAAATTAGTAATTGGATTGCTGTTACTTTTTTGAACGCAGGTTTAACTTAAAACTTAATTTTTATTTGTAAATTAAATTTAGAATTAAAAAAAACAAATATAGACTCCTGATAACAGCATTTAAATTAGTAATTGGATTGTTGTTAATTTTTTGAACGCAGGTTTAACTTAAAACTTAATTTTTATTTGTAAATTAAATTTAGAATTAAAAAAAACAAATATAGACTCCTGATAACAGCATTTAAATTAGTAATTGGATTGTTGTTAATTTTTTGAACGCAGGTTTAACTTAAAAAACAAAAATTTAAATCTTGCCTAGAAGTTCTACAAAATAACATATCGGGTGAATTTTAATCGATTTTAAAAGCATTTTTGCTTTTCTACCTATATATTCGAAACTAATTTTAGAGGTATATATATATGAAATTGCTCGCTCTTATAAATGTATATTTTAAAAGGTAATGTTGATAATGAAGTAGGAATGTATGTAGGATATTATTATGTAGTTAGCTTGTAGAACCGCTGGGCAAGACTTTAAATTTTGGTTATTGCGATTTTTAACGCATGATTTATTTAACATGAATTACCTCTATTTTGCATCTTTTAAGGTTTTAATCGGATTTTTATCTGTGTGTTTTTATATTATTTTTGTTTTTGAAATACTCAAAAATGACTAAATTTTATAATCTACAACATCAGCGCCCTTCTGCCTTCTCATTCTTAGCAAACTCGAGACAGTTTTCTGATCACAATTAGTTTATTAAATTATTAATTAACATCAGTTAGGGATTTGAAAATGGAAATCTTAAGCTTAGGAATCTAAATTTTTTCGTCATTATTTCAATAATACAGAGGTTTTATCTTAATTTGGCCAAATTAATGTTTGGATGCTCCGATCTCAGGCATTTTTTTCCAAAGGCGATAATGAGGACAAGTCTTAAGAACAATTAAAATTACACGAGCAAAAGCATGCATAGAAATTTACTTAATATACTTACTTTTGCTTAATATATGTAACGTTCTTATTTACTGCTTTTGATTAATTTTCTCCTTGATGACTGATGCCAAAAAGATCATTAAATATGTTAGGCCATATTCAGCCACAATCAATAAAATATTCGATCACCGATAATAAATTCATCGATATTTATCAAATTAGGTTCAGATATCTCTGTCTATTACATTTTTTGTTTGCCTATGTCTTGTGTTCAAAAAAGAAAAAAATCAAACCGTAACACTATCCATCCCAGTATTTAAAAACAAAATTAAAAAATAACTTAAGCAAGCCTAATTTATATAATAAATAATTTTATAATTTCTAAAAAGAAATAATCGCTAATTATTAAATGTTACAGCTAACTGCAAGAATCTGAGTTTACTTAGCAGTACGTACTTAGGTTCCTCGCAACTAGTATTCGTGTATTGTTTTTGTGTGGCTGTAAATCTTTCCAGATTTTAATTTCATAGAAATGCTCAACAAATCACAATTAAAATTAAATTTATAACAAATAAGTAAATGAAGGTCTAAAAGTGAACTCCAACAAAAGAATATGTTTAGTAAATACTTTTATTGCCTCAGGGCACGAATTGCAAACAATCGTTTCTCCAACCAGCTACATACTTTGGTGGGAAACAAGATGATGGTGATAGTAGTGACAGTGATGATGGCGAATAAAAATATAAATTATATGAAATGGATTGCAGAAATGAAGATTGTGATCAAGATGAGAAGTTTCGATGCTTGTGCATGATTGCTTGTGCCACACTCCGTTTTTTCCTAATGAATTAAGATAAATAATAAATATCATTGCATTTAACTTAATGTAATGAGTTCATTAAAAATTGAACAAACCATCGGATGGTAAGGGAAGCATTGATCGGGACCTTTTCTGAAAACATCACTCTGCATTTTTTGGCAGAGGAAGGATTGATTATGTGTGCCGAATTAAGAAATGATCCTCTTTATTTTATGTTTAAGACATATTTTGTGAAAATTTATGTAGAATCTATAAGGAAGTTAAAAGTAATGCATCAACAACAAAAAGAATACTTAAAAACAGAACGAATTGGCAGCTGGTTACGCGATAAAACTGGTTGTTCGCCAGGTAATTAATAATCGATGATGTGCTTCAAAATATTT
>JAJTWR010000242.1:547500-697500 GCA_021613335.1 Whitmania pigra
TAAACTAATAACCTTTGAACTTTCCATCAGTTTCTCTCACCCTCTTCTCAACATCTAGTGGCTCGAGGTCAGACAGGTCAACAGCATTGAATGCTCCTTCAGAATCCGACAAATTTGGTTGCTGCAAAATTGTTTTGCTATTTAATTAATTAACATAGTTAATAATTGGTTTAAATCGTTAAATTAGTTACTAATTTTTAATTATATTGTTTTGTAGATTATTAAACTCTTTATTCCTTATTTTACCAATTTTTCAAGAAAAGATGTGAAAAGAACTTTATGAAAATGAAAACATACCCTGGGTTTGAGACGTGGATGGAAGAGAGCGTATCCATTTGATGTTATAGCGTATGAATAGCCGTTAACTCCGACCTATTGTAACGGTTTGTAAATGCTTGGAAACGCCATTTCAGCAAACATTTACAAGATAACTTAAAAGTGATAGGCAAAAACCAACTAAGGGGAAAAACTTTGTCAGTTCAATTTGAATTTCCAGGCTCATGAGATAAGGTAGGGTGAGGAACAAGGATGGGTTTAGGTAGCCGCAGCCTGTGAGCTGGTGTTTGCCCATCACTTGGCCAACAATTTCTCATTCACAAAGCACCCATTTCTAGATCTGCTTGATCCTCCATCATGCAATATTGATGTAAAACTAATTTCTTTGTAATATCGTCCAGATTATTCAGTATTGCAGTAAAACCGATTTTGGAAGTGAGCAGGTAGTACCTTGCTACAGCCATATCTTTTGATGCTCAACGGAGGTTAGCTAAAGTGGAACGCCGTGGTCGCTCAGCAACAACAAGCACATAAACATAACAACATAGCAACATTATACATCGTTTTTAAAATTACATATTGACGGTAACAAGCACACCTTGTAAGTCGAGATGAGTTTTGTCATTTCCGTGAGTGGAATGTCAGTTCCCACAACTCCAAGAAGGATTCCTTGATTTGTCTGAAGAATGAATTTTTAATCTCCTAATTTGTACCTAATTATTTATTTATATAAGTGATTATTTGTTGTAATTCAGTAAAAATCCAGTAAACAACTAATAATAAAACAGCTTTTTAATAACTGAATGACCATTTGATTCACTCACAGTTTCTTTGCGAATGTCAAAAACTGGCTTCGATATGGTAGTCATCATGTCCAACCCCTTCAAACATCAACATATTTTATTCAATTTGTTTTGGGAATAATAACAATAATAATAATAATAACAATCTAGGGTGGCCCTTATTATCGAAGTTTTAAAATGTTATTGTCTGACACCCTAGATGAGTTCCAATACATAAAATATAATTCAGGCCAAATGTGAGAAGTGTTGAATATTTAGAGGTTGCTAAACGAAATTGTTTTTCATCAAATAAGTGCCACCCTAAGAAACACCAATAGACTCTATTAACAAAGAATTAGAAGAAGGGTATATTCTTATATGCAACAATTTTATTGAAAGATCGTTAAAGGTTACTGAAACTGAAATCTGACTGGGCTGTGACTGTCAGAATAGACATTGGTCCAACTAGTGTGGTTGGCCCTGCTGATAATCATGGGTCTGCTGATGACATGGATATATTCCTGACGTCATTCAATCAATTAATTGATGTAATTAATATTTGTGAACAAATCGTTTGCTTCCTACTTGAACGTGTTCATGTACATCCGCAAGACTCGTTATGTGAGAGAAACTTCCTGTAACCGAATCAATGCCTCAAGTGTACTTTTAATATTCCTTCAACTATCTAAGTTTAACTATTTAAAACCATTTTTAAGTCTTAAATGTGTGTTGCACGTTAATATATATTTCCATTACAATTATTTGTCATTTCATAGCAAAATTAGTTTTACAATTTTTTTAATTAATACTTAGAATCTGAAAGATTTGTCTTTATGGATTTGCAATAGATGCTCGCGTTAACACAACATTATCCGATTTTTTAATTGACCTTCCATTTATAAAGCATCCCCACCCGAGGACACTAGGCAGAGCAGGCTGGGTTGCCAACACGACACATAAGGACTATTGTTATTATGCAGCCTCATGCAGGAACCAAGTCGGCAAACTTGCATTCCAATATCTTGTTTTATAACATTTTGTCTGAACAATTGTTTCATACGTAAGCTTTTATTTGTAGCCATTTCAAACAACTTATATTTATTTATATATATATATGCTTACTGTTTGCATGGCAGTATTAAGAATTATTGTTATAAATAATTGATTGAATATCACCATAGAGCCTCACCATTATTTTTGCAGGCCATCGATCGAACATCCCTCGAATCTCCCACTTCACGTCCAATGAGGTAAGTGAACACTCTTATCTGCTCAAAATGACAATTATAATAATAATATTATTATTAGTATTAATTTACTATTAACAATATGTTAATAACTTAATATTACTATAGACTTTAAAAGTGGCAAAAGTGTTTTCAGTTACGCAAATAAATAAAACCACGCAACATATGAACAAAATGCAATTATTTGCCAGTAATAACGTTTCATTAATAATGTGTGATTTGTTATGTCGAAATCAGGGAGAACAAATCGAACATTCTTGCGCGGGGAATTGTATTTTGCGAATACTTCCTCGTAGTTTTGAACGGCGCCATCGGTGACGATCATAATGGCTTTGTTGCACAGAGCTCCTCTTCTGCTTTCTTCCATCTATCGATGTATTTTTAGAAGTGTAAACTGGAGAATTTACTGAATAAATGCTAATTTTCTTTACACTCTGAAAAAGCTCGAATGCCTCGATTAGAGCCAGATCTAAATGAGCAATTCCTTGCGTCTTCACTTCAGTCAAGGCCAATTTAGCTTTCTGAAAGCGTTAGACTTCAACAATCAGTTCATCCAACGAGCAATTAGAAAAACTCACAATTTTATTGCTGTCGGTTGCTTGGATCAATGTCCCATTAAAGCAGGAATTGATGTATTTCGGGGTGTCTGAATACTAAAACATAGAAACGCTGAACTGCGGGATTTGTCGATTAGATGCGCATATAAAGCCACATCAGATGCAGTTTCAACGACCTGAATGATGTTAAAAAAGTCGTCATCGTTCAACGTGTCCAACAGTTTTTCGACTGTCGCCCTCGCTATTTGGATCCTGAGGCCTCTCATGCTTCCAGAAGAATCCAAAAGCACCACTAAATCTTTTGGGTAAGCAGCTGCTTGTAAGTACCTGTTCAATTTGCAAAACGTTCCAGTCACGCTTACTAATCTTTGATTGGGTTTTGCTTGTTTATACCAGTCGCGAACCCTGCAGTCGAAGGTGTCAACACCGGATTCATCGGTATAAAGGTTAGTCCTCCACTTGGTACCTTGAATGAAACTTTTTATGAATAGAAACAGGAAGGTCAAGTAAATTGACTGATACCTGGATAACTCCTGAGGAAGCCACTGGCACTGCAGAAGTATTGCCAGGTGAGGGTTGGATCGTTGTTGTGATTCTCGACGAAGGCAGCGTTGAGGGAGTCGCTCCATGCCACTCCATTGAGGATGACGACAGCTGCGAACGGTTGGAGGATTTGAAAAAGTCAGTGAAATAATGAGGATATGTGCCTACATTCGTTGTACACGTTTGTAGGAACATGAACGGTGCTGTGAGTCAGATTAACTGGAATGTTGTTGAAATGTTCGTCCTGGGTGAGTTCAAACTCTGACGTATTCAATTTCTTTGAATTGAAGTAACGAAACTGAAATGATTTCAACTTTTAGTTATGACTAGAATTTTTCTTGCACTAAATTTATTTCAGTTAAAATCTGATATTTATAAACTATGGAGTTCTAGTGTTAGCTACTTTTGGTGCTAGGACAATTTGTCGCGGGACATCTACGGAAACACTCCTCACTGGAGGATAGTCAGTAACTAAACAACACGAATGTCCAAGTGATAATATGAAACAGTACCAAATTAACTCAAAAAAATCAACACGACATCAACCTATATAATATATAGTATATATATACTATTCCGAACTCTTGGAAATTTCCAGATTCTCTAGAACTTTCTAGAACTCTCTGGACCTTTCTAGAACTTTCTAGAACAATATTTCTATTTCGACGAACAGTCTGCTTTTTGCGACGAATTATCCGGTCACGACTTCATGTAATGTTGAATGGTTAAAAATATAATCCTACTTTTTTGATACAATTGCGCTTGAATTGGCATTTATGGTCAATGTGTCAATATTTTATAATTCACAGAATGACTAATAGTAATAGTATTAAAACTATAACACAAAACTTCGAATAATGAGAACAGTTTAACAGTTACTCGTATTTGTTTGTCGAACGTGTGCCTTGTGAATGCCTTTTCTGCCACTCTCACCAGGTGCTGAAAAATAAAAATAAATCTTAACATAATAACAACACATAACACAACGTTAACATAATAACAACATAACGTTGAACGGTATGAATGCAGTCCAAATATTACATATGATTTAATATCTAATTAAAGAGACAGAATTGTTTATATATCTAGCACTTTAAGTATTATAAACTCAAACATAAATTCAATTTTAAACATACTAAACATTTAAACTTAATAAAAACTGGTGACATTTTGGATAACATGAGTTACATTACACACTAGTTAGTTGTCGGTTTAATCATGGGCAAGTGTTAGAAAACTCTGCTTTAGCAGGAAATACAATCGCAAGGTACTATTTTCAACTACAACTACTGCGTTTGTCAGACACCATTATCTTGGCAAATTAAAATTTAACCTCTCGAAACCCATAAAAGTACATTGCATCTAAATTTAATGGTTTATTTCTGCTAGTTAAATACTTGCTTCTTGCTTCAGACTCAAAATTTCTTGACATTTCATTAAAAATTCCTAAAATTAAGAATTTATGCAAAAATAACAAACAATCTTTTAAATGCCTCAATACAGATTTACAACACTTCGTCGCGGAGTTGAATTTTTCTATTTTAATGGTAGAATAGTTTTAGTGATCACACGTTACTATTAAAATTGATTTTTTTTTTAATTTCTAATATTTTAAAATGATAATATTAATTAGTTAATTATTCAGAAATATAATTAATCCTGTTTATACATAATCAACCTTGTAAATGACATGGAACTTGACATAATCATCACTATCAATGTCATAGCCGCCATCATCATCATCATCATCATAAAGAATAACAGGCAGCGCGGAGTTCCATCATTGCAGGACAGCTCCCAGCGTACAACGTTTGTACACCGTCCAATATTACTGAGCCCATTTATTGGTCAATGGCAAAGTAATTGGTTTTCGTGGTGTTTTAAGGTGAATTACATTAAATTAATGAAACATTTTCAATGAAAAAGTTATTCGAAATAAATCAAAGTTTTTGTGAATAATTTTGTTTTATCTCACATGGACAGATTGGACCTTCTTCCCCAGCATGTGCTCCAACTTTCCCTTAAGTTCTCTCAACATCTCACTTCCATCGATTCTGTTCACTTTGACGTCCATCAGCAAATAATCCTGTTACAAAGTTACTTTTGTTGACTTGAAATATTGTAAACACAGCTGAGAATAGTTTTCATAACTTATGATAATTTGAACAAATTACACATGCTAATGTAAACATAAATCGTCACCTTTTGCGCTTATCTCAACAACTCGCACATAACCTAATGTATGTAAATATACATGTAAATTAATTTGTAATGTTTTCAACAAGTCACATTCAATTCGAATGGATGGACAAAAAAAAGAAGTTGATTTGAAAGTTTGACCGTTCTTATGTCGAGAACAGCAGCGGCTTTCGATGTTCTTTCGAGAATGTTCTTCCCGAACTCATCTGCCCAATACTGAATGCTGTCAGTGAACAATTAAGCACATTACAGCCAATGACAAAAGGATTTATCAGCAAATATAAATATGAAATGATATATTTTAAAGTTTATATTATATTTGTATTACATTTACATTATATTTATATTATATTATATGTTTTCAAAACCAAACCTACTTCATGTCAGTTTTGCCATATTTTTCATAACAATATCTAAAAAAATATGGTAAATACGTATTTATTGGTGCTTATTTTGTAGGCCTAACAACCGGGTGGAAAGGGGAAAATGCCCTGTTAGTTTGTTTCTTCATATTTTCCTAAAATTCTTATTTTAGCTTCTAACAACAATATATATTATTTGTATCGTATAAGTTTTGATAACTAAATTACAAGTGTCTTTAGCGTTAAACTAATCTTTTCGCTTTAATCCACAGTACTGCACTTTGTAGTTGTAGCATTTATGCACATAAACAAAATTTGCTCGACAACTTCGACCAATTTTAAAATCCTACTTAAGTCACTGTTCCAATTCGTGAGTAATTTTAAATTAAATTAATTCCGCATGAGTTTCATCATTTATTAAAACGTACCGATCTCCGCATACTCAAAACAAGCAGTGTAAAATTTGTTTTAAATTATATTATATTACTATAATTAATATAATTACTATATTAAGTATATTATATTATAAGTGGCATCGGTCACCGAGTGGTTGAGACTTTCGCTCTGGTGTGGCTGAGTTAAGAGTTCAATTACTAGCCACTCGCAAGAGCTTCTAAAGCTAAAATAAATAATATTTGATGCAATACGTAATGTAAGTATAATGGCACTCGGGTTAAAATTAAGGATTATAATTTTTGTTACATTAAGTTTACTCCAACTAATATTTCAATTTGAGTAAATAGGTCTCGTCGTTTAAATGAATTAATTATGTTAACATATTTCACTAATTTGGGTTAAAGAAACTACTTCAAAAAAAAGTTGTTAAAGATTTCGGAGAATGCATGGTTTTGTTTGAGTGAAGCAACCAACAAGAAGCAAACGAGCAAAAAATCGAATGACTCACGCGTTCAAGTTTAAATTCAGCTGACATTGACAAATCCAAAAAAGATGAGCAAATATTAGAATAGCATTGGCAACCTGGTACTTCATAATTCGCTTAATTTTGACCCGATAGATCCATTTCCAAACAATTCCTTCGCAAGCAATTAAAATTCATTTGAAACCGAAGTTAGTAGTCATCGTGCAATTAAATACAATGAAATTATATTTCATTACATTATGGCAATCGTTAATGAAAACACAGAACAATAATTTAATTAGGTTTGCACGAAATTCATGCAGAACCTGCAACCTCTCTCTACAACAGCCTGGTGGACTCCAAGCAAGACATGCAAGAATTGACATAGAATCGCATCCATGATAATCATGCTGCAGACCTTCACACATTTTCAAGGAAGTTAACGCCAGTTAATATTTAATGAATGAATGCTTTCATTCAGTATTTAAAAGTAATTATAGGCAAATCCGTTTTATCATTGCGCTTATATGTTATGTTCGCACGCACAAATTCAACGTCTGCTCGTTCCACAGAATGTTCATTGTTACAGTTGATTCAATAATTTGGATTGCACGTTTACAATTTACAGTTTTTTAAATATTTCATTAAAACTGATAGGGATTTTTATCTCCAGAGCATTATGAAAAGAAAGAGTTGATTAAAAATTAATTCTAAATAAACTCAGTGTTTGAGCAATCAGAATCAGAAAGAAAGAATTCACAATTTAAGTTATCTTTCCTACTAGACATAGCGTACTTGCTACTTGTACTAGATTAACTTGGACCTCGAGTACTTGTGATTGTACTCAATGAGTACTACTCATACTTGAACACCTAAACATTCAGAAAATTGTTGCAAAGTGACAAAGCATGTTGCCGAATGTTGAGCAATTGGCTAAGACTATGCAAGGTCAAGGCTCCCATTAAAAATAAAAACTTTAAAAAACCCGTCCTTTTTTAAATGTGGTTTAAATATTATTGTATATATTATTACATAAAAAATATTGTAGAACAGTTACATTGACCTTGACTTATATAAGCGTTGGCATACTGAATGATTTAAAACACATAGTTAGCAAAAGGTAGCCGCCCCTGGTTTAATGCACAAGAATTTTTCTTAAAATGTACGTTTTGGTGCATATAATGGTCATTTTAGGGCAGTGGTGCACAACCTTTTTATGGCTGATGGCCAGACACATGTTTCAGAGAACCGAATAAGGACAATTATTAACACTCACTTCGAGTTGGAAAAAGGAGATGTTGTGTTGAGTCGTGAAGATGGGTTCGCAAAGGTTTACAACGTGCTCTAATAAAAAGTTTAAAACTTTGTCGACCACTTACCATTAATGTATTTTTTGGCATAAATCGCTGACCCAAGCATTTCAAATGAAAAAAGTATCTTAAGTATCTTACAAATTATAACATGCAGATTATTGCTACAATTACAAGCTTCTGCCAAGTACTATTAAAAAGTGTAACCAAATCAATTTTTATTAACTGACTGTATTTAAGTCTTGACCGCCAAAATTTAATGATGAGAGCATTTCATGGCTCAAACACATCTCTGGAAATAAACCTACAAGGACATACCTAGCTAATCATACAACCAGCACCAAATTAGCTTTTTTGAAATTTAAAAAAAAAGGAGCTCCTCCCCTCAAAAATAATAAACATCTTAAAGACCTGGACAATAAACAACTTCAGTTTTAACCTGGACATGAAATAAAATATGAAAGTAATACATTTTCTCAATGAGTAGATCATGGATCATCAGTTTGTTAGTGTCTATGTCAAAAGAGCTTCGAAACTTGAAATATGACACCAATGCTGTAGTCATTTTTATTTTATGAATATATATTTATACAAAAAACTTCAAAAATGATCCATCAAATTATTAATGAAAGTTCACCATTTACATATGATTCTTCAGTCACTAAACATGGATGCAATTTTAATTATTTTTGAATGTTTTCAAGTTAATCATGCTTGAGAAATCCAAAACTTTCCTGATTCCTCTCCAGGTGGTCTGACATAAATATCACTTCCCTTGTGAGCAAAAGCCACGATCAAAATTATACTAATAAGGATGATCCCACATAAATATCCTGCCAGGCTGACATAGAGAGAAGCCCTTCGCAATCTTTCCGAATTACTGTCAGGTTCTCTTGTAAAACCAGCAACTAAAAAAAATATGATTTTCAAGTATAAAATCAAATAATAAATTCTCAAAGATAGGATAAGAAAAATGGCAGAATAAAATGTCAACAGTGGTGGGAAAGCAACACAGAATCATGGATTCACTCATATGACTTTTAAACACTTTTTTTCAGCCCTAAACTTCATTAAATTTCTTCATTTTAGGATGATACCACTTGTGCTAATTAAAGAATACCATATGTTGAGGTTTTTCCATGCACTCCTTTTAAAGACTTTTGCAAGGAAATGTTTCAATACTATGAACCCTTACAAGAACTTAAACACAATTAATTTGGCTTTGTTTAAGCATTTACAATTAACTTCCTTTAAATGAAAAATCAATACTTAGTTTTCAGCTAAGACCTAACTTTCATTGCAAGCATTTAAATTCAGTTGCCACAACAAATCTAAGGTAATTATTAAGATTAACTTTCATAATATTCTTGTGAGTTCATATTGATCATGCAAAATCAACCAAACTTCTATTAAATATCAAATGCCTTCAACATTTTATTAAAATCTTTTTTAAAATTATCTGAAAATCAAGATGTAATATATTTTTTCATTTTTAATTTATCTGTTTCAACTTTATTTTGAAAATAAACTAAGAATTATCTACATTATCTCATTATCTCTACAAGTCCAATATTTGTATCAACATGAATGCTTAACAAATTCAATTTAGTCACAACTTGCTTTTTGTGATTTGAATGTGACATTTGCCAACGTATTTAAAATTAGCAGCATCGAAAACTTAACTATAGAAATATATAGAAAGCGTTAAAAATTAAAAATTAATTTGCTCACTTGCAATAACAAACGCTGCTAAGCCCAACATTGGACAAAAGCAGCAATAAACAAAGACCGAGATGGCGATTGGAATGGTGAAATCGACTTTTTGCGTTCCAGGAGCTCCAGCAAGTTTTCCAGGAACCACAGTGTAATTTGGGACCGCATATCCGACGAGATGAAGCTGTTGCTGTTGTTGCATAACTGCCTCCTTAATCCTATTAATTTGTAAACATGTATGCTACACCTGTAAAACTCCAGGTAAAACTCAGTTTATAATTTCCAGGGCTTAATGTTGGCATACGTTATTTTTTCAGGAATAAACCACGTGTTTTACAGAAATATCAAACAATAAATATCTTAACATTAAATGACGATTCTCGAAGCTATTTAAAGTTAAATAATGGTGCACGTTCATTTTGACCAATCTGTTATTTCGTTCCAATTTAACCTAAGATTTTATAAAGTTATTATTTTTTTAATTTATTTTAATACTTATTAATAAATCAAAACACAAAATCAAGACTTATTTTTGTAAAGAATGCGTTCTCTTTTGAAAGAGCACGTGTTGTGCCCTTTTGAATCATAAAAATTGTTAAAATAAACAAAATAGAATGTCGATAGTTAAAATCATTAATTTGTTTGTTTTTGCTGCTTGAATTTGATGATTCGTTATCATAATGTTGCTTTACTGCTTGGATTTATAAAATGCACTTTCATTTTATGTTGTCTTAAATGTACGAATTATATTTATTGATGCAAGTACATCAAAACTAATTATTAACTTGTAAATAACTAATTATTAATTTGTAAATAACTAATTATTAACTTGTAAATAACTAATTATTAACTTGTAAATAACTAATTATTAACTTGTAAATAAGTATTTCCTCCTTATTGCGGGTAATTTTGTTTATACTTAACTTTACTTCAGTAAACATGTTTACATCAGAGTCTTCGTTTCAGCTTTTTCCGAGGGGGACAAACCCTCGCACAACATGAGGAAATGACCTTTTTTTGCGTCAAGTCTAAAGCTCTGCTAACCCCAAATGACGTCCATACTCTTTAAACAAACTTATTGCTGACATCAGTAACGTTTCAAAACATACACTATTAATTTTATTACGGGAAGATACTACGGGTGTTTATAAATCACACTCTGAATCAAAATTCTGAAAAATATTGTAAGCTATCAACAGTTATCAGGAGAGCATACTTCGACTGCGAAGCCAAGAAAAATTGAAAGAATGATGATCAAAATGATGCCTGTTATGATTCCAACGGCCGATATGATATAGGAACTGATCAGCAATGGTCTTGCAGAGCTAGCGTCACCATTTGAAGCTGAGGATTGACCTACCACTGTTTGAAATATTTTTATTAGTTGTAAATATCTAGTTCGGCTAGAAATTAATTTTGGTCGTAAGAATTAATTAACTGATAGATCATTTTTAATTATTAATTAATAAATAAGTATTCATTAGTAATTAAGTAATTAAGTGTTATATTGACCGCTAAATGGATTTTACCATCATAAATTCATGAATTTACTTAAGTGCCTTAAAACATTTGTATATTGTCTGCTATGGTCAACAGCACTTCAAAATATGTCAACTCACAAGCTAATATGAAAGCAACAAATCCAAAGACAACTCCACAACACCAGCAGACAAAACAAGACAACAAAATTGCTCCGGTAAAGTTCGTTCCGTTTGGTCCTTTTGTCACAAAAACTGGTTGAACGACGTACGGTCTTTGAGCGGAGTATTTATTCGGTTTGTTCGCAGGTTGTGGCGGATAAAGCGTAAATTCTGCAATGTTTGCATCCGTCATGTCAGGATTCTGAACAGTGATTCGTAATCATTAAAGTTTACAATCATTAAAGTTAAAAGTTGCATTAAATAATGTCTTTTAATTAATTTGTTTTATTTTTATTTGATTTTATATTTACTCACCTGTTAAGAAGAAATTAATAATTTAAAATTTATTCTAGAAACAAATCGCTTGTCGAAGTTGCATTGAAGCTGCGTGAATAAGTGACTCGGACATGAAAGTATTGCGTGCTTTTAAACAGAGGTTGAACGCTTCATAACTCTTGTACTCGGCATGGTCATGCCTCTTGAGGCACAGTGTACTTTGTACAGTAATTTCATCAGCGCCTGCAAATTGACTATTAAACTTATTTTAATAAATTATCAAGCGCACTCAAATGATCCAGGTTGTCAAGAATTAGTAAATTTATTTTTAGAATGTTGAATATTCAATAGAATAGAATATTCAATAGAATAGAATATTCAATAGAATAGAATATTCAATAGAATAGAATATTCAATAGAATAGAATATTCAATAGAATAGAATATTCAATAGAATAGAATATTCAATAGAATAGAATATTCAATAGAATAGAATATTCAATAGAATAGAATATTCAATAGAATAGAAATTCAATAGAATAGAATATTCAATAGAATAGAATATTCAATAGAATAGAATATTCAATAGAATAGAATATTCAATAGAATAGAATATTCAATAGAATAGAATATTCAATAGAATAGAATATTCAATATTTATGTTATCAATATGCATCCTTGAAGTTGCTCGTGTTAAAAAATATTTAAATTTCTAAAAACATATTTTGTATCCCTGACATGAAAAATTTAAAAGCACTTGTGGAAAAAGCAAAACGATGTTTTACTCGTGCAAAATAACGACTTCGGTCGTACTTAAGCAACTCCCACAAGCATTTAATTCTTTTCGATTTTGAAGAAAATTAATACTTGTTGTATTTATTGAAATATTAAGTTATTAGTAGTTTACTCTAAAAATTACAAATTTTTGAATTAAAACTAACATTGAAATGATTACATTAGGAAAATCCTCAACTTTTCGTTACTAAAGAAATTTAATACTTAATACAGTGAAATCCATTTGTCTCAACCACGGTAAACTCGCCAACTCTATTAAGTCGACGTTTTTGAAGTGGAACCTCCAAATTCATTCGTTCATTCTACAATTTTTTTTATCGTTTTTTGTTTTTTTTAAGGGCGCAGATTATTTTCCAGTTTTTCACTCCAAAAGCACATCTCATTAGAAGAGTTGATATTATTTTTTAACTGCGGTTTTTCGTGGCAATTTAATTTTACTAAAGAGATGTCTCGCTCCACAGTTTTTGAATAAAAAAACTATTTCAAAAAAATATTTCATTGTCACTGTTTTAGCCTGCAATAATTTCGTTGTCTTATCATTTTAAATCGGTTATGTTGATTCTTTTATGTCGCCATACCAAAGTCATTCACATGTTAGGAGGCAAACATATAAATTTTAAGGCTGTTTGCCATCCAACATGGGGCATGACCTATAGCTTGAAAGTGTACGCCTCCATTGAGCTCGGGTCCGAGAAATAAAAGCGATGACTTAAGAAGTTCACGATAATCTTCTATGGGCTGTAACTCTGTTAGTTGATGCCGAATAAAGCGAATAAGGTCACCCATAACAGACATGAGGGCAGATGCAATGAATTTTAGTCCACTTTCAAACTTAGCCATTTTAATTGAACTCCAATACTCAATGAATCTCTGGAAAAACTTCATATTTGCTAGATGATCCCATCAGTGTTTTAAGCATCTTTGCAACAAATAGTTCCATTGCCAACATGTCACTGTTCCGTGTCCTGGTACCAAAATTGCAAGGTCACTGTTAGTGGTGAACTTGGATCAAAGATGCTAGAATTACTTTGATGACACAAGCATCAAAGAATATCACTATAATCAGATATGTAAGGGAGTGCTAAACATGCATTCTTAGCAATTCATTTTAGTTCGATGATGCCGATTTGACAAAAAAAACTCAATTTTACGAAAAATTCAAATTTTGAAAATTTTTGACCTCATTGAGCGATCAATATATATACTTATATGAAAATTAACACAGTTTCTATATATCATAAAAGGAACAACTTCAGAGAGTGGGCAACTTAAAATGTTAAGAGAAATTTTAGCTCATATATTTGAGTGGCATTCTACCCTACAATAACCCTAACCGGGTTCGATTGTATTACCCTTGCTACTGATTTTAGACCAGACGCAAAAAAAGGATCATCTCATGTTTTACGACGGTTCCCCCTGGATTTTGGCTAGAAGCAAAACAAGGTCATTTTCTCAATCTGTGCGAGGGTTTGCCCCCTTTGAACAATGCTGAAATAACGTTTCTGGTAAGGCTTGGACTTTCATCTTTGGCAGCAAGATTTATCTCGAGACACGTTAGGGATGCCCTTCCAGTTTTGAATTGCTTTACAAGTGCTCTAATTCAATAACTATGCAGCTCTGACTAATCAAATATGCATCAAAATTGTTGATCAAGATTTCTACTTTCAATTTATATATATTTTATAATGTTTCGAGATATTTAAAGCACGTATGTTGTTCCACAGTTCAGTCTAAATTTGATGACTAAACTTGAATGTCTTACATAAACAATTGTTAAATAAGTGTTAAATAATTCAGTACCAATCGCAAAATTAATTTCCTAAATTTTACATCAACTTTTATACCTTCAATGTTTTTAGAATACCAAATCCATTTTGTGTTTATCGGTTTTCATAGAAGTCTGTGTATATAGGAGCGTTCGGTTAGCGGAATTTTTACGGTTTTTCCTTTAATAATCTCTCGTTTTGTAAGTGAAGACACAACTAATTTTAGTTATGATTTTGAAATATTGTAATTTTATGGCTTGCATATATTTTCATGTTACGCTAAAGCCTGTCTGTTTTATTTTGAAGACGATATATCTGACTGGGATTCTATTTAATTAATCAGATCAGACGATGTCAGCAGGTATGATTTTGAAAATGTTAATCTATTTAAGCTTGCGATTAAAGTTTAGAATGAAAGTGGTATTCTTGCAGATCAAAACGAAGATGAAATACTGACTGTTAAACCTAGAGGTGACATAGATTTAAGCCTTGTGGAGAAGAGTGTACGTATTTTATGTCCAGATAATGCTGCTGTCATAGAAAACGTTTGGTATGATATATGCTCCTCCTCACCTACTAAGCAAATGGTAATTGGTGGTGTCTCAGGATGGTTTGTACTTTATCATATTAGAGTTATTTAGAGTTATTGTTATAATTTCACTTGATTACCAGGTGCACAGGTTATGTGGCAGGAAAGATCGGAAAAATGGTACTTATTGCATTTGGAGGAAGCATAATTATATTACAGGTCATTTGACTGTTCTTGTATGAAAGTGATTTGCCATGGTCTCAGGAATTGCATAAGTCTGATTACCTTAGATTTCTTGGTGAAGCTACTATCTAGCTATTTATCACAATTTGAAGATTTTGGTTCATCGCAACTGCACATTTTATAGGATAATTTGTAAGTCAATTGCTTTTCACCAGCTGGCTCAAAGTCAAGGCTTAGTTCAAATCAACTGGAAGGCCATTGAATCTAAAGTAACACAAACCCAAAAGAAAGTTAAACGAGAATTTTCAGATAAGCTGCCCACTCTGATTGAACGAGTAAACACGGTTTGATTTTATTTGATTTCTCACACATTGCCTAACCTGATGTTTACATGGTCACAGGTGAAAGATTACAGTAAGAGCCACATCTACCTATCTGGATCATTTTGTTTGGGTTTACTTTTTGGTGTTTTCAGCTAGAATTTGAGGCTCGCAATTGATGTACAATATTGAATAAACTTACAATGTATTGTTGATTGTTTGCTAAGATGATTTTTAAATGTAATTTTGCTCAAGCTTTGATGATTGCATATTTATTCACATGCCTGCATTTCTTCTGTGCCACCTTAAAGGAACAAATTATGTAATGAATTATCTAAATTCTTTATAACCATCGAATTACCATCACATTCTCTTCCGCTATTAACTGGATCGGGGCACCTGCATTGCCTTGACCTTTTCTGAACTTGATTTTCGCATCTTGACCAAGGCATCCAGCTGCACCACTGTCCATCCACTGATCAAATTCAAAAATTAATTTGGCATTTTAAAGTTGAATTCAAATTTAGTTTTGATGCTTGCTTCATTTCAGAAATTTAATTTCAGAGCTAATTGCAAATGATTAAATTAATTGAGAGGCATTAATACCTGGCTCAGAGCAATATTCGTTATTGTAACATGACTTTGTTCCTATCGACGACCCGTGGCACTTTTTGCCTCCAAACATCGGTCTTGGATTTGTACATCTTCTGTACCTTGTTTGTTGTCCTACTTCACTTGAGCATGAAGGGCCATCGCAAATATCCCATTTTGACCACTCTGACCACTGCCCATCAACTGCCACAAATAGATCTTTTATGTTATTGAATGCCATCCAAATTGCTCCAAGTGTTTTTAGTTGCCTAATCTTTTGTTGAAAATCAATGTTTCTTATATTTAAAATAATGAAATGCATCTCTACACGTTAACCGTGCTAGGTCTTCTCACCTCTGCAGTTATATCTGAGTGTGCAGGCAACGATTTCTTTTGCTTTTCCCAGACATTCCATGACTAGTTCAGCTGAAGTGATCCTGTTAGAAATGATTTCCTCCTTGGTAGAATAACTCACATGGCAATTACGAGTCCTTTCTTTTGTTCCATCTCCACAAAATGGCGAGCACACTGACCACTCTGACCATTCAGACCATTCTGCCACTCCTTTGCAATTGGAATTCAAATTGTCATTTACTTCAGCAAATTATCGTCATCCATGCTAACCTATGCAGTTCTCATTTTCATGGCGGCACACCGTTTCCTGTACTTCGTCGGGGCAATTTATCGCCATGCATCTTCTGATCCTCTTCTGTGTTCCAAGACCTCCACAAATAGTTCCATTACATGTACTCCATTCACTCCATGGACCGAAGTCGAGTGCTATCCTGTTTGCTGAAAATGAAGGCAAGCCACAAGTGGCAACATTCATTGTCCCTTTCCGTGTATACCTATGTTTTTCAATATACACACGGACTAACGCAGTGTAGCAAATACGATTATTTATCCTTTCTAAACTTTTGCTAATTGCTATCAGATGAAATGAAATCTGAGGATGTGAAAGAATACGAATATTTTTGTCGATGATAAATACATCGCAAACAGTCAGCGCATTCATACGACACCGTTATCTTCTGCCAACCGATCGAAACAAATTTGCCTCTGGCCATAGCAGATAAGCAGAATCGAAATCCATGAAAGCAGAAAATTCTTTAGTTGTGCATCTAATGTCTCCAAGGATCCTTAATGCACCAAAGATTATTTTCTTTTAAGTAGAGTAGATCTACAGTGAGAATGTCGTATGTGAATCCTAACGCAGTTTGTGACGAAGCAATAAAGTAGCGGGTTTAATTAGTTTATAAAAGTTTTTAACTTTTCAATGAAATTGATTTTTTCCATTTTAGCATTTCCTGTCCTAGTGTTGAACGATGGCAGTAATTTCATTAATAATTACTAATATATCCAAATAGAGTACAATGTTAGTTTCATGTTACGTTGCACATAAATAATTTATAATCGTGGGGTTTTCATGATTTTGGGACGGCAAAACTTGATGCGTTTGAGCATTCGGTTTCTTCTAATGTAGGCACAGAAGTCATGAAGAACAATAATTTGATTAGCTGGTCGCATGCGTAGCATAACGTCGGAGTAGCAGTGATTTGAAATTTATTATTTAGTATTTACTTATGTGATAATTATTTATTAATACTTGTGTTTTTTTTTTGTTTTTTTTTAAATTTTATTTTTGAGGTAATCGCGAATTAATTTTTCGTTCTATTGAATGTAGAGGACGCTCTATTGAAAACGTAGGCCCACATCTGGTCGTCATCTTTGAAACTTTCCTAGTCACTTTTTTTGAAGTCATCAACATTCCAATCAACGCATCACCTTTAGTTCCAATGTTGACTTATGAAGAAGCTTAGTGGCCAGTTTCGGCAGCAACGCCATCTTTAGAGCCTCCGTATCATCAACATGGAAATTAGTATTAAAAACGATACATAATGATATTTAAGCATCATATAAAAGTTTATATGCCCGTACAAATAAACATATAAAGCGGTGAGTTAATACGAATTACAATAAAATGGCGAAAGCATGTCTTGTTATAAAATGATTATCACAATCGCATTAGAATATAAATAAACCGTGGAAAATACATTTGAACATTTACAAAGATTCAAAAACCTACTGAATCTTTATATGAAACCGATAATTTGGACATACGTACCGAACAACCGAAAGTCGACGTAAGGATGCCTTAATAAATTTTGAACACTGATTTGATAATTACTTATTGTTACCTATGTGTTACCTGTTTCTGCATAAAGATGGGACCAGCAAGAAGCAATTACCAGGATGAAACAAGCAACGATTGGTTTCATTTCGACATTTCAGTTCTCCTTCCGTCTTTTGCTTTTATTGAGGAACATCGCTGTGCGCTCCCGACTGTCAATCGATTGAGAGCGTCCATTGAATTTTTAATAAAATTAATTTATTTAATTTTGATTATCTCTGCAATCTAAATATGGGCGAATGATATAGTAAATAGTAGTTTAGTATTTTTAGTTTTGTCGGTGGAAGTCAATGCATTTGCGAGACAAAAAAGAGATCAACTTTTCTGTCATTCTGAGCTGCATGCTGGTTAAGTGACCATGATCATGAATTACCCAGATGAGGTGATGAAATGATTGCAGGATAGGCAATGGAAGCGGAACGTCCTGTAAAGGTGAGGTGAGAATCGAAAGTAACACCGAGAAGTTTCAGATTAGGAAAGAAAGAAACGAGGGTGCAGCTCCGTTTATGGAAGGTGGAGGCGACAGAGTTTTAAGGCGGGGAGTGTGCACATACAGGGATGTCAATTTGCAGGGGGTAACGGCTTCCCTCCCTAACAACTTTAGACTAAAAGCAAAAAGGTCATCTCGAGTTGTGATAAGGTCCACTTTACATATCACTTAGCATATTGTTAGATAGACTTCACTCCAACTTCGGTATCGAAGGCCTCGCACTCTCTTGGCTCCACTCTTACCTCTCCAAAGATCCCAATACGTTAAGCTGGGCTGCCATACTTCCTCTTCTGTTGCTCTCCTCGCTGGAGTTCCCCAGGGCTCTGTCCTAGAACCCCTACTTTTCACAACCTACACTTCACCCCTGTCTGACATAGTCAAAAATTTTGACGTGTCCTTCCACCAATTCGCGGACGACACAAGTCTCTACTCTGTTCTCTCCAGCGACAGTGTCTCCGCTCAACTTGATAATCTGCGAAAATGCACAGACGCCATTAACGACAAGCATCTCGTATACTTTCTCCAACTCAACCCGCAAAAATCTGAAATAATGTTTATCGGCACACCTTTGCAACTCAAGAACCTATCCCGGCACCCTTCCTCCTTCTTCTTCTACCCTAAAACTCCTCGGTGTTACTTTTGACTCCCACCTCAGCTTCAAGCAACATGCCTCCTCCATAGCAAAATCCTGCAACAACCTCATCTGGTCTATACCTTTATCCTCTCCCTTCAGCGCATCCAAAACAAGTTAGCTAAACTTGTTCTCCTTGATCCTAATCTTAACAGCTCCGAGGCCCCGACGCAACTGCACTGGCTACCCAAAGCTACATCATCGCATCATTTACAAAATGTCTTTGCTCACCTATCGCACCTTAACCACATACAACCCCCCTATAATCTCATTCGCCATCGCCACATCCCCGATCGCATCCGCTCATCAGCAACTAACATTTTTTTATTAGTCCATCCGAACTGTGTTATCTGTTAAGGACCACACTCTGTTTGACAAACGAATTAATCATATAAATTGAAAAAGTTTTACATCTTGCAATAAATCAATTTTTATTTGAAGACAAATTTAAGGCATTGTGCATGCAAACCAAAAAATCAACCAATTCCGCCAAAAGAGGACATTAAAATAAATTAAAATACAAAATTGAAAACGTGTCAAATTGGATTCAAACATCTCTTGATTAGTTTAATGGAACCTCAACAGTGTCCATAAAATGAACAATTTCTAACGTTGGCTGTGATGAAAATAGAAAGAATGATGATCATAATGATGCCTGCTATGATTCCAACGGCTGACATGACATAGGAACTGATCAACAATGGTCTTGCAGAGTTAACGTCACCATTTGAAGCTGATGATTGGCCCACCACTGATTAAAATATTTTTATTAATTGTAAGTGCGTTCGGCTCAGTATTAATTAAATGTAATCGTAAGAACTAATTTAATGATCATTTATAATTATTAATTAATAAATAAGTAATCGTTAGCAAGTGATTAAGTATTATATTGACTTCTAAATAGTTTTATTAACATCACTTATTTAAATTTTACCATCATAAATTCGTGAATAAGTGCTGAAAATATTTGGATTTAGTGCATGCCACGGTCAACAGCAGTTCAAAATATGTCAACTCACAAGCTAATATGAAAGCAACAAATCCAAAGACAGCTCCACAACACCAATAGACAAAACAAGACAACAAAATTGCTCCGGTGAAGTTCACGTATGGTCCATTTGCCACAAAAACTGGTTGACCAACTGGTTGAACTACGTACGTCGTTTGAGCAGCATACTGAGGTGGCGGGTACGTAGGCGCGGTTGGATATTCAGGCTGAGGGTAAGGTGGAACCTCGGTAGATTTGGAGTCCATAATTCTTGAAAACATTAGAAGTTGTCATTAAAATCATTTTATTCTTTATTTGCCTAGAAATAAATATTTAAATTATTATTTAAATATGTGGACTTAGCCTAAAGTCTCACAGTTTTCGAATAACTGAGACAAACTCACTCAAGTAACGGGATGCACAGAAAGCTGGTAGTATCAAAGGTTGCTTTTAAGACTGTTTCTCATTACAGCTGATGCTTCGCCCTCTAGGCGAAGCTGTTTTCATATGGGGCGAATATTATTTGAAATTTCTGAGTCAAACGATACCAAACACTTAAGATGAAATATGACTTGCATTTTTATGTACTAGTCTGTTGAATTTACTCGTATAAAGGTTTTCCTTATTTTTAAATTCTAAAATACGAAGGTGGTTAGGATTATAGAGGCTTTAAATAACGGTTCTGAGACACCGCACTTTGCTGCTAATATTATTAATCTTTTATAGCATCAACCATTCAATAACGATTAAAATTATGACATAATATTGTTTCGTGGTGACCATCTTTAAATCTTGAAATTTTACAGTCATAACTTTATTTGCTTTTCCATTACGAAATAGATAACACAATTATTATTGATAACACAGGAACCCGAAATAGTTGGTGGAGACCCTGTTCACAGCTCATGTTTAAGAAACATGTTCAACGCGATCATGGACCTAACAAATTAACATGTGTTTATCAAAAACAAATTAGCCAGTTTGAGTGCCTGCCAAGCGACAGAAAGACCTGAGGCAATTAATGCGCACAAAGATAATTCTAATATTTTATGAGTTGAATGTATGAAATTGATAAAGATAAATTTTGGATAATTGTTTTATCAGTTCAATAAAATGATGGAACTGATGAATCTGATAGTACGCCTATTACCACAACATCCAGGGGTTTCGACGCCCGGAGCGAAAAATGTGGCGACCCGAACTTAACTTTAATCACTTTTCATCCAATTTTGATAATTTGATCATTTTTACCTCCGCTTAACTTTATCAATTTGCCGTTTTCCTCGCCAAGCCACTGAAATAGAAAAACATTCGACTTTCCCATAGAAAATGATAGGAGACATTACAAAAAGTGACAATAATATTCAATTTAACAGCTACTTTATTTATCTTCAAAATAAATTAATCACAAATTCAAAATGTTTCAAAGATACACATTCAAAATTGTGTAATACAAACATTTTTATTTCGGAGGTGTTAGTTTTTTTGCATAATTTTATTAGGGAATCTTTGGACACTTGTTGTTATGGGAGTTGGTCAAAATTTTTCTTAAACTAGTTGATATAATTAATCTCATGCGGTCTTCCATGTTTCAAGTAGAAGTGCAACACTGTGACTCAACCCGGGTTACGCAACTTGGAATCTGTGGAATGATTCCACAAATTGGAACTTGTTATTTATCTCGAGTTTATGAGTTTATTTGAAATAACTTAAAAGAAATTCCAACATGGCATCATCGATAAATTAAATATTTTTAAGGTTCAAAATGCAAATAACAAGTTTATGGAGAATAAATTTAAATATGAGAAATGAATTGTACTCACAAGCAGAAGTCGTTTTTCGTGCTTATTCTTCTCAGGAATTTCGTGAGGTTTAAATAGTACTTGTTTTCTTAAAAATTATGTTAAATAATTTTAATTACTAATTATTATTACTAACTCAATGACAATGACAGTAACAACAACAATAACGACAAAGACAAAATCAACGACAACGACGTCATCATGGTAATGATAATAATGGCGAAGACGATGGCGGCGACGGTGATGATGATGACGACGACGACGATGACGACAACGATGACGATGATATTGATGATGATGATGGATGGCTTTTCATATCATGATTCATTAGAAAAATATTAGAGATAAGAACGAAGGACGTCATTTTCAGGGACGTCATTTCAGAAATTTCCAAGGGGGCAAACCCTTGCACAACTTGACGAGGGTGACCCGTCATAACAGCCCGGCGACAAAATAGCCCCGTCAAAATAGCCCCGCGTCAAAATAGCCCAGGACAAAATAGCCCCGTCAATACAGCCCGGTGACAAAATAGCCAAGGACGAACAAACCCCGTCAAAACAGCCCCGACAAAATAGCCCCGTCAAAACAGCCCCATCAATGTATTTAAAAAATTTGTAAACTGAATGCATTAACCGATAACTGGTTCCAAATTTAATTCGAAATTAGTGGTTTGAAGATTTATCGTCTAAAATATTATTAGGATTCCGGCTACTTCCTCACTTTATATGGACTTTTCAAGCTGGTATTTAATATATATTATCCTCACCTTATCATCACGTCATGTGGACATGTAACAAATCAACAAAGAACCAATTCTACCGCTATTTTGACGAGGCTTGAATAGTCTTGGGCTATTTTGTCGCCGGGCTACACTGACTGGGCCGTTTTGCCGGAGCTGTTTTGACGGGGTTATTTTGTCTTGGGCTATTTTGTCGCCGGGCTGTTATGACGGGGTGCCCTTGATGAGATGACCTTTTTTTTTACTTCTAGCAAAAATTCAGGGTGGGGGCAAACCCTCACGTGAGGAGATGACCTTTTTTGGGGTCTGGTTTAAAGTCAAGGGAAGGGTCCTTTGCCCCCGCCTCCCAAAATTACGTCTCTGGTCATTTTATTTTTTCCATGAGGTTAACAAACCCTCGCGCATGAGGAGATAACTTACATTTCGTATAGCCAAAAATGGGTTGAAGGGCGTTGGCTATCTTGCCCTCTTCTCGAAATAACGTCCCTGTCTTGAAGGTAATTAATTTTAAAGAAATAGCACCAGGATGTATCAAGAGCCAATTATTACTTACGTCCTGCTTTGTCACTCACACCTTTCATCTAATTACTGAGTTTATGTTGAAAATCATGGCGCACACAAATCGGTGAAGTATAGGCTGTCTTTCTCGAATGCGGAATTAATAGCAACTATCAGCCGGTTGACTTTTTTTATTTTATCATAGAGAATAACAGAAAATGAATTCTGAAGTGTGGCCAAAAACAAAAAAACCGAAGATAAAAATTATTGCAACCGAAAACAAACCGAATTTCGGTCCCAAACCGTAAAAGAAAACGAAAATTTGAACATCATCTCGGTCGAAGTTGACTTTTGCCTCGGTTGAAGTGGGCTTTTGAATCGGTTTTGAATCCGCAAAATGTTTAATGTTAAATATTGTTTTGTTGTTCAACGTAATTTCTACAGTTGTATTTTTATACATGGTGCTAATAATAGTGCAAAATACACTCGAGTTGAGTATTTCTTCTCTTCTTAGAACATCAAGAGAAGTTTTTCTGATTGAAGTACATTTTGCCTCCAAATTTATTTTATCTGTCTCTATTAAAAACATCATGAATTATTCTTTCCATCATCGTCATCATCATTCATTATTCATCGTAATCATATGATCGTCCGTCAAATGATAGAAATTAATGGATCAAGCTTCAACAAGGAAAGAATTGAATAAATTAATTTCTCCAATACTTTATAAAAAGTTCAAGACTGTTAATAGTTATAGTAGTGGCACTAAGGTTCAGGGTTACCAGTGAGATTTCTGAAAAAAGCCCAGATCGCCCGACCGAAAAAACAAGAAAAGCCCAGATCACATTAAACCAGCTATTATCATTTTTTAATTACGATTCATGTCATTACACTTATGGGTTCCCAATTAAAAATCAATAAAAATAAATTATTAATGAAACAAATCAAACACAACTTTATTTTATTTCAAAAGTTCAACAGAGTCCGTGTCAGAAATTGCATCATCATAAATATCAAAATTAAATAAAGGTTAGACCAATAATTATTATTTAATTCTAGCATAATTTCATTTTAATAGAAGAATTCATCAGAGTCAGTGTTGGAAACTGCATCATCACAATTAGCAAAATTTAATGTGAGTCTTGGATGATATATTTTCCTATTGTTGTCATATCTCTGCCAACAATGTCCTAGCGTTACATCACCAACCAAACTCTTGCCAGGAATGAACTTGGAACAACATCCATCTCCGGCAATTGCTTGTTTAGCTTCTAAGTGAGAGCTCAACGTCCCAACCAAGAGTTTGTTAGGTTAAGTTACTTTATCTTGAATTAAGATCTCGTTACAAGTTTTATAAAACTGGCCAAAATCCGAAGCTGTACCTCGGGCCTTCATGTTTTTACATGTTTCTGCGTCTGCTTGTGAGCCATCAGACCTCATTTATTGGTGTTATTCAACAAACTTTATATTTCACTCCAGAGCGATTGGTGGAATCTGCATGCATCCTTTAGATTGATGTCTGTCAAAAATCATCATTAAATGCTTAATACACATCATAGCTTTCTTACGAGGTGGATAAATACTGCTAGCAAATGGAGTAACTGCGTCACCGTCCGTTGTTCAAAAAATCAAAGTTCAAAAGTTCAATGTGGTGAGCGAGCGCAAAGTTGGCGGAAAAGAAGGAAGCCGGTAATGATGAAGATTCTTTATCGAAGGAATGAAGGAATGAAAAGTACATAACATTATTTTTACCCGTTAATATTTCCAGAAATGTTGCGTAATCGAGATGCTAGGGCTTATTTTCGAGAGATGGCTTACATTTTCATTATACAAATTAACAAAGAAATCTATTGGAAATTGTACCACGAACACCCCACACAGATGGAATGAATTGCGTTCGTTAAGGTAATGTAACTTATTATCTTGCTAAGTTTAATTTTACAAATCTAACTATGCAAATAAGAGTTAATAAACATGGTTTTTAATAAAACGGGAACAAGTACTTGAGGTCCAAGTACAGGTACTCAAGATCAAAGCAAGAGTACAGGTACAAATACTTCAAATCGATACATCTCTCAAGTCGAGCACATCAATCAATGTCTTGAGACAAGTTGTCATGGGAACAAATAAAAAAGCATTTCCAACAACTTCCTGCAGAGTCCTTTATTCAAATCTTTTTCTACAGTCTCCAATAGTTTACGAGCAGAGGGAGCACTTGTGATTTAAACGAGTTTGAGTGATCAAAACGATTAAAGTATATTTTTATAAAATAACTGATCTTACAATATTTCCGATAAATTTTACTTGGTAACCAGTCTGAATTACGTTATTAACAACATGGAATTGATTCATAATATTTAAACTCAGTCAGCTATGCAGCTTAATGTTTCTAAAGTCAATAAGTGGTTGTGATAGAGACTAGTTATTACGTTAAGTGTTTTTCTAAAACGTATTTACGAATAATTTAGAAACTTAATCATAGTTTGTCTTCAGCATTTCAATAAAATGAGTCTTGTTTTTTACGTTACGAAGTTGCCAAGGTTGACAGTCTTTTCTGAATTTCTGGCCATCTTTGAATACTGTAAATGAGCGGGTTTAAATGATTTTATGAGATCGATAGTTTGTGATGCAGTATTAAGTCTATTGACTTAAAATGCAGGAAGAAGTGTATCTTAAATATGAGTTACTTTTAATTACATTAAAATTTTAATAATACAAAGAATATTCATCGATTTATTAAAAAAAGTAATACCGCGTTTCGTCGAAAATAAGACAATCTCAATATTAATTTTTGCTCCAAAAGATGCGCTAGGGCTTATTTTCGGAGAGTGTCTTATATTTGTTTAATCAGCAACCAACCAGCACATTTTTTCATGTTATACAATTTATTATGCTACAGGAGGCGAGGAGCATGGTTGAATAGTTATTAACTGATTAATTAATTATTAAAAGTAATATTTTACAAGAATGTTAGAAAAGACTTCAACTGGAGATTTATAAAAAAAATTAGTCAAGTGCAGTTATATCAACTTATTCACTGTAAATTTCCAAACTCTGACTGTCTGAATTGTTTGCGAATCCATTTCCCGCGTGTTTATCCGCGAGGAAACTCTACTTAAAGGAGTATTTTTTTGTCCCTTGCTACATTCCGCGATTCCTTTCTTGCATTCGACGAAATGGCTTTTTCTATTTGAACTCATCTTGTCAAAATAATTAATGGTAAATCTATCACACATACGACACACTGGGTTAAGAAGATTCATAAAAAACAATCCGATGCAACTGTATTCTAGTCCCAGTTTTCTGTTTGCGGTGTCTGCTTATTTTTATTAGCCCCTTATTTTACATGAACATACTTACAGAATTCATAATTTTCATTGTCAGTACTTTATTATGTTAATATTTCACTAAAATTTTACTGATATTATATTATTAATTTCAATATGCTATTGAGTGTTGCAACAGACCTATGGTATGACTGTAAATACGATGGTATATGGCAGGGGTACTCAAACTGCGGACCGCGGTCCACAATCCGGACCGCCGATAGCTTTTAAGTGGACCTCCAATAATTTCCAAAAAAATAAATTTAAAAATTTAAAAAGTTAAAAAATTCTGAATTCTGGTCTAAGTTTGTAATTGAGGGTCAATACCCTTGCTCCAAGAAATTGGCTTTATCAGTTCTGACAATATTTGGATCAACTTACACCTGTGAATCATCATTTTCAACTATGAACATTATCAAGTCTAAAAATCGAAGTCAATTAACTGATGTACATCTTGGAAATTGTTTGAGAATTGCAATTACTAGCTATTCTCCAAATATCAAAGAAGTCATGAAGGACAAGCAGTTCCATGCATCACACTAAATAAAAAGTCTGACAGCATTTTAATATTAATTCATTACTTTTTACTTTACCCCCCCCGGGTCCGCATGACTTTGACCCTTGTGGACCGCCACCTATCTGAAAATTACGTAATGTGGACCCCGGCCAAAAAAGTTTGAGTACCCCTGGTATATGGCCTTTCAGCGTGTTCGTCACGCATGCTGTTACTGAGTGGTCCAAAAACTTGGACACGTTAATTTACACAGGTGTGATTTGAAAGATGATTGACGGTTCGATCAAAGTTCAGCAAAATAAAAAAAAATAGCAAGAAATTAAATTGAATACCGATAATGCCTAATTATTGATGCAAATTATTTTAATTATTCAATTTTGTTAACTATATGCTTAACCGTTCTTCAGTACTTGGGTCTCAGTTCTAGGCGTCATTTTATCAAATAATAATGATGATAATAATAATATTACTATTATTATATTATAACAATTTTAATATTAAATTATAATATTAAAATAATTAATAATTATAATTAATATTATAATAATAATATAATAATTATTATTAATTAATATTATAATAATAATATAATAATTATTATTAATTAATTATTATTAATAATTATTATTAATATTATTGACGATAGGGTTAAAAAGACTAATAGGATACTAGTATAAAATTATATGCGTAACAACATCCTGAATGAAGGTATTTTTAACTGATCTGATTCGTGTACCTGAAGATATTAGATTTAACGTTAATAGCTGCTGGGATAAGCTGCAAATACTGGTTGTCTAAAATTAGAAATAATATTATTTAATAATATAATAATAATAATAATAATAATCACATTATAATAATATATATTTTAATTATAATAATATAATAATATACTATTATTATAATATTATAATAATATTATATTAATAATAATAATATAATAATTATTATTAATATTATAATATTATAATAATATTATATTAATAATAATATATTATTATAATAATATTATATTAATAATAATAATATAATAATATACTAAAAATAACAATAATATGATATTGTAATAATAATAAAGAAATCATCGTTAAATTTACCAGATTAAAAAATCAACAGAATTTAACAAAAGCATTGTTTCTGAGAAAGGTACTTATCTCGTAATAAGAGTCACCAGTGATTCAATGGAGTTTGAAATTATTCGAATGAGAGGAAAGATAAATTGCTAAATATGAGATGAGGTTTTGAGGCTTCTAGAAATGCGATGACTGCTTGTCACGCTTCAGTAATTATGGTACCTAAATTAGGGCGTTGTTTACGTAATTGACTATGGTACGATTACCAATCGTTTCTCAGACATTGTGACTGTTGTTCCATTTCACCGGAAATGAATGCAACTGCTTACTGGGCACTGCTTGTTTAGCTACATTTATAACAAGGGTGCAGTTTCCAACAACAAATTATACTATTTTATTGCAACGATAAATAACAATTAATAATGCCAACTGTAACAACAGAAGGCTCTTCTGATTTGTAGTAATTCATAGAAGATAAAAATTTCAAGCATTGGTTACATGCAGTGATGGGCACCAATCAAATCAAATCTCAATGGTCAAATCTCAAATCATTTGTAAAATGATTTAAATCTCAACTACCAAATCTCAAATAGAATCAAAAAATTCCAAATAGAATCAAATCCCAAACGCCCAAATACCAAATCAAATCAAATCTTCCGAAAATTTCTTGCTGCCCTATCTTCGCAAATTTTTTCGAGCAAAACACAATGAATTTAACAGCCAACATTTTTACAGTTTTATTATTATTTTTTTATTTATTTATTGAAACCAAAAAGAGGTGTCTGATAACCAGTACATATAGATAATCAGTACATATTACCGTTTAAAAAAATCATTCATACACCAATAGCTATCCGTCATTTGGTTATCTATAAAAAATTTCGCTAAAATCCCATATTTCCTGCTATCTAACTCGGACATATTTAAAACGAGGTAAAGCTACAAGTAGAACAAAAGCATGTAACCTACAACAATGTTTATGTGACGGGGAGGACGCCAAAGATATAGAATTCTTAAATTTTTAATCATTTTTACAAAATTAAAAATATATAACCATCTTTATTTCAATGATTTGCTTTTTCAAATCAAATCAAATCAAAAAAAGGCAAATCTAATCGAATCAAAATCACTGAGGCAAAAATCGCATTCAACAATGTTCAAATCAAATCGCAACCTTGCCTAAATCACGATTCAAATCATTTCAAATCGCAATCGCGATTTATTTTGCCCATCACTGGTTACATGCGATTACATTCTGCTTGCAGCCAGTGATAGGTTTTATAAAGAGTCTCGAAGTGGCAGAGTATTCAGTCATTTGGACACTTTACACAATGAGGGCCATATTTCTGCTAGTGGTTGCGTTCGTGTATTTTGCTTTTGCCGGAGCCCAACGTAAGAACCTAATCTAGATATTTTACTTAGGTCATGGTGGTATATCTTTTTAGTATATGTTTTAATTTTAGATTTGTTTAATTTCTTATTGGTGAAGTTCCATCACATTTATTAGTGAAAACATTATAAAAATTTAAATGGTAATTGAGAATTAAAAAAAAATTTACAAAAGTTCAATTATGTATAACTAATGGGCGCCTCTGCGACGCACAGTTTTAACTATTATAATTACTATTAATTAGTAGGGAGAGTTGTTGATATTATAACATTAATTCCTAATTTATTATCATAACAATCATCTTAATTTTTGTAATAATGTAACTTAAAAATATTGACAATTTTATTGACATTTTGAAAAATATGCTTTCAATATTTTTTATTAAAATACATTTACTAATCAAATTACACAAACCTGTGAAACAAAATATTTCATTATAAATATTATAAAATCAAGTATTTAATAGTATTGGTGGTTATTTAAATTAACTGTCAATTTAAATATTTAGTTAGAAATTCGACCGATAGCCAATATCTTTTATTGGTGAATAACAGCCATTGTAACATGATTAATATATGTAACAAGGTTGAATAGATTTGTATGTATTAGTTTAACAGCGCAATCTCACTTATGTAGATTATAAATCGTAATAAATTTAATCACATGATGAAATAAAGTATCTGAAATAACGTATGTCTATATATCATTACAGCATATCGATACCCGTATATCATATATTTATATTATGTTAATAATTATATGTTTAAAATTTTATTAATTTAAATTTATAATTAATCAATTAAAATTAATTGTTTTTTTGAAAAAATAAATCTTAATTTTGTTACGTAGTATGTCCTCTCGTAAAATGCCGTCCCTGCAAGAGCGGATACAGGTTGGACTACTCTGGGTGCCAGACGTGCAATTGTGTGGATCCTTGTGAGGTAAGTAAAACTCAATTTAGTTGTAATATGTTGCATCTTAAATGATGCAAAAAAACACGATAAATACAGATGAACAGTTTTAAAATATATTATTTCATTCTGATTCCAGATGAAAGGTTTTTAAATTCTATTTATTGATCGTCGTTGCTATGCCAATTTAAAATTCTAAAAACTTGCAAGACTGATAATAATAATAATAATAAATTTAAAAAAATGGTAATAACAATAATAAAATAATAAAACGATAATAAACATAATAATTATATTAATATTTTATCATAATCTGATTTTATACATTATGCAAACGTTTTATACAGTATAAGAAATGCGAAGAGGGCCAAATATGTACAAGTAGGCAGATTCAGTGCATCAGAGCACCTTGCTATCCATTGGGCGGATGCAAGACAGGTTATTTAAATTTATTTTGATTCTTTGCCAATGTTTGAATAACTCTTGGATAAAAAAAAAAAAGATAATTGTAGGAAGATTTTATAAAATCAAAATAATTTAAAGATAAATAAATTAATATTAAAATTTGTTCTTTGTAAAAATAGTCATCAAAATTTATTTCTTAATTTCAGTCTGCCCTCAAATCCGTTGCGTTGCTCCTTGCAAAAGTGGCTACAGGAAGGACTTCAACAAATGCCAAACATGCGAGTGCGTGGATCCTTGTGAGGTAATCATAAGTTGCTTTATTAACAATTTATCTCCTTACAGTTTTTATATTAACTATTTATTACATTTTAAATTTAACTTCTCTGTAACTTTTTGTTCGATTTCTACTATTTAATCACAGTTAATAATAATAATTTCAAAAATAGCTCAGGCTATGACTAATTTAATCAATATTTATTTAAAATTCAATTGTCGTAATTAAAAAATAAAAAAATTATTAACAGAATTATTTACAGGAAAATTAAATTTTGAAAAAAATGAAAATATAACATGAATCACAAAGTGTCCAAAACTAATTTTCAATCAATTATTTATAAAATTGCGACCATAATATTCAAACAGTATCATAGATGTGAAAAGGGCGAAGTGTGCAAAAGACAACAGGTTTTTATTTATTTATTTATTTATTTGATTATAGTCCGTTGCATGACTGAGATGAATTGGACTTGACAACAGGTTTTCTGCATTGCTGCTCCTTGTTACGACATCTACGAATGCGTTAAAGGTGAAATTCCCAATTGAAAGATTCAAAGTTGTCTTCGTTGAACACATTCATATCCAATGAGTCTGATTTTCTATGACATCAGATTATCTATCTAAATTTTTGTTTCTATTTTTGGTCTCAAAATTTGTTCAGAAATAGTTGAAGTGTTCAAGAGAATAAATCTAACAATTCTAAATCCATGCTAATAATAGTATTACTATTATTGGCGTACAAGTTAGCTAAGAGAGTGGCGTGCCTGCGGACGACGGTAAAAGCAACAGTAGTTACGTGTCGTATTCGAAACCCAACTTAAACTGCAATAAAGCGCCCCTTGGATGCGATGCTATACAAATGGGGTGACCCGTCATAACAGCCCGGCGACAGAATAGCCCCGACAAAACAGCCCCGTCAAAATAGCCCGGCGTCAAAATAGCTCAAGACAAAACAGCCCCGACAAAACCGCCCCGACAAAACAGCCCCGTCGAAACATCCCGGCGTCAAAATAGCCCAAGACAAAATAGCCCCGTTAAAATGACCCCGTCAAAATAGCCCCGACAAAATAGCCCGGCGACAAAATAGCCCAGGACAAAACAACCCGGCGACAAAATAGCCCCGTCAAAATAGCCCCATGATAACTCCATGTCAAAGTATTTTTAAAAAATGTTGTGAAACTGAATCAAAATTTAATTCGAAATTAGTGGATTGAATGCTTTGAGCGTTTTGAGTATTGTTTGTTGTTATTATTGTTCTCTAGAAGTTTAATTTGCATAGTCTTGCTTATTCAAATTTGTATCTGGCTTACAAATTTGTTTTGACAAGTTGCTTGTGAGAGGTCGTTTTCAAAATTGAAATACGTTTTGAACAGATTAATAAATTTTCTGAACCAGTCAATTCTACGATCATTCATGCTGATGTCTTGTGAGAAAGACTCTTTTCCAAGAATCAATAACAATGAAATCATTGATGTTTTAGCATCGACTAGTGAAACGATGAAAAAGCTGTTATAATAGTTAATAGTGAATAGAAATTTTAGACTCTAGTGTTCTTATGTTTAAGTTGATCAAACTAGGAGTTAAATAAAATTTCCCGGGCCGGTTTTTTAATCCAGTCCGACCCTGGTGACAGGGCTGTTTTGACGGGGCTATTTTGTCGCCGGGTTGTTTTGTCCTGGGCTATTTTGTCGCCGGGCTATTTTGTCGGGGCTATTTTGACGGGGCCATTTTGACGGGATTTTTCCGCCCTGGGCTATTTTGACGCCGGGCTGTTTCGACGGGGCTGTTTTGTCGGGGCTGTTTTGTCGGGGCTGTTTTGTCTTGAGCTATTTTGACGCCGGGCTATTTTGACGGGGCTCTTTTGTCGGGGCTATTCTGTCGCCGGGCTGTTATGACGGGGTGCCATACAAATGGTTGAGCACCCCTGACGCTTACGCCTATGGCGCTATACAAATAAACTTATTATTAGTAGTAGTAGTATTTGGTTTTATTTAGAATATCCTTTGTACAAATTTGCTCCTTTGTAACTGTGGATAAAAAGTCGACGAGACGCCTAAAATGCGGGGTATGAACAGACACAATAAAAAATAATGTTGCAGCAACATACATAATCAAGTAATTCTGAATGCATTTTAATATGCTGGGTGTGTTGTGCAGTAAAGGTCAGATAACAATTTATAAGAAAGTAGTAGTGCCCTGTCTCATTCCGCCTTGCCCTGTGATTGAAAGATGTTACAATACGAGTAAATATAAATACGATCATTACGATGTTAACTAGAATCATTTTAAAGGATATTTGGAAACTTCTGTCTGAAAGCACCTGATGGAAATCTCCTACAAGATCAGAATATCTTACCAAAGAATAGCTTGACGATTATTTAATAACTTATAATTAACTTTTGATTCATGAGTTTAAATGTTAAGTGCGTACTGCTTTTTTTTATTTGTAAATCCAAATTCCATTTGTTTACATTGCTTATCTAAGAACACAAATATCATCAAAAGGCTGTTTGCATTGCTTAGTTAATTCGAACAATATGGCAAGTGGTGTTGAGATAAATGCCCCTATTGTCCTTAGAAATCAATGTAAAAAGATAGAAAAGATGAAACTTTAAACCATTTTTATTAGATAGGTATGTACATCAATAATTGTGCAAATAGTGCAGGCCCGTATTTAGGGGGGGGGGTTACGGGATCAAACCCCCCGAAATATTAAAAAAAAGTTTTATTAATTTATATAACATCCTAAAATCATAAAACCTTAAAATCATCTCTAGTTATTATTACTATCATTTGATTTTGATTTTGAACATCAACATGCCCCCCCCCCCCCCCCCGAAATCATTTTCTGATTACTATTTAATAGTGCAATTATTTATAACAATTTACCAAATTTAGTTTATACATATTTATTACAAATATTTTAGGAGATAGATTTAATTGAAATTGGCTTCAGTTGGAAAAACCCAAACTATATAATAAACTTATATAAACGTTCTTTAAACAATTTTATAGAAACAAAAATGTCTTCAAAATATTCAAAAGTCATTTGAAATTTTGATGAGGCACAAAAGAGAATAAATTAGATCATTCGATTTCTTCGTCAAATGGAAGGCTGTCATCTCGTCGTATGAGATTACAAATTAGCCATTAGGGGCATCAGTCCATGAATAATTTACATACTCAGATTCTACAAATACCACTTCAACCGAGGATTTTACAGTTAACCTTCAAGTGACGTTTAGTGCAATGGCTTACTTCGGAACTGGTGAGTGCGATATAATGGTGACATTTCATAAAATTGTGTTCTAGAAATATTTTCAACCTGACTTTTATTTTGGGTCATCATTTTAATTAAGCATTTATTTGCTTCAGTTGTCTTGGCTCTTCTGGTTGTGGCATTAAGCAGTAGCAACGCTGCTTTTACCTTCATTCCCGCTGCTGTGAGTTCATTTTTATTTGGAACTAATTTATTATAAATATTGAGATTAATATTTAATTGTATCCTGGATATCTGTGCTTGCTGACCTATTAATATTTATTTGCAAATTGAAATTAAAAATTTATCGTCAGACAAATTCTTTCTCGTGGAAAGACTGTGGAAATGGCGCTGCAGGAAGCATCAGCAAATTGTCATTGACTCCTGATCCTCTCCAATACCCAGGAACTCTTACAGCATCCTTCGAAGCAACATTGAACAGAGATGTCAATGGACCGCTTAAGGTGTTTGCTTTAAAATTTCGTTTAAATTCATCACTAGATTAGCTAGTTATTTATCTAACCACTAATGTTTTATTAACGTATGTTACATAGCTAGATGATTATCCACAACAAATTCTTAATTTTAGACAAAAGTTCTTATGCAAAAATTGCGAGGCACAAATTACATAAGACTTCCATGCTTCAACAAAATGGGATCTTGCAATTACGACGACATATGCCCATTGCTCGAACAGATCACTTGCAACACTGAGGACGCTTCAAACCTCAACTGCCATTGCCCATTCAAGAAGGTTAATTTATGATTTAAAATTTTACTTTGATTAATTTTTAATTTACACTCACAAATTTATTGACGACGATTGTTTCCAACAGGGAACTTACAGTCTGGCTCCCGTTGCCTTCCCCTTCAAGGTAGACAAAGTACCAGCTTTTTTGGTCCGTGGTGACTACAAATTCGAAGTCAACATGTCCGACAGCATGGGACAAGTCATGTGTCTCCAGGGTCACTTCGTTATTGCCTAATTCTATCGAACGCTATCCTTTATTTAATTTTTACGTGATATTATATATTTTTATAATAAATATGTAAACTGAAATGAAACTTTCCAGTTCAATGTCGGTCTCTTAATCAAATAATATGTCACAAACGACATACATCACTCATTGACTTTAAAAATGGAGATTGCTTTATCAAATCTATCAAAGCCTTTTGTAAATGAGCAGAAAGTGCCTCCATTCAGTATTGCATAAATTTGTTTAACTAGACAGAAGAGGAGTGACTGCTCATTCTTGATCGGCCAAGCCTTTCAATTCGGCTGTAGATGCTATCTGTGTAGTTATGCCACTGAGATCACAATTCAAAACATTTTCAATAAATAGCATCGCAATCAAAAAATATTTAAGAATCTAAATAGAAATTTTAAATGTAATCATGTTTTGTGTTAATTAAATGTCCAATCGCCACTTTTTTAATTTGGTACTTTTTTCTTGAATTATCTGCCAAATGATGAGGTATGGACACACCATGACTTGGCCTCAAAGTGAAATCCTCTGAGTTTGATTTATTCGATGGAAACAAGTTACTAATTTCTTTGGAGTAGGACAGGTTGCCACTTATTGGGATTTCCTTTTTGTATGGCGAGTTTGAAAGAGGTGAGCTATGGCTGGAGTTTAGAGAACGGATGCTTCCATCATCTCCTGAACATGAAAATCTTCCAGAGTCAGTTTCTTTTGAAAGATTTCCTTTATGAACCAATAAATGCTTAACTAATAACAACGTTCATGCCAAAAAGTTAATTCAATAAAATGCTAACATTCACTAAAAAAAACAAAAATGTTTTATCAAATTAACTCGGATTATTATCAATTATTAATCAATGCTATTAACATTAAGTTTTATGTTTCTGTGCTTTGAATCGTTGAATTTCAATTAATTGTTCATGAGAATTATTTCATACTCATATTATATTTTGACTTTATAACTCATTTGTTATACAAATGAAATTAAATAAATTTATGTCTCAGATTCATAGTTAGTCTTATTGAACTAAAAATTAATAATCAATTAATCAATTATTCAATCAATTGTTATTCATTCCAACGTGAGATGATCTGTGACTATGTTGTTTGTTTACATCCCAGATCACATTGCCCTTGAAAATCTATAGTGAGAACAGGAACAATGAGGGCATTAGGGTGAGGAAAGTGCTAAATGGCCCTGTTCTAGCCCCAATTTAGGGAGTCTATAAATGAGGCGATTAAAAATCAACTGATAAAAATAAAAATGTGCATATTGTTTTACAAAATATAAGAAAGATTAGAGGGCTAGGTATTAGCATTCAAAAAATTAAAAATCCTGAAACTATTTTTAATTAAAGTTTGAGAACTTTAAAGCAGAATCTCTTGTGGATTGCTGTGTGTGCTATCCAAGATAATAGGATTTTTAAATTGAAAAATGTTTTATTAGCCATGTTTATGACTTGTTTATGCCTTGTTTATAAACCCCTTAAAAAGGGGCTAAAACAGGGGCAGTTATCACTCTCATCAACATAATATGATTGAATCACCCTTATGTGATGAAAAAATATTAAATGTGAGCAAAAGTCTGACTTGTACACAAAATTTGCCACAAATATATTCTGTTTCAATTCAGATCCACATAGCTGCTAATGTAGAAGGGAAAATCATTTTCTCTATCAGTGTTGAGACTCACATACTTCATTGATTTGGGAGACTATCCAGAGAGCCAGGGAGAACCCGCTGAGTCTGTCAGTCGTGAGGCTGGACCTAAGGAACGCGTATGGGTCAGTGCTATACCAGCTCCTGTGGAAGACATTTGAGGCTCATCGTGTGCCACACCCCTTTATTCACATCCTTCAGGAATACTTTAACAGGTTCATATTGTTTAATCTGTTTTCCACCAAGACATGTAAGGTGTCTGCAATGTGATTTTCCTATAGAGGTTGGAGTAGCAATGGGGTGCATGAATGGGGAAACTCCTCTGAGAACCCCTGTCATAGCTCCAAATTGAAGTATCAAGAAAAAAAAACAAGTAGAAAGCCCCGAAACGTATTTTTAAATTATTATCTTTAAGTGAGGATGTATTGCTGTAGAAGCTTAAAACCTCATCTAGCTTTCTTCCAAAAGAGACAAGCATCTTGTGGTAGATTATCTTATAGCCAATGTTCATGTTCGACATTGGAAAGTTCAGCTGAGAAAATATTTTCACCTTCAAAAATTTCTAAGTCAAAGAAAATCACTGTGATTGAAACCTTTTGAAGATGAGTAATTCTGGTATGACAGTCCCACACACATTCAGAAGGCAATTGGAAGATGCTTAGTGCCAATACCTGAATGTGATGGCAACAACTAAAGTGTGGCTTAGTAGTAAAATTAATTTTATGAGTGGCTGGAGGTAAAATGTTGTCATAGAGTTATTAGATTTAAGATTTATACATGCAACAAAATCAGGGAAACTGAGATTCTTGCAGAATATGGAATAACATGTAACCCTTGGAGACCCAAGAAATATGTGATTAGTCATCAGAGATTTCCTATAATGATAGGCTTAAATACTTAAGTTATTAGCACATCAAATTAGAACTGTGCTTGACTTACATATTTGAAAAAAGTACATTTGAAATATAGTAATATTTTATCATTTAAAAAGGGATATTAATAACGATAACAATAATGATAAGTTTATTGGTACAGTGCCATAAGCATAAGCATCAGGGGCTCTCAACCATTTATATAGTGCCACGTCCAAGAGGCACTTTGTGACGGTGTAAGCTGGGTCACAAACACGACACATAAAACTGTTGCTTTTACCTTTGTTTGTAGGCACACTACCCTCTGAGCCAACTTAAATCTTATGTTATTGTGATTTGCATGATTTTTAAAAACCTTTCAAAAAAATTAAAGATGGTTTTTTGGGCACAAAATTTTTCATCACCCTGTGCTTAAAGTCTATGCTACTATATAAATAAATTTATTATTCATATTGATATTCTTATTAATTCTTCCATTCAATTTTCACCTCTTGCATACTAATATTGTAACAAATATTTATTGAATAAACTAGCTTCAATTACATATTCAGTATTTTAAGTTTTAAAAAATCTTTAGATTTCCTCACTTCGTTTTTGTTTGGATAAACTTGGCTGAGAGCTTGAATTGATTGGAATATAAAATTGAGAATTGGAAAGAAGATTTGTAACAGGCTGAGTGATGCCTTGTCTTGCATGTAGTGTGACTTTTTCATCAAATGTGGATGGTTTAAGTTCTTCTGTTGATCCCTCAAAAGGTCTAGAACCAGCACTCAACGAAACTAATTTTTTAATATTTTCAGGAGAGTCAGTTCCTAAAAATTACAAGCATGCTCAAAGTTATATTATTTATAAAACAATAATGCATCACTTTTAGCTAAATATTAGAATTAAATTATAAGGATATTTTTACCAAATTTTGGACCACTGTATCCAGAATGAATAAGTTTTGAATTTCCAAGTTGGAAATCAAATCGTTTTGTTGTCCCATCTGAAAAAGTGTGTTATTTTGACATATGTCTTAAGAGATTAAATTAAAAATATAACAACCAAGTGGTTCACAACAATTAGACATTTCTGCAAGTTGATTCTCATCTTCAACCAGCTTATAACTGGCTAAGTAGGCTCTAACTTTGCGAACCATTTGAGCTTCTTCATACATCTTCTTTCGATTCAATATTGATAAATCGTCTATCTTTCTTCTCATCATAGCCATAGCAGAAGAATTTAATGATGAGTAATCTATAGCCTGTAATAAAAGTTAATGTATTATTTAATAAAAGGAAAAAAAAAATATCATACGTTGGGACAGGGTGCCATATTTGAAATGTGTCTGACTTCTTTGGCAATCATGCAGAGCTTTTCAAAATTGATCAGTCCATCCACAAGCGAATCATTGCCAAGATGAATAAAAGTCAAATCTTTTATGACCAGTGGGTAAAATGGTATCTGCAGTTTTTATCAAATGATGAAATTAAATAATAAAAGGAAATGGCAGGGAAATATGATTGAAGACATACAAGGGGTGGTCTTTCTGAATTTATGATGCTTCTGTATTTGCACATGTTGCGGGTTGGATCCATCAATGCTTGAAGATCCTGAGATAAAATCATTAAGTAAATTTATTACTATTATCCATAAATTTAATCATGCAACAAACTTCAAAAAGTTTTTGTGATTTGCTGGGCAACTTCTCCCATGTCTGTTTAAGTCTTGATACTGATTGGTGTCCAAGACCACTTATAATGGCAAAAGCTGAGTTGAAATTCTTACATTCTATGCAATGCTCTGAAAATTACGATCAATTTTGATGTTAGTCTTGCTGTATGGCTACTATAGAATTTTAAAATTAGAGCTCTAAGAAAAAATGAGATGGTTCAAATAATCGAGGATTTTACAGCAAAGCTTCTGCACAGTCATAGGTTAAGGCTTCCACCCCAAATTTTTTGAATTCCAAACTTCAAGCATCTTAAAGTCAGAAATTGAATACTAATATGTTGTTGCAAGTGTACTTGTTGTCCAAGTAACTGTACTTTTCCTGTGCTTTGAAGTTACCACAGAAAATCCACAAGAGATTCACTGTCCATGAAAATCACTAAAAATAACTCTGTGGTGCATCTTATACGCTGCTGGCAAGGGACAGGTCAGAGTCTTTGGCCCTCTACCTATAACTACATTATGCTGGAATGCAAAGGGACCTTCGAGATGACTGGCATTTGAAGTGCTGCTTCAGATTCTTTTTTTATTCAAATCCAAAGTCAATCAAATGCCAACCCTGACAATTTTACCAAGAACTGTTTTGTTTGTCTGTTGGTCAAGCCTATTGCATAGAAGAAGGCATAAGTAGACCCACCAACTAGTGATTGTGCACTGACCTCAATGGTAAACACCATTGGCAATGAAACCCCTTCCTTCCATGTCCTTCAACAACTTTGAGATAATGGCACTCCTCTGAACATTGCTTAGTTCAATTCTATCGTCCCATCAATTCAAATATATATTCAATATCATTGAACATAGGTGCACTGAATAAGATTAGGGTGCAAAGCTCACCTCTATAATCCTCATTTTTTGAGATAAATAAAAGGTGAACAATAAAGAATTAAATAAGAAGGAAAGCAGAAAGTGCCTCAAATCTTTTTAAAATAATAAAATGTAGCTAAAAATAAGTAAGAAGCTAGTAGTGAAAATAATGTGGTAATGAATTTTTAAAATAAGAAGTTAAAGAAATAAGAAATAAAATTAACAAAAGAAAAAGTGCAAAGAAACCCAGCAAGGCAACTTCACATTTTTCACAGCTATTTATAATCCATTGGTCAAGAAATTTAAAAAAATTGAATATTCAGCTTACTTGCAATATGAATGAAGTTCTTGATTGCCTTAACTCTATTTGAAAGATTCTGTTCATTGCAAATATGAGTGACAACCCAAAACATTTCGGTGTTTGCCAGCTAAAATTTTGTAAAAGGCAACTTTTAATAGACCATATTTTTTGCCACTACTTTAAACAAATTAGGCCCACCCTTTCAAATCTCTTTAGATTTGATAAAGAAGAATCTATAATAAGGCTAGAGCTTTTCAGAGAGTTATTCAATTGGAACAGTTCTTCTATATATTCTGAAGGAGAAATTCGACTAAACAAATCAAAATCTTTGTATGTCAATTGAGCTGCAATTTCGGCACAATTTAAAGAGAGAAAATTTAATTGGCATTCTTTCTTTAGATCCTCCAAGCAATCATCTGGTAATAGAGTATTACATCCCTCAATGTGCTTAATGTAATATCTACAATAGCAAGGTTAAGTTACAGTAATTTTTGAATGCATTTCACTCTTAAACTCAGTGCTTGTAATTAAATTTAACCTGGAGTTAAAAGTTGACTTTTCAGCCAGGTTTTGCAAATTGCCAGGAAGGCGTTTTTGTTTGATGCAGTTGTCAGAGCTCAATGTAACCTCATATAGAGAGAAATTCCTAAACATGACAATATAATAAGCAATATCAAACAATACAAAAGTAATTTCTATTTGCTCATCTTACCTGCTTGTCTGCACCAATCCAAACTCTTTAAGAGCCAGCATGACAACTTGTTGGGCTGTGATTTCCTTGGCAAATTGAACATTGTTTAAAATAATTTTTTAAAATAATTTAAATAGCATATTTCTTTAATTGGTCATTATAGTTTCAATTCAAAAATCTTTTAAAAAAAGTCTTGCAATACCTTGTCGACAAAGACATATCTATAGGTCTGATCTTCCCTAAAGATTTTGAGAACATTTAAATCATTCATAGCAACAAAATCTGATGCTATATTATTCTTTTGCAAAAGATGCAAGGAACTGAGATCAGGGTGACTTGAACCAAATTTCTTTCCAACTCCAAGAGTTTGGCACCTTCCATTCTCAAACAAATCTGAAGCTGATGGAATTTGTCTGAAATCATTTGATTCTTTGAGAGGTAATTCAAATGAAATATTGAACTAAAAACCAACCCGAAAGCATTTCTTGGAAAAACCTTCATGAGTTTGTTCCTGATTTTTCCCAGAACTGGTGGTTTCCTGGGATCTTCTAGGTTGAATGGTAGACTCATCCCTGTTACCGGACATTGGTTCACATTCTTACCACCATAGGAATTGTGTCGTACTTCAACACTTTTTTTAACAGATTTCTTTCTTAATTGTTTATACTCTAAAAAAAAATTAGTTATGAAGCAAACAATAATTAGTTAATGTGTATAATTTAAATTTACCATGCATATTGTATTTAACAGTGATGGACAAATGTGTGGCATATGAAAGAACTGCATTTGCTTCCTGTAGAGTGATGTTTCTGAAGGATTTTGTATTAACATCTAGAACCTCAAATTATATGAAAAATAATTTAAATGAAATCCAGCATAATAAAAATTAAACAAGCACCATACTTGATCTCCTCTACCTAAACCAGCTTCATGGGCTTTTGAACCTTCTTCAACAAAGTTCACAAAAACTGCTGATGCTTTATTATTCTCACCAATGAGTTCAAACTGCAAACTTTCATCTCTTGATTTCTTATTTAGTACAATCATCCTTGTTTTTGAAAGCCTTGCACAAGTGGAGGTCAGCAGTTCTAACTCATTCAACATACCCTGAATATGTTTGCATTCATGTTAATTAGTAAGTAATTATTTTAAATTACTAAAACAATGCATTGGTTTAATAATGATAATCAAAGCTAAGGGACTTATCCTACCAAATCTTCCAGTCTTTTCTCAAGATGCTCGAGAAATATCCTCATTTCCAAATGATTTTCAAAGTCTCTGTAGTGCCAATTCATCCAATCAAGAAATATTGATACCACCTGTGAAACAGAATTTCATCATTTTTGATGAGTGAAAACTGAAACATTTAAAAAATGATCCATTTGATTAAAATGAACCTTTTCCTTGTAAAGAGGAAATTCCAAATATTCTACAATTTTGTAAGCCACTTGAGCAGGATATTTGAAAAATGTTCGATAAGTGAGTAGAAAATCATGGATGTAGGTTGAATCATGAGTCTGTTGGAAAAGCTGTTGAAGCAAATGATTTGCCTGACCCTGTAGAGATATATAATTGGAAAACATTACAATTTCTCAACTAATTGCAAAGTATTCACTTGCAACCTACCCTAATTATAACTTCCACATCCTTGTTTCCTATTTTCCTTTTCTCAAAAACAAGTACTACCTCCCCATCTTCATAAACTTTTCTGATGTTTGCTGCACCCTATATATATAATTGTTACTCTTAATTTAAATATCTTTTCATCAATATTTGTATTTTCAGTAATTAAAATTTAAATTATTAATAATTTATTAATTAATAATTATGGATGAAATAATTTGCTAATAACATTCCTTATAAAATACTACTTGCTTACTTAATTGTATTTATAACTGAACAAAAATTAATTCAAAGTAATTAGGCCATCAAATGTCAAAACAAAAATTCTTATAGAAATTAAACAATGGTTTCTTCAGAGATTTGTCATGATTTGTCAGGAATCAAGAAATTTATGAATTGGTTAAAATTACTTCGTTAAGAATTCTGCAGTAATCCTCCTGTGGAACAAGCAGGAACTGGCATTTTTCTGTTTTGGTTTTTATGCACTGAGCATTAAGTTGTTTGTCTTGTGAAGGTTTTACACCAAAGCTTAAAAATTAGATTTCTTACTTTAGACTGATCAAAGGAAATATAGATTGTAAAAGCAAATTATACAAAATAAACAAACCAATCTCCAGTTTGAAGAACTTTCACTTCATTTGCTTCTTCAATTTCAACCAATCCATTCAAAATGACAACCCAAGTATCAAGTTGAGCTCCATTAGAAATCAGTATTTTGTTTTCTTCTTCTATTTGTGCATATCGCATGACTGAACACAAATCTTTTCTAAGATTTGATGTCATATTATTGAATGCCTTGAAATGAGAATGGTGTGTTAATGCATGACATTTTACACAATTTGGTAAGCATAAACAGTTTTGATAACTAAGTTCATTTAGTTCTCCAATGCCATCTTGAATAAATGAAAGATATACAAATTCTAAAAAACTGATAGTGAAACATACTGGCAAATGTTGCACAAGGTCAAGTATAAGTTTTATATCCCTTTCAGTTTTTTCTTCTTTTTCTAAAGCTTCTAAAACATCATCAGATACAAGTTTTGTCTGTGTTTGAAAAAATCAATTGAATTTGATCGTAACATTCAAATAAATCTCTTTGTATATGAAAATTATTAAAAATTATTAATTAACTAAAACAATTATCAATCTGGAAACCTTGATTTGGCTAGAAATTTCCTCATCTGAATCATCATTGTCTGAGTCAACAGTGCTCTCTAGAAGTCCAGTTAGGTCTATGCCATGGTCTCCTGCTGAAGAAGTCATGGTATCTGAACCTCTTGCAGAAAATACACTTTCAGTATCAATTTCTGTAGACAATTCTTCTCTTTCCATCATGCATTTATCTCTACTATTTTCAAAAGATTTCTTTACAGGCAGTGATTCATCAGTGATATGGGGCAAACATACAAAATTCTATAAAATTATAAATAAAAGTTATAAATGTTTATTTATTTTTGTAATGTTTTGGCAAAATAAATAGCTTGTCTATTCTTATGATGCATGGCAAGTAAAAAAGTTATAATTCATGTACAAGATGCAGAATGGTAATTTTAATTAAACTAATTTTGAAAATTAGGTATATAAGAATGTTGATCAGCAGAAATTATTTTTCTGTACAAGTTTTTTGAAAATGACATAAATAATAATATTAAATTAGACTCCAAGGAATTTTCAATGCAACATATGGTTGTATGTACTTGTTATTTTATTACATTAAAACTGCCAATTGACTTGAAATGCTAATTACAAACTTAAAATAAACTTCCAGCTAATTATTTGAAGTTACGCTCAAAAATTAATAAGTAGAAAATTCTCTCTTAGTTAAAAGTAAAGTTATTAAATGAAAACAGATGCAGTTTTGGTTAATAGATAGCATTTTTGCTTGTGATGTTATAGGCAGCATTCATTTCTTTTGTGCAACAAAGTCTGAATTGTTATGGAGGGAAGAGGAATGGTATAAGTGGTTGGGTAATTGTAGTACATTCATTTCACATCCAATTTTTATACTTAAGACACCTAATTTTGCTGTACATCATGTACAAGAAGATATGTCTGTACGTTCAACAAGTAATTCAAGTGAAAAACAAATAATGTTGCAATAATATAACAACAGATAGACAATGTTAACACAACTGTGCATAAATGAGTTATTGAGATAGCTAGTTTTTGCCTTTATTAAAAATATAAACAATAATTTACTTATTCTCAAATTTTTAAAGTAAATTTATATAAATATGACTAACTGGTATAACATAATAAAATCTGGTACTAACCTCACCAGAGTGACAACGATCTCCTGAAAAAGAATAACTTTTGTTTATAAATTGAGGTTTTAGAGTGGGTTCCTCCAGCAGAGTGGATTGAGAAGAGTTATAATCGACCTGCATGAATGATGTCATTTGTACTTTCCTAATGTGATTGAATATGATTGAGGCATTATGATAATTATACGCTCACCACCACCACTTCAGAAGGGTCAAGGACAAGACAGTCATCGACCCTCCGCAATTTCTGGGCCTTTTGACCAAAGCTGAAAAATACTTACTAAATAAAAGCCTGTTCATTTATTAGAATAAAATATCTACTTAATACTTAAACTACAATGATTGCTCTAGGCATTCAGAAATTCTTAACTTTTGTGATATTTGATCTAGCATACATGGTTTAAACTTGTTACTGACACAATTAAATATTACTTAACATTTTAGAATGATATAAAATCTATAATTTCAAAAACTACAAGAAACATCAACTCACCAACATGGAGAAGAGAAAAGCAGTGTGCCAATAATTACATTTCCACTTATCAATACATACCAACTTTTTGCTACATCTCCTTTCCTATAGGATTGTTTATAAAACTACATTAAAAGCTTGAATTAAAAAAAAAATTGAATAAAGTGTAGAAATCAGTCATGCATGCCTATAGATAACTGATCCGATATTGTGACTTTCGTATCTTCCACGGAGGCACAAATCTTCAATTTCATCATTATGCAGTTCATGGAACCAAAGTTGTTGCGAGAAATGTGAGTGAATTAAGCGTATATCCTGTAGTAACACGAATAATTTGATTCGATATTGCTTCTAGTCACGCCCACCATCCCACTGTTACCTCTTCGTTTCTGGCATCTTGTGGTTTTTGCAAACTTTTGATAATACGATCTAAATTATTATCCATTTTCGACAACTCAACTTTCGGAACAATTTGTCTCCTTTTAGTTGCAACCGATTTATACACCAGAGGTAAAATGTCTAATATAGTACAAAAGTAAAAAACATTCGTCACGCCATCACAATAACATCGACACTTTTTTAATTTACTAATCGACCTAGCGACATTAACTTAATCACCAGGTAGGTTTACCTGTTTCGAAGACCAATAACAATGAGATCACAATACAAAAATATATCTCAAAATTGCATTTGCACAAATTTAATAAAGATAAAATAACATTGAATTATTGAATCGACAAAAGAATTGTGTAATATTTAGTTGCTTAGTCAATTTAGCTTGTTTTGCTTTTAAGTTTTTAAATCAGCATTTATATCTATAGAACTTTGAATACCTTATCATACGATAAATTTACATTTATACATTGTATTAAAAACCAGAGTTATTAATGCGAATGATTGATTAAACAAGATGCAAAATTTGGCTTGGGAAAATGTGGGACAGAGGCGTGGTCATCTCAGGGTCTTGTTTACATTTATTGAGTAGTTGATAGGTGTCAGATCGGCACATTTATTTTATAATTATTAAAATTTAATTAAAAAAAGTTCTTCTTAGCTTTATCACGATAATAGCAAAAGAATAAATTTAAAAAATTATAGTTTTTCCAAAGGATTGTCTCTTCTTTGGCAGAAAGTGAAAAGGACGTTGTTCTTATATATCTGGCAGCCCCAAATAACTTTTCTTGATTCATATGTATTTTACCAATAATTATTTTACATGTGTTTAGGTGGTTTCATCCCTAGCGCAGGGATGGCGAAACTTTTTCAGATTGCGTATCTTCCTAATAGAGATGCAGATCCTACTAAAGACAACTGATAAAAGCTGGGTTCAATAACCCAGAGGCGCATATTCGTAAAGGATTGTATATTGCCGATAATATAAGCATTCAAAAAATCACCATTTCTTTACCATTTTTCACCATAAGTTCCCCATTTTTCACCAAAAGTTCACCATTTCTTCACAATAAAATCACCATTTCTTCACAATAAAATCACCATTTCTTCACCATTAAATCACCATTTCTTCACCCTAAATTCACCATTTCTTCACCCTAAGTTCACCATTTTTCACCATAAGTTCACCATTATTCACCATAAATTCACAATAAAACCACCATTTCTTCACCATAAGTTCACCATTTTTCACCATAAGTTCACCATTTTCTCACCATAAAATCACCATTTCTTCACCATAAATTCACCATTTCTTCACCATAAAATCACAATTTTTCAACCATTTCTTCGCCATAAGTTCACCATTTTCCAACATAAGTTCACCATTTCTTCCACCATTTTTCACCACAAGTTCACCATTTTTCCACCATTTCTTCACCATAAGTTCACCATTTTCTCACCATTTCTTCACCATAAGTTCACCATTATTCACCATAAAATCACAAGTTTTCAACCATTTCTTCACCATAAGTTCACCATTTTCCAACATAAGTTCACCATTTCTTCCACCATTTTTCACCATAAGTTCACCATTTTCCACCATAAATTCACCATTATTCACCATTTCTTCACCATTTCTTCACCATAAGATCACCATTTTTCCACCATAAAATCACTATTTTTCACCATAAGTTCACCATTTTTCCACCATTTCTTCACCATAAGTTCACCATTTTTCACCATAATTTCACCATTTTTCACCATAATTTCACCATTTTTCCACCATAAAATCACTATTTTTCACCATAAGTTCACCATTTTCCCACCATTTCTTCACCATAAGTTCACCATTTTTCACCATAAGTTCACCATTTTCCACCATAAAATCACCATTTTTCACCATAAGATCACCATTTTTCGACCATAAAATCACAATTTTTCACCATAATTTCACCATTTTTCCACCATAAGTTCACCATAAGTTCACCATTTTCTCACCATTTCTTCACCATAAGTTCACCATTTTTCACCATAAGTTCACCATTTTTCCACCATAAAATCACCATTATTCCATCATTTTCTACCATAAGTTCACCATTTTTCACCATAAGTTCACCATTATTCACCATAAAATCACCATTTCTTCACCATAAGTTCACCATTTTTCACCATAAGATCACCATTTTTCCACCATAAAATCACCATTTTTCACCATAATTTCACCATTTTTCACCATAAGTTCACCATTTTTCACCTTAAGTTCACCATAAGTTCACCATTTTTCCACCATTTCTTCACCATAAGTTCACCATTTTTCACCATAAGTTCACCATTTTTCCACCATAAAATCACCATTTTTCACCATAATTCACCATTTTTCACCATAAGTTCACCATTTTTCACCATAAGTTCACCATTATTCACCATAAAATCACCATTCTTCACCATAAGTTCACCATTTTTCACCATAAGATCACCATTTTTCCACCATAAAATCACCATTTTTCACCATAATTTCACCATTTTTCACCATAAGTTCACCATTTTTCCATCATTTCTTCACCATAAAGTCACCATTTTTTGTTTGCTACTGCCGCCAAACAGAAATTATAAGCACCGGTTTGCATATATTAAGTACACGGTGTGCTGAAGTTTCAAGACTGCTGCTGACAACTGGCATGGATGCGTTTGACATAAGAAGGCCTAAGGAGAGCCTCGTATAGTCTAAATTTGCATAAGCAGTGGTGGTATGTGAGACGTGATGTCTTTATGGTTGATATAATTAGCTGTACATCCACTGTTTTTCACGTTAACATGGCTTGCATAGTTTTAGAACATTTGTAAATTGTATTTTGCAAGGTTTTGCTATATCCGAAAAATAATGAAAATTCATCTATCTAGTCAGTTGGTCTCGATGTAATTGGTTGGTAGAAACCCGACACATACCAGCTTCTAATTTTTCACTTAAAAACCCAAGCAAAATTGAAAATGGGTTGGTGGCCCTGAGTGGTGACGCAACCTGACCATGCGACTACCGCTGTGCATTTCACAGCCAATACTTGTGTTTTGGAAAAACATATGTGATAAAACTATAAGAAATAATTTCGATATCAAATTTGAATTCAGCATCCAAAAATATATAAAAAAAAAAGCAAATAAACTGAAACAAAAGTTTTTCATCGCCATTTGGTGACATTTGGTGCCACTTGGTGAGTTGAATCTAATAAAGTTTTGTTTGGAATAATATTAAGCAAATGTCTTACAAATTTAATAAATAAAGAATTATTTGCGTCTCAAAAAAGTTGCAATATGAAAACATCTGAAAGACATTTAAAATTTTTGTTTAACTAAAATATCACGTGATAATTTGCGTGGTTTCAACTGGTTGAGCTTCAAACTTCTTCTTTTGATAAATTCCATAATTTGGTTCTCCGTGGTAACAACTCTGAACGCTTCTCGTGGAGTCTCCGTAAGTTTTCCCGAATACAAATAGATTTTCTGTTCATCAAAGTGTGGAGAAATGTTCAAGATGTTTGTGAAAACAATTAAACATATTATACAAGGGTAAAAATAAATATTTTAAAGGATGTCAAAACTTATTCTTGTTTTGCGTAATTAGTTTTAATTGTAGATTACGCGACTTATGTAAATATATATATTGTCTGTATTTTTATTAAGTAACGTTTGCAATAAACCGTTGATGAGGTTATTAAAAGAGAAACGTGAAGAGCTTGCATAACAAATCCTAATATCATTTAAACTCCTAAGAGACACCCTTATTCGGTCGTTGTCCCGCCTTCCAAATTACGTCCCTGTTGGAAATTTCTTTTGGATCAGAAATCAAATTGTTGGAAATTTCTTTTGGATCAGAAATCAAATTGTTGTTGAGGGTCGTAATGCCGATTGATGGACGTTAATTTGCTGTGGATGTAGCCGTAGAAACGTTCTTGGAGACAATATTTTACACTTTTGAGTCTGAAAACATTTTTTGCGAGTCCTTCCTGTTCTTATCCGATCATTTAGAGGTTACTCTCAATTTTTTTTCCAGAATCACAATGTTGTTTCATAAAGTTTCATGAAGCATTTTTGGGTCTTTCCGTTGCGGATTGACCGCGGGGTCAAATGGGAATAAATTTGTTACTGATATCGACAGAGGCGTAACTTCAAATGGCAAGACCCGTCAAGAAAATCACAATGGGCCTCTTTAGGACAATAAAGGTTACATGTAACTCACATTACGTCAAATTACGAAAAAATATAAATATTGGAATTTAAATAAAAATTTAAAAAATTTCGTGACAAAATTATATTATGAGCTTCCATTAAATGTACAGCAGACGTTAAAGTTTGAATATTTGCTATATTACAAATTATTACGCACATGGCGCTTTATAAATTAATTATTATTATTATATTTCCCATGGCTGCTATGCCTAGGGACCAAAAATTTCTCTCAGTGATCTGGCTGTGTTTCAGAAGTCGTAAAGTTGTTCAACGATTTGTAAAATGTATGCAAGTGAATATGTTCCTGTAGGGCACGTCAATCCGGTTATAGAAAAGAAAATCAATAATGGTAATGGCAGTCTGTTAGATGCTCATCGCTAATACGTTGAGAACTTTACATGCTACATCCAGGGCTAAGGAAATAAGTGTCCAGGAGCCCAGGGCAATTTTTTAGGGTCCACTTTAGTTTTAAAACTTTTATTTTGCTTTTCTATTACCAAATTGAAATAAAATATTAATAATATACTATTGAAATAAAATAGGGCCCCTCGCCCGAAATTTCTGTCTGTGGCTCTGGCTTTAAATGCCGTCTGTGCAAAAGAAGTTAGTAAATATAAAAATAATTCTTACCAGGCACGACCCCTGTATATCTGGGAATCATACCATCCTGCATATATATACGATAAATCGTTGGTGGATCCAAACACACATTAGGTAAAATTTCCCTGTTGAATACAATTTTTCTTTCTTTTAGTCTGAATATCTTAAATTTTGAATTACAAATCTTACGAAGTGGGATCAACGCATGGATTTTTCAGTTTCCTGTCGTTATATTTCTTGAGACAATCGAAGGTTACTATTCCGAAACATGCTTCCTTTTGATGATTCATGCCACTCGTTTCCAGCATGACTTTAGTTCTAGGTATGTGTCCCATATACCCAAACATCGGAGGCTCCATAGGTTGTCTTCTACCTAAATTTGATAAAATGATTTTTATCTTTTATATGATGAGAAAACTTAAATAACCGAAAGCCTACTGGGGTAACCACAGGGATAACGTTTGTCACCCGAATTCTTAAGCATTTCAGAAATCTTGTCTTCACAGATTTGAGGTTCCAAGCATTTCTTACATTCTTGTCGGCATATTAAGTCGGCCAAATTGGCATCAATCTCTTGTCTCATGCATACGTATTCCTGCAGCGATTTGATGTTTCCTTTGCCAAACCTCAAACCAATCGATTCGTACATAAATCTCGGAATGCTCCCTGTAAGAATCGTAATACGAAACGAATTTATAAGCCAATTTTTATTTTAGTTCATCAACTCCAGTAAATACATCATTTTAATGAAAAGCCATTTGCTTTTTCTTAAGATTCTTAAAATTTGTTAGATTTCTTAGATCTGGGGAAATTATTTTTTATATGAAAATAAGACACCTGTATATCCCGGAGGCAGATCTACGAAAAATCTACGTTCTGTGCAGTGCTTTGACAAATCAACATCTAGTCGACGTAATTGTTCTTGTGAAAATCTATCGCAAAAATATCTATCTGAATAACCAGCCGCTGGATGCTTGTGGTTGTGAATACACTGAATAATAAAAGAGATTACTGAATATCTAAATACTTTAGTTACATTCTTTTTTTTTTGCAGTGGACATTCAGAATCTTCACTTTATATAGATACAATTATAATCGTCAGAATACAATTTAAAGTTTCTTATAAAAATTAAATCGCATTATTAATCTATAAATCCAATCAATAAGGGATACACTTGTTTTTTTACTGATAACTGTCTTGTTCTGTTAACAAGATCTCTCAGAGATCATTTCTAAAGTAAGTCTCTGAATAAACCAGCCCTTTTCAGACGTTTCAACCGTCTCCAATTACTTGGCCCAAAATGAAGTGCTTGAATAGTTTATAAACTTTACATTGAATAATGAGAAAGTCTCCAACTTAGAAAATATTACATCGACATGGATTAAAACTATTTTTATCTATATATGTTTATTTATACGTTTTTACAGCTGCGGTGATTGCCAACTAAAAAAATTCTATTTTAAAATCGCTCTTCTTTTTTCTCTTCCTTCTTTTAACGGGATTGCAACATGGCTGCCGGTCATGTCGCACTGTGGCGCCAAACATTGATTGTGGGAACATTTGGTGCCCTCAGCACACTTATAAATTATCGCATAAAAACTTGACTCCCATCATCAGTTAAATATTGCGTGTCGACATTGATGAAAGCTGCTACAAATGTTACTTGTGCAAGATAATGTGAAAGTGCTGGAAAGTTTTTTCCACAATGGTATTTCATTCCGGGAATATATCCTGTATATCTGTTGTAGAGAAATGTACACATGGTATTACCCTTATTAACGTTTGTCAATATCGAATGCTCACCCCACCAGATGGGTGCCATATTTTGGCTGCGTAGATTCTGATCGTACTTCAGTACTCGGCCCTCCACCGAATTCAATACTTGTTGCCATTTCGAGCAAGTTAAAGCGCTTATTTAAATGTGATACTGCATCACATGAAAAACAGTAAATAAAGAAGGATGACGTCACTACTCGAACAAGAAACTCAATGAATGTTTAATCGTGAACAGCATTTCAGTGAAGACAAAAGAATGACAAAATATCCCAAGCTACCTCTTAACCAATGCTCACATTAAGTCTTGGAATTATGTCATGTTTTTCTGACGATGATAAATTATTTCAAAACATTAATTGATCCAAATAATCGCCAAAAACAGGAGGCAATTGAGTGAAATTCAAAATAGCTTTATAAACTTTAATAAAAAGACCTTGATTGGATTTTCATTTTCACGATATTAATAATAAGTCGCCACATGGCTGCAAACTGGAGGTTCTCTGTCTTTAACTTTATTTTAAAGCATTTAAATCAGTGCCAAAAAAACTGTTTACTTTGATTTTCACGGAGAACTCCCTGGGAAAGAATCTTGAGGTCTTGCATCTCCGAATGGTCCGAAAATAACGTTTCATTGCCTAAAAAGGTCTTAGCCGATGACCCCTTAGAATGACTTTTTCAAAAAAAAAGCGCGTGTAGCATCCACAGTTTCTGGGAATATAATTGTCAAAATTCAACTAATAAATTTATTGCATACATTAAGCACGGTATGCATAGAGTAGTTTATCACTCAAACATTAAACCCTTCACTAAACCACTGTAAATTAATGCTATGTTATGCAGTAACAAAAACCCGGAATAAATATAGTACCAGCAAGTAAATGAAACGGAATAAGTGTGATATGTCATGAGGGCAATTTTAAAAGTGATACGACTATGGATCGGCAACCAGTGCAATTTCTTCAGCCGGTCCATGCTATCAAGATCAAATCGTCTATCAGAAAAAAAACGATCTCCAGCGAACATGTTTATTGTCTTAAAGGCGCCCGCTTCTCACATACAGCCAGTCCGCCACTGCTCGAACAACAAAGAAATTTATGCTAAACTTATTAAATACATTTCTTAAATTGCATATTATCTTTCTAATCAAAAATAATCCATATCTGCGCAATAAGAATGTGAGGTCATAAATTCCACTAAAGAAACAAGGATGACATTGACAAAATTCAGTAATGCGTCCTTTCCAGCAAAATGCATCGGATGTCAAAAGGTTCAAACTTTATTCCTTTCAATCTGTTTTTTGTTGTTTAAATTAAAAGGTCAAAAATATTGAACGAACGTTACAAGATTTTCTAACAGGATTTCATATATACCGACTCGCCAATTGTTCTTAGGAATTGAAATATTTTAAATGAGAGAAACGTATTTAATTATTTATAATAAATCATTGTTAAGAAAATATTTGTTATAAAAATAATTATTCTCTCCTTGAATCCAGCTGCTTACAACCTGCAAAGCACACAGCTAAGAACCACACAGCTGCACAACAGCGCCTCAGTGCGAACAATTTTAAATTTCAGTTTTCAGCAGTTCGGGCATCATTATCACCACCATCTTCGTCGAAAACACGCAAAATCACGGCGAGACAACTTATACGATTTTGTACGATTGCTAGAATATAAAATTGACGAGAAATCATTGAAGCGTACGAATTAGAGAATATTTTTTGGAGCGCTTCGAGATATTATTGAGCCCAAGTAGAATAACTCGCTTTCAATTGATTTGAAACGCTCTGCTGGGTTGAAGGCAATTCTTTGCTGAGTCTCGTGTGAGTTTCAAGCTTTTATCATTTCATCATTTCATCATTTCTCGAGTTTATCAACATTTTATTCGACGATGATGACGAGAATCATATTCGCTGATTATCGCTGCAGTAAGTACTCTGCGACTGAAAGAGTAATTTGCTGTTTTTGAATAACATCCTCGATTAAACCGTCAACAGCTGCTGATGCTTGGAAAATAATTCTTTTTCAACATTCATTTTCAACTAGCAAATGACTGCATCATCGTTCGAGCCCTGAATTAATTAGACATGCATGCATCACTGAATTATGCATGCCTCTTGCCGATGCTACTTTATTATTATTATTATCATCATCATCTCTGTTACATAATTCATTATTATGATCATTAGTATAAATAGTGTTATACCGAATAATTATGCACGCTGAATCTTCTTCATCACGTGATGTCATACAAAAGCAGCAACGGCTCCAAATAGACAAAATCATCTGCAATCATCTTGAGGAAGGTGATGATAGCGATGGTTAGTTCTGTGACGAGATGTTGAGCAGAAGGTGTACACGCACAGCCATGCACAACCATGCACATCCATGCACACCGTGTACAAAGGACAGCGTCGACGCAGAAGCTATGCTTCCTGAGCTGTCCTTGTGATCATCGAACGAAAGTGCTCAAAGTTTTTGTCTAAAATTGAACTTCTGTTGCTCTCTCCTCAAACATTTTTCTGTCATCGTTCTTTTAATCGTCGTCCGAAGTTCCAAACATTTTCCATCTCAGCCTTCCTATTGAACGAGTTACGAGTATGACAGAGCGTTGATATCGATCAGAGAGGTGAGTTCTGCGTGATTGGTCAATTGGTGAAAGTCTCAACATCATCTCATCGTCGGATCACATCCAGGAAGAACTGAAATGGGAAACGCAGCCACTGCAAAAAAAGGGGACCCTGAAAATGGTGAGTTAATGATGACTATGATAATGACGTTGTGCGGGGTAAATCTTTTTTTTTTTTGGAAACTATTCTGCTTCTTCTGAGAAATTTGAAACTCGATTCATATTTCACCATACTTTGCCGATCACTACTTTGCTAATCATTTGCTAACTTTGCTTTAATCCATCTTCAACGACGTTAACCGAGCTATTTGCCGAACAATAATAATAATCTATCTTTCAAGTTATTAAAGGAAATTTATAATTGTTCGTGGAATGGATCGTTTGAATGCAGTCAATTTAGATTATTTTTGAGTCAATTCCGATTAGTTCGTTTCAACTAAATTCCCTTCATTTCGCCAGAATAAGATTAATTTTCTCCATTTACATTGCAAGCATATGATTAACATAATTTATTTGCACATTATTACGCATAAAGATAAAATATCGTCAACAACGTAACAAATATCATTGTGATGCATATTGTCTTAATAAGGAAACCAATACTTTACATGCAGTGTATGGTTACATTTGGCCTGACAAGTCTGGTCATAATTAGCAATTTATAAGATGCGCTTTATAATATAAAATAATTCAACCTTTATTTAACCTGCTATTCATATGGATTCATGATTTTTATACGTCAGTTTTTAATTTGTGAATAAATTAATATGTAAATACTAAACAAAATAAATTGACGTATTACATTTATTCCATTCATGAATTGCAATAGTTAAATACATGCTTCGCAAAGTTCTAAAACAGTTTCCCTGAAGCACAATTTCTGATATTGATATGCAAGATGGTCATCGTCATCATTACCATCGTTATCGTCGTCATCACCATCATCATCATCATCGTCATCGTCATCGTCATCGTCATCGTCATCGTCATCGTCATCGTCATCATCATCATCATCATCATCATCATCATCATCATCATCATCATCATCATCATCATTCATCATCATCATCATCATCATCATCATCATCATCATCATCATCATCATCATCATCATCATCATCATCATCATCATCATCATCATCATCATTATTATTATTATTATTATTATATTATTATTATTATTATTATTATTATATTATTATTATTATTATTATTATTATTATTATTATTATTATACAAAAACAGAGATAATAACTTATTGAACGTGTTCATCGCGAGTCGTCTTAGTAATTCATGTCAGCAACAACAAACAACAACATGTGATTCTTTACAGTGAAGGCATTCTTAGCTCAAGCACGAGAAGATTTCAACCAAAAATGGGAAAATCCACAACAAGTGAGAGATTGTTGATGTGTCAGGCTTAATTTATTTTCTGTTATTTAGTTTCATATATCTGCTTACTTACAAAATAATAACTGAATTTATTATTCTGCGTAACTATAATTTCTACTGAATAATAAATTAAGTTATATTATCGAACAATTTAGAGATAAGCTTGCAAACATTATTTAAAGATTAAGGCATTGAAATCATACTTACACAGCAAACCACCCTTCATATCGTCCGTTTTGCTTCCATTTGTTTATTAATCACTTCTAACAACTTCAACTTGTTCTTAATATCCTCATTGCTCACATATTCGTTAATTATTAATCTTCCATTAAATATACAAAATATATTTTCTTACCATTAAATATATTCGCTATTATGCTTCAGTATTTGGGCAGTATTAGTTGAGATATCGTCAAAAAATGGTTACTTCCTATATATCTTATATACATTGGGCTGAGTGTATGCACCGAGTTTGTTCGTGAGTCCCTTAATAAATGACAAAAGTTTTACGAAAATATCAATGAAATTTGTGGAATACTTCAACAATCACGTAGAGAAAATCTGAAGCATGCGGGTCAGACATTTATCATCATATATATTTTATTGCATATATATGTATGCCAGAATATTCAAGGGTATGGTAATTTCGACCTCTTATGAAAATGCAAACGCTTATGCATGTCTACGTTAAACAGTTATCAAGCGCAAGAAATTTGAGTTAGAAATTGGAAATTGAATATGAAAATCAAGGTTTCGTGTGAGCACTCGGAACTTTAACAAAAGAAATGCTTAAGTCTCGGAATTTTAGAAAAAAAAACTCCTTTTTTGGTTCATGGTTATGATGATGGTAATAATGTTTTCCATTCCCGAAAAGGAAACTGATACAATTTTCAATTTCGTGCGATCCACTATTATTCCAAAAGAACTAGCGCTCCATCGGTCAGACAACGAATAATTAGTGATGATGATAATAGTATTATAACGGCATGATTATGATAGTATTAACGATGATAACACTTCAGAATACAGCGTCTCTGGACGATTTCGATCGAATCAAAACTCTGGGCACAGGATCGTTTGGTCGAGTCATGTTAGTCCAACACAAGGCTACCAAAGAGTTTTACGCCATGAAAATCTTGGATAAACAGAAGGTCTCAAAAAACATGAAAGGATGTTAACGGTGATGATAACGGCTAGTTTGATACTTGCAGGTGGTGAAGTTAAAACAGGTCGAGCACACGCTAAATGAGAAAAGGATTTTGCAGGCCATTTCCTTCCCATTTCTCGTTGGCCTACAATACAGTTTCAAGGTTTGATCTGTGTGTTTCATCTGTGATTATTGATGATGCGGAAGCATCGCGTGATTTTTCCAAATTGAAAGGATAACTCTAATCTGTACATGGTGCTGGAATTTGTTACTGGTGGTGAGATGTTCTCTCATCTCCGCAGGATAGGACGCTTCAGGTAACTGATTATCGTAGTAATCAATTAACAGAATAGTTTCAATTAATGAAGTAGCTGTAGGTGCTTTGAAAAATTAAGTACATAAATAGGAAATAATCTGATTCAAACAAACTTTCATCTCAAGCGAACCTCACTCGAGATTTTATGCCGCTCAAATTGTTCTGGCGTTTGAATATCTGCACTCACTGGATCTCATCTACAGGGACTTGAAACCAGAAAATCTACTTATAGATTCGCAAGGATACCTTAAGGTGTGCAGAAGTCTGCAATGTTTAGTTGGTTTATTGCTGCCGCTGTTGTTGTCGTCGTCGTTGCCGTTATATCGTTGTTTTTGTAATTGCCATGGCAATCACAAGGGAAGTTCTTTTTAAGGTGACAGATTTCGGTTTTGCCAAAAGAGTGAAGGGGCGCACCTGGACTTTGTGTGGTACCCCTGAGTACCTGGCACCAGAAATCATCCTTAGTAAGGTATTTAAGGGACTCTTAATTTTTATTTCGCAAAGCACATCATCAATTATTGTTTTAAGCTCCAGATATGACATTAATTTAATTAAATTTATCTAAGTTATTTAAACTTATCTACGAAAAATCTGGGTTATTGTAAATGGCAATGGCCGAATCCTAGGATTATAAGTATTATTTTCTTCAGCATACCAGAATTAAACTTTTGTTATTAAAAACCCCATCCGCTTAATTTATGAAATCAAATGAAGTCCTAAATATAACTTTTCTTTTAAACAAATTTTTAGTAAATTTTTCAAAATCTCGTAAGACCGCAACTTTTAATTGCCAAAATTATAATAGAACAAATGTTTATATAATAAAATTACGACACTTAAGTATTACAATTCTAAACATTTCCGTGCCTTCATAAAGTTTCTTCGTTCCTTTTTTTTTTAAATGATCCGCTTTGGAGGTAATTGAAACAAATGTCCGATCATTAATGGAAAATAATCTGCTAAATTCATTAGATGTGTTAATTTTAAACTTTTTTAATAAAGCTAATCTGTTTGAACATTGATGTAAAACAATAAGCGTTAAGATATTCGCATGACGTCCAACGTCAATTTAAATATTTCCAAATCACACAAGACAACATCATTTTATGAACAAAATTTAAGACTCAGAGAAATGAATGTCATAGTTTCTGATGAAGACTTATTTTAAATGCAGTTTTAATATAGTTTTTAACTATATTCTTATTTTTGCCAGTGTCGTGTCTAATGAAAGAAGTCTAGACAATGTATTCACATTATGATTACCAAAAGAACTCTTTTGGGCATAAATATGCTAACATAACATAACATAACATTTTACTATAGAAATTTTTTATTTGTAGTGATGTAAGAATACTAATTTCTCTGAGTCTATGTGATAAAGCACTCTTTAATTTTTAATCAATAACCAAATTTCGATAGAAGCATATTACCTCCTCATCAATTCTGATTGCTTCATATGAACATAAGAACTCTTCTAAAACGTCAAACGCTGATAGACATTGTTTATCTAACAAAAATAATTCATATATGAATAAACATTCATAATTACAAAATAATCCGACTGTTATCTTTCCATTAATTGTATCGGCTTTGATTCGTGCCTCGGGTTGGGTGTTTTTTGAATCGTCAGAGTAGTTGTACTGGCATAGATCCAATGTTGGCACGTCTTCGTGTGGTTGCTCCGGATAATGCTTTAGCTGCGTTTCAAAGACTTTGTTGAATCCTTTCGACCAATGGGTTATACTAAATGACACGTGATGCCGAAATTCTGTTAAAGGAAATTACTTTAAATGACTTATGATGGCAAAGATTGCTTAAAAAATAATTGTATTTGCAAAACAATTAACATTATTTCATTCAATGACACATCTATAAACTTAAGTTCACTTTTCCTTTTTTAATATCGGGATTTGCATGAAAGCAAAATAAACGATTTCGGTGTTTATGCAAATAAGGAGATTTGTTCGAGGTTTTGCACATAGGGATACAACAAGGCAGTGGACTGGTGGGCTCTCGGAGTTCTCGTTTACGAGATGGCAGCTGGCTACCCGCCTTTTTTTGCCGACCAGCCGATCCAAATATACGAGAAGATAGTTTCTGGAAAGGTTGACTTGAGCAGTTTGAAGTTATTTTGGTTTATTTGTTGAACATGAGTTTCGATTTAGGTGAGATTTCCATCACACTTCAGCTCAGACCTCAAAGACCTGCTTAGAAACCTCCTCCAGGTTGATTTAACCAAACGTTTTGGAAATTTAAAGAATGGTGTCAATGACATCAAGATGCACAAATGGTTTGCAGCCACTGACTGGATTGCAATTTATCAAAAGAAAGTGCGTCATTTATTATTTCTTGCATAGCTTTCTCACTGACTCAGTTGTCAACTTCAGGTTGATGCTCCTTTTCATCCCAAGTGCAAAGGGCCTGGAGACCCAAGCAACTTCGATGATTACGAAGAAGAACCTCTCCGCATTTCTTCCACTGAAAAATGCGCCAAAGAATTTGCTGAGTTCTAGTCCTATTGAGATGATTTTTTAAATTTGTAAATTAGAGCCAAACTACAATCATTAGTATTAATGTTAACGTTAATGTAATTATATTGTTGTCATCATGGCAACACTAAATTCTAACGTGTACATCATAACTTATTAATGTTAATGTTGCTGTTGTGTTGTTGGTAAATTGCTCTCTTGCACGTTTTTGCCCTCGTTCTCTTTCCAAACCGAACTTTGAAATTCAGCTTTGACTTTGCCAAGAAGATGTCTCGACTTTTCAAACATATCTCACGTGACAAACCCCTGCACGCATATATTAAATCAATATATTTATACACATATACTTATTATGACCTTTCTTGGAAATTTTGTCATAGTTTGTTTGCAGCTTTCAGTTGTCCATAAATTTTACGTTGACTAATCTTGAACTAAAATGCATTCAATAAAGATCAAATGTTTTACGGAATCAAAATCTTTGTTGAAGGTCGTTTTTTATAGCCATTGATTGCGGCATAATAAAAGAAACAATAACCCCATAGACTTTTTAAAATGCCTGTTACCGTCCTAGATTTTATTCGATAGTGAGCCGCCAATGACAAACAATTAAAAATGTGGAAAAAGGGCTTCAGGCAAAAGGTGAAAAACCTAGAAATAGAAATTTGAAAATAGTACAGTTGACCTAGGAATGGTATAGGAAATGATGCAAGTTTCAAGTCGCTACTGTTCACCATTTAGAAGTTTTTGGAAGAGACATTTCCATTTATTTATCCAATTTCTTTAAGTGCTCAAATTATCCTTAAGGGGTGTGCAGGCACTGTCGGTGGCAGATCTAGAACACTTCGGCGGGGGAACCTACGCCCTTAAACAGTACGACAGATATTTCACAGCCATGTTGCTTATTGTATTCGAACCATTACAAAAAATTATTAAAAAAATTATTTCAGGTTTTTTTACGTTCAAATTTATTCAAATTAAAAGTTTTATAAATGTGCAAGACGATGTGGACCTAATCTACCAAAATTGTCAACTATTGTCTCTGCTAGTGTTATTTAAGTTGGGATTTTGCAGTTAGAGTTTGAGTTACAGTTAGTATTTTCCAGGTGCAGTTAAAGTTAACCTCAGGCAGTCTTTCCAGTTACAACTTTTCAGATATCAGTTACAGTTTTGAACACAACTTTTTAATGTGACCAGTTTTCATTCGTGTACTTTCTTTTTTTTCTTATTACTCCGCTTTGGAGCTCAGACAGGGATCATCAGATGAGATTCTACAGTCTTCGAACATTTCGTCCCTTTGAATCTCATACGTTTTCGGTGGGGATTGAGGCGAGCATGATATTTCATATATTTATTTACAAATACAACAATAACATCATTATATTTATTATAGAAATAGAGAATGTCGATCGCCTCCACCCCAGCTGCCTACAGTTGTCATAAAAGTTTTCAGTTGCTTCTTCATACCGTGTACTCAATATATGCAAACTGGACCTTATAATTTCTTTGCGCGACCGCGGTTTGGTCCATTTCTCCGGACAATACCGCATCTCTCGGCCAACAATTCTAGTGTCGTAGCCCAATATAAACGAACATAAGACAAATATAACAACCAACTGTACACGCAATCGTATACAAAAAGGTTATTCAACAAAATTAGATTAGTCTCAGTCAAGAACTTTTCTTAAGATGTGTGCTGTCCCGCAGAGAACAATTTTCTTCATTTCAATAGGCGATGGGTTACCGGGGATGCAATTCAGGTACTCTTTAAATTTCTTTGATAGTGTTCCGAGTGCACCTATAACCACTGGTATCACCTGAACCCTCGCCCCCACATTCTCCGAATTTCTATCTGTAAGTCCTTGTATTTAATCAATTTTTACACTTCCGTTTGGGCCACATTGGAATCATCTAGTACAGCAACATCAATTATCAAGCGTGTTCTTTTATTGTTGTCATGATAGATGAGATCTGGCCTGTTTGCAGGTATTGTCCTATCTGTAATTACTGAGTGATCCAACATCAACACTCCTTGATCTAAATTTGTGACTCCACTTAGTGTATGTTCATATCATTTGTTGGATTTCCACATTCTTTGCTGATCTTCCAGTGAATGTACCTGGCGACTCTGTTGTGTATGTCTAAGTATTCCTTGGTAGCCAACGTGCTGCATCCTGATATTAAATGGCTGATACTTTCAACATGTCGGTGGCACATTCTACATGAACTGTCGGTGTCTTGATGTAGGATCATCTTCTTGTAATATTTTGTCTGCAAGGCCTGATCTTGAGCTGCAATTATTGAACTTTCTGTCTCAGCTTTTAGATCACACTTTCTAAGCCATTGTACACTTGATTTTTTACTGTGGTTGCATTATCGGAATTTTTAATGAATTGTCCGAGGCTTCACCATAATTCTTTCTAATTTTTCTGTTTCCATTCCATTAAATCCTGTCCCATTTGTATTCTTTTTGTATCATTCAGTTTATATTTCAATTTAATTTTACATGCTTCCTTCTGCAGGGAAAATTTTCTTCTGGATTTATCCCATGTTCTCACCAATTGTATCAATTTTCCATCTGTTGTAGCAATATATTCTCCCAGATTGAAGATACTTTGTTGATATGCTGATAACAGTTCAATTATGCCTCTACCCCCATTACTCCTTTTCACATACATTCTGTCAACATCTGCTCTTGGGTGATGCATTCCATTCACATTTAGTATTTTTCTAGTTTTTCTATCACATTTTTCTATTTCTGATTTTAGCCATGGAATTATTCCAAACCCATATATGAAAACTGGTACTATTATTGATTGAACAAACTATTGATTGCTGTTATCTTATTTTTAGCACTAAGTTGATTTTTAAGGATTTTTATTATTCGACTAAAATATTCCTTTTTCAACTTTTCTTTCATCAATTTATTCTTGATATATTATAAATAATTATAATATATTAATTTATAATTAATTATAATTATAATTAATTATAATTATAATTGTTTATAATTTTTTATTAATTAATTATTATATTATAATATTAATAATATTTTATTATTATTATTATATTATTATTATTATTAATTATAATAATTAGTCGCAGGGCTCTTTTGATCAGGTGAGACTAGTTTTGGAAAGGAGCCCAGAAAGTCTGTGGTCGACACCTACAAAAATATTTCACCTAGAGATCGACCCCTAATAAAATATTTCATCTTATGGCCGACCTCTAAAAAAATATTTCATCCTGTGGACGACCCCTAACAAAATATTTCATCTTGTCTTATATCTCATATTCGACTTTTAAAAAGATATTTCAACCCGTGGTAGACTCTTTAAAAAATAATCCCGCGATAGACCCCTAACAAAATTTCGTTTTATGGTCGACCCCTAAAAAAAATTCATATTTTATATTTTATATTTTCATATTATTTTGTAATAAAACAATTTTTAAAAAATTAAGTGATAACAACACATTTTAAAAACGCTATATTTTTTAAATATCTGCTTTATTTAGAAACGTTTTTGCCAATTATTTAGTTTTTTATTTAATTAATATGAGTTAGTTTTGCATTTACTATTTTTTTACATTTGGATTATATATATTTATACAAAAAGGGCAAATATATTACAAGGCCAAAAGTACACTACGAACCTGTAAGAGTTTGTTTATAAAATGGCGATGTGTGCGAAGGCTGTGTTTCACGCGAGGAAGGCTGTAAGACCTTTATTTGCTTTACTTTATTTTTTTTTACAAAACTTTAATGGCTTGAAAAGTTGTATCGGTGTGATGCAATATTTTCACTGAACTTTGCGTAACAAATGCTTCGTTGAATATATTGTTTCAACTGTAGAATTCTATAATCAGCACTTATTAGTTAAATTATTTTTGTAATAAACTTTGTTTTTTAATTACCTAGGGACCACACTCATGCCAGTTTATGAGATGCCTATTTACAAAAGGTAAGGAGGTAGAGAAAGAAGGAGTTTCAAAACGTCAGTTGAAGCTTGCTAACGAAAGTTTAACCTCAACCAATTATAATATGGGCATGCTCAAGAAAAAGAGGTTTGGGTCTAATACATGCTTTAAACCTTAGACGTGCCTTATGTTATTTGGTTCTTAGAGATGTTAACTTTATTAAATTCCCAGATCATTAACGAATAAGAGTGGTTATGTTCCACCTGCAAACATTCAAGAAATCATTAAAAATGTTGGCTCCAAATACTTTGGAGATGAGTGGAATAGAGCACAATTGGTTGACCCCATCTTCAAGTTCAAAGTATTTTCTATTCAGAATCTTAAAATTAGTTTAAGCTAATTATAATGATAGTTATGAGAAATGCTTATTGTGATAGGCTAACGCTGGTTTTATTTAAAAAATTCTTTTGTTGATAGGTGTTATCAGAAATAATTTCACAGACAGACCATGATGTGCCTAATGCTCATTTAAGTGACATGAGTAACATGTCAGATGTGATTGATTTCTTTGAAACTGAAGTCAAAGAAACAAATGCATATGAAGACCTTGCTGCTGGGAATCTTGTAAGTTTGTAACATTCATGTGGCTAATTGTAAAGCCTTGTTTCGGTTACTTGGTATAATCGTGATTTTTATAAAACAACTGTACAAATGGTTATTATTTAACTATATATTCATGTTGCAGGCAAAACTTCCTAAAAACCTGAGCATCCAGCTTGAGGCTCATAGGTTTGATCCAGAGACTGACACAATGTTTGGTGGCCGAACTGCTTTCCCTGGTTCTGACACTGTGGTGATTGGTATCCAATACAAAAGAAAGTACAAGGACATCAAAACTACCAAAGAAAAAGCTGGATTTGCAAATTATTACTATGGATACTAACTGTTGAAATAAAATAAATATAATTTTTATTGGCATCAGTTGCTTGTGGCACAGGGAGGGGAGGTACAATATTTCTCAAAATTTATAAATATTTTATTGATCCTAACACATCTCCAGTATATTAGGAAAACTATTGACAAATATTTACTTATTGTAAGTTTGTTTTTATTGTAAGTAAATGCCTTTGCTTTCAAGTGTGAATTTAATTGTTTTGCACTCTAATCTACTAGTTCTGGACTTCACTGATTTAATATCTATGTATTGTGTATTGACCTATGTTAAAATCCTGCCTTATACCTCTAATGTGAGGTTCGAAAGTTAGTTAAGCGAACTAAAGTTCTTTACAATTTAGTTGAATTGTTGGGTAGATCCAAATTCCTTTTGCAATGGAGGCGTTGGGCAGGTCTTGCCCATAAATTGCCATTTTGGCATTATTTCTGTTATGCTGATCTGAATTTTGTAAGTAATTCTCCGAACAAGCTCCCAAGTGGCCTTTTGGATATCTGTTAAGGAGATGTCCACAAATTATGTCAACAAAGTTGAGGGAAAATGGATGCTTAAGATTAATTGATATCAATAAACTAGGAATATCCAGAATTCGGCAACCCATCATCCAGCATGAATTCATTTTAAATCAGGTACATTAACTTCCTTCGAATGACGAGATTATTTGCATTGAGCAGGGCCACCTGCTCAATTTCAATGCCGTTCCCAATTGTAATGCAATTCCAGGTCAGCACCCCGGAGAAGCCAGGACTAGCTGAGGCACCCCAGTTTACAAAAATAGCTTTACATCATATGCTCCATAGGGGGACTTAGTAATTGATGACTATTCAGCAATGACTAGAGCTACCATAAGTAGTGTCACGTTCTCGAAGTCCGTAACAAGTAGTACCCCTGCCACCACCAGAAACAAGGAATAGGAACTAAAGCTTTATTTACAAGCTAAAAATCTTAAACTAAGAACCGCAAAAATCTTCACAAACCGTCACCTATCAGCTCTCATCGAGCCTATATTTACATAAGTTGGATCTGATTAGCAATTCTAACAAAATCTACTAAAATATCAGCCAATCAAAATTCACGAAAAAAGGTCAATCCACGTCTTTCAGATGATTAAAGGTATTGTCCTTAAAATAATAATAATGAATAATCGATATCTAATGAAATGCATTCGCAAGCCATAAATCATCCTACTAATAGCAAATCTAGAAGACGTGTCTGGTTGTCTGCCAGACTCAATCAATGACAAGTAGCTTTTTAATTCGCTCCTTTTTATAGTACCTCAGAGTGGGAAAAATCTTCAAAATGGTTTCAAAAAAGCTATATATCCGCAAGTTATTTGGAAAGATAGCTCTGATTATCTTGAGAAAGAACGAACGCCTATGGTACATGCGAGGACGTGCCCAAAAAATCGAACGATTCTAGGCGTTTTAATAGAACGCCAACAATCAACGCTCAAAAACCAGAATATTTAATATCTAATGGCATCCTGGCCAGCTCTTGTTGGTTATCAACATGTCTCCCCATCACCGAATTTTGCAACTTGTGACAACCATAATGATAGACAATGATTCCTCACATTACTAGAAAAGATTGTCCATAAGCCTATAAATATTGTGCATTTCCCTAGAAGCCCACGACAAAGGTCCGGTTGGTGTAAATGCTATCCACATTTGCTTCTTAGAGGTCAATCCATGCAAGCACACAAAATCTTACCAAATGCCTAAACTTCCAACTTAATCAAGGGCACAGAAAGTTTTATTGTTATGAAAATCACAAATTCGTATCCAAGTAGCAAGAAAACAATGATCGCATCCTAAAATAGAATGGTGAATGTGGAGCACATGGTAAACTTTGCATCTTTTTGATTTGTTGCAGAATGACTTCACATTTGATTGTAGCCTACAAATACATTGAACTAGTACACTTTGGTGTGGAGGATGTATTGCTGGTCAACATGTTTTGAAGATGTTCTGGAATTCTTACAATAAAAATCACATGATGCAGCCAAAAAAGAGACTAAAATGTCATTTGTTGGTCCTGAATGGAGTCATAAAAATATTGGAGTAACAAACTAAATTTTAAGATTCACTATCACAACCTCACTGGTCAGATTAGAAAATTGATCCAATAGTGAATGAGATCCCAATAGTTTGTTTGCATCAAAAACAAAACGAAAACAAAAATTGGACAAGTCTCACTAAGGCATCGAACATCAAATGAATTCCTGATAACTTTAGAGTCCTCACAAGATATGTTGCATAATGAAAGCATACAAATACATGAAAATCTATAAAGTCATAAGCCTTCAAAGTAAAATGCATTTCGACTAAATAGAAAGTCACGATTTCGAGGTTTTAAGATGGCAATTTCTTCCGGGCACTGGTGACCCTCCGACGGAAGTCGTTCCGAGGAAAGTCCGGGATCCGACCAAAGGTAGCCTCGAACCATTTTGAAGATTTTTCCCACTCTGAGGTACTTTTCCACTCAGTGGTATTTTGCTCACCTTGGAGCTCTTAGCATCAGCTACAGCAGTTTTGTGAGGTTTGGAAGAAAGACTGTGTACAGAGGAAGTGGGGGATGGATTGCTGAGGAAGTCTGGTGTGCGTGACCGGACGGAGGAGGAGGTCGGCGTTTTCCGCCCTCCCGGAGTGCTCGAACCCGAGTTGTCGTGACGATGACGAGACGTACAATAAGGAGACCTGGAAGCATCCGAGGAAGGGGATTGCAGCTGTTGCGTTGATTCGCCACCTAAAAGCAAGTTTTACGTGGAGAGAATATTATGGAATATGAAGCACAATAATATACAACTGACTTAGCACGGCAGAAGTGAGCGATGACTTTCTCTTCGCTTGAAAACCGACACGTGCCTGAGAAACACCCTCAGCAAGAACAAACTTTTCCCTCCATTCACTGCTTGATCTACCTTTTGCTACAATGTTTGACAAATCTGAATGAATATAATTCAATGTTGGGGTCATTCCACGTTAAATCAACACAGCATCTGACATTACCACCTTGGTTGGACACATTTTTTAACCTATATGAGTAAATTAAAAACTAAAATTTTTGACATTTTGATCAATAGGTGTCAGAAATACAGGTCGTTGAACTTTTACCAAATGCCAACACTTCCATGGTTGAGAAGCTGTAGGTTTAGTTCTAGAACACCTAGTAAAATAATATTTACAAATAATTAAAGGTATTCGAATGCTCTGTTTGGGCAAGCTTCTTACAAAATTTTATTTTTAATATTTAATGAATTATTTTTCAATTTATTTTTTTTTATGTATTTGGCTTGCAGCTTCTCAACTATCTGAGGTTTTAGCCAAAGTTCAACAAACTATATTTCAGATAAAGACAGACCAAAAAAGCTAAAATTTTAGTTTTTTAATTTAGTTGTCTAGGTTAACAAATTTCAACAAAATCCAAGAAGATGATGTCAGATGTTGTGCTGATTTGACCTGGACTGTCCCATAAAGCAATTCAACAAAAAAGAAAATACTTCTGCAGGGATCGTTGCTTTCCAGATATTTTGAGAGAGTCACCCAACCACCTCCAACCCTCACCATGACCGTGCTGTTCAGAAAACGAACCAAGCATAACTTTCCTTTGTCGCCAAACTACGTAAAACCACGTGACATCGTTATCAACACTGGGCGTTAAGAGTTAAGAGAGACAAGGATCACCTACTCTGTATTTGCCATCAGACACTTTGTTGACCAAATACTTTTGCTGACATTTGCACATTGTCAGTTGTTCTTCAATGTTTTTGTGAATCTGCTCAGCTTCTGACACTGGTTGGTTTTTTAATTTCTGGGAATGAACAAGATGCAAGGTTTTGAATTAAACCTCATGTGAATAACTTGGGCAGATTGCATTCAAAATGCCATGTGAAGGTTAATAGATTGTAATCTTGCATTTACAATCAGACACGTCCAATAATAAAACTAATAACATTATTGCTAAAACAGTAAAGCACCCTTGAATCACCAGCACCATAAGATTAAACATGTTCACAAGCACTTGTGTTGTTTTAGCAAACTAATACTAAATTCAGTGATGGTCTAGTAAAGATTACAGGAACCAAGATACTTTATAAGATACTAGATGAAATAAGATGAAAATCCAAACCTTAGGTTCAAGATTGAGTTTTTGAACAAACTCTTTGTAATGAATTCTTCCTGACTTACTGATGTCAAGTTCATCAAATGCAGCATTCATATCTCCGGGTTTGCATTGAAATCCTATTAAAGTTTCAAACAATAGAATCAAAAATAATTAGAGAAATGTAATCAATGTCCCATTATCAGCAGATTCCTGGATTTCATAATGAACATCATCACAACAAAAGAGAATAACTTAAAATATTCACTCAATGCAGTGAGGCCATCAATGAACTCTTTCCTGCTCAATGATCCATCTTTCTTGTGATTGGTCAGTTGGAATAAATCCCCAATGTCAATCTTTTTGCTGCTGACCCAATTTGAAAATCTTGTGGACCATTTGAGAAAGTTGAAATGACTTGAAGCCCTGAGCTAGTTATTGTTATAAATAACATGGTTTAATTGTTGCCAAAACTAATGGGAACATGTCACTTATTTAATTATTAATTAATTGGTTAAAAATTTATTTTTACCTAACTGCTTATTAATTAAGAATTTATTTACATAAATCAGAAGTTGATCAATAAGAGACTAAAGAAATCACCTCAAGGAGTTTTGAAAATATTTCTTGAAGTTTCTTCTTGCGATCGTGCGACACCTTCCAAATAAGTTTCCACTTGTTGTTCAAGTTGACCAGTTTTGGGTTTGCAATTTGCTTGCTTGTTGCTTGCAACTTCTTCGAGTGACAAGGACTCAAGAACTTCTCCACGACTTTCTTCTTCTCGGTCAGTTCGTTGTGGAAATCCTTTCGAATGCACAAATTAATACAATATAAAATTAATGCATCTTAAAATCGCAAATGTCTGGAAGATCCGACATCCTGTTCAACTCACAAGATGCTCCTTAAACAGGGCGTCTGCCGTTCCAAGATCTTCGGGAATGGAATTATTCTCTTTCAAGGCCAAGAGTGCAAGTTCATCTGAAATCCAGGTGAGAAGGTCATCGAGGACTTCTCGATCCCTCCGAGTTTTGCTCAAACCTTCCTCCAACACACGCCTCCTGTGGGCAACCGACTTTTTTATCTGAAATGACATTACATCGTGTAAAGCAAAGGAATAGTTATAACTGATATATTTTTATATTTATTTAAAGCATTTTAAGAACACCTTGTGCAGCTGAGCATCAGCAAGTGATTTGCAATAATTTATAGAACCAATGGACGAGGGTTGTGCCTTGTTGAGGATTTCATGGAAGAGAACATCAACTTCTCTGAAGCTCGCCTCTGCAGTTTTAACGTCACCTTCGATTTTCTGCATCCAAACAGTTATGGGAGGAAGATTACATGACAGTCCAACCTAACACAACAAGCAACTCCATACCATTAACTTTTCCAAGGTCACTTCAAATTTTTCTTCTTTGCTGAAGTTTGCATGAAGATTCAAAGGAATGTCATTGACTTCTTGTTCAATTTGAGAAAGATTTTCATAACAAGCCATCATGGAATCATTGAATTGTTGAGCCTTCAAGAAGTAAATTTCTTTTTAATAATTTTAAAATATTCAAATAGCATAAATAATTCAATGTTGTTTCATTAACCAATGCAAGGGATTCCTCAATTAGATGCATTTTCTCGTGCCACAACTTTTCTGATTCACCAATCAATGACTGCATCCTCGACTTGAAGACATCATCGACGATGTTCAATGACATCAACTTTTCAATGTCTTCTTTCTTTGCTTCGATCTCCTCATGCAGAGTCTGCGAATAGTTGTAGTTGTATTTGTTCTTCGTTAAACTTACAATATGATTCAATTCGTCAGTAAACTTACAATATGTTGATCTTTCATTGTTCTGACAGTGTGCAGATCACCTCTCAAGTGCACTTCTTGCTTCAATTCACCCACAAACTTCACCATCGACTCCTCCAAAGACTTACAAGCTTCACTGACTTGTCTCGACTCCACCAACCTTTCGGTCTGACGACGCTCGCTATCAAAAGCCAGGACATGAGGATGGAAAGAAACGACGTTTATCGAAAACAATAACTCACCACAAGTTGAGGGCTCGAGATGCTTCTCTCCACTTTTCCTTAATTCCTTCAATCATTTCCTCGAGAATTTTTCTCTCGGGGTCGAGAGGAGTGCATCTGTCTCTCAGGTGACGACCTTGTCTTAATGTCGAGTGCAGCTGGCACTGTCTGCTTGGAAACTCCAACTGGATCTTCTGCAAAAGTGCGCAACGAACACATATCAGTAATTCCTAATAAAATATAACAAATTATATAAACAAATAAAATACAACTCCAAACAACCTTGACAATCTCTGATGAAATGTTTGTCTGATTCGCAGCTTCCACCTTGGTGACAACATCACTCAACCAATTGTTCAACTCCTTCCAAGAAAGGAAGAACTGCAAAAGAAAAGAAAAGATTAAATAATCAAAGATGTCAAAGAGATGAAGTAACTTCGTGAACCCACCCGGTGGTCCTCCCTGTAAGCCCTTTGTAGGTTCCTCCCCCTCTCCTCAGTCCGCATGACGAGCCTCTTCCACCTCGATTTCGACCCGAAAAGCTGCATCTTCACGTGACTGGCATCTCGTTTTGAACCGAAGTATTTTAAGTAGGTCCCTGTAAGGTCAAGGTTATGAACCCTGTCCTGGCTCTGAGTTACTTCCTCTTTAAAATCCTGCAGTAAGTAATGTTTCATAAGTAAAGATAGCAAGTGATGCGCATTAGCAATGATGGCAGGTGATGTATCATTAATAATGACCAACATGTTCACAAGGATACAAGCCATCACAAGAAATTCAACCAACCTTATGTTCTGACATTTGTTCAATCACTGTCTTCAGCAACTTGCTCGGAGTTTTGAATTTGACGGAGAGTTCTTTTTCAGCCCCACCCATCCAATCGTCATGGTGATTCATGGCTGCATGGAACACTTGAACTTTCTTCATGTGGTCTTCTAGTTTCTCCTTCAGAGTGAAGAATAGAGTTTAAAAATCATAAATTCTGCATTGGTTGTCACGACAACCCACCTTCTCGATCTTGGACTTGATCACAGCATCACAGGCCTGAGCCTCCAACTTGACCAGTCCTAACTGGAGATCAACAGCTTGATCCTCTCTGCATCTCAGCTTCATCTCTTCTCCGTTAAACAACAACATCCTCGACTCATCCAATTTCCTCTCCAAATCTTGATAATGTTTCTGAAGACAACAACAATTAATGGCAATACAAAAACAAAAGTGAACAAATAAATTACATAAGCTTTCAAATGATCAGCAAATTACCATGAATTTCTGATACTCATTCTGAACTGTAGTGGGCAAAGCACCTGGCAACTGAACAATTTTTAGTTGTTTGCAGTACTTCATCAGCCATGCACTCAAATCTTCAACACTCTTCATGAAATCTTTCACCTGTCAAAGCAATCAACTCAGCATTAATTACATGCCTCAGAGGCAAATAGTGAGCCTCAAAAACATCATTAAGTCTTGAGCTCTAGTAACATATAAAATAAAATTCAAATTTCAAGCATTCAGTAACTTAGCATCACCTTGGTTGCCTTTGTATAACAATAACACTTTAAACTCTGAACAGCTAATGTTACCTCCTTCAAGCAGTCAAGCAAGTAGTTCTTCTTCTGTCTGGCCAAGCAATGAACCAACTCGTAGGTGTCGTTCAGTTCTTGAAGTTTTGATGAAAGTTTGGACGGCGGCAAAAGTTGGGTGCTTTCTTTGGAACTCGGCGTGCTGGACGGAGTCGAATCGATGGGACATGACTTGAGCAGCGTGTCGTTAATTCTTTCGTTCAACTTTTTTATCGACGGCAATTGATTGTCCACATTATCCAGCAACATCTACATAATAAACATTGGTTTCTGATGGCATCTTGGACAGACATTTTAATGAGCACTTCAAAAAGCAAGAAAAACTGACTTCAATGTTCTTCAAATGAGCTTCAATGTACTTTGGATCTCCACATGCTTCGTCAAGAGTCTGAATATCAGCTTCGACTTGTTGCAGGTGGCCGATGATATCATCCATCGTCTGATCCAACTCCCCAACCTCCACCAGACCTTCGGCCAAGGCCATCTGTTAATCACATTCGAACAAATGATTAAAGAGCTGTTGCTTGTTTGAGCCCCATAATGAACTGTGCCTTTAAAGGCAAGAGAAAAGAATAAACGAGCAAAAAAGTACCTCGCGTTCATTCGTGGCCTGCAGGATCCTGTTCCAGGTTTCGTTGAGAGCACGAACCTTAGCAACAAAACTGACGTGCAGAGGAGTCTTTACGGCAATGAGTTCAGCGAGGTGATTTATGTTCTCGAGATCGGGCAGGTGTGGATGTAATTGCCTCATGAATACCTGTCAGCCAATGAAAACATGAAACAAATGTTGACATCAATTTTAATAAGACAAACCTTCAACTCCTCAATTTGTATTTTTATGGCCCTCATTTCTGAAGCCACTCCCGAACAAGTCAACCTCAGCAATTTCTCCTCAGTTTCTTGCATCCATGTCAACAATTTCTGGAAATGAACGTCGTTTCATGGCGGACGTTGTGAATTGAAATCAATTGAAATACGGATCAACGTCTGCACAAACCTCGTGCTGCTCTTCAAACTTGAGAGTCAAATCCTCACCGAGATCGAGTTCTTCCTTCTTCTGCAAAATGGCTTCCTTCAACTCTTCCACCAATTCCCTCAGGTAAGCACAATCTCTGCTGACTTTGTGTTCTGCTCCATCCTCACACAACCTTTTCAACTCACCACCAAATGCCTCACAAGCTTCGACCTCCTTTCCATATAATGACAACTCTTTCATGAGATTCTTCAATAAACGAAAAACAACTTCATTTAATTATTTTATTAAAGTCCCTTGCAGAGCTGAGATGATTTGGGCTAACTAAGAACAACTAAGCCTAAATGTTATTTATAGCTTGTCAGCAAAGCATCATTTCAAAGACCTAAAATGTAAAATTTTTTGGCTGACAAATTGAGAAATGTTGAACGTCTGAGATTGTCCTGACAGAGCATCAAGAATAATAAGTAATGAATAAGCAAGTAAATCAGAAATAAAGTAATAAAGTTCTCATCATCACCTGAATGTGGTTCCTCACACGACTGCCCCCAATGGAAGTTTCACTTTCGCTAACTTCCTCCTCATCCTCCTCTGAAGAGTCCAACTTGTTGTTGATGTTGAGATCAACAGACTCGATGAGTTGTTTCAGCTTTTGTTTCGTCAGCACGAAGTGTGCCTCGTATTTCTCTGCTGCTATCGCAGCTTCCTTCAACTTTGCAGCTCTGATTTGGACATTGGAGGCTGCTACGCTATGCATGAGTTCAAGGTCATTCAGCTGGTTGGCAAGATCATCACCTTTGACATCAAAGTGAATATTTAGGATATGATAAACACATACAAATAATTAGGGTATCACAATAACATAGAAATAATTATGATATTATAAATTATATTATTACTTAAAGCAAACAACTGTGAGGTAATCTGATATGAATGAATAGTATGGAACTAAGAATTTAATATTTAAGAAATCATCAAGTGAGTAAATGATGCGATTAACGACATCTTAGAATTGCTGTCGCAAGAACTGCAATTTCACAAAGGAAACAAATAGATTTTTTTTTTAAATTAAATTTTTTTATGCAAGAATTTTCTATCCTAATGCAAAGCTTGTGACTCAAAAACAAATTAGAAGCATCTTAACATGATTCTAATTCAGAAGCATCTCTTGAAGCAACTTTGAAACTATTTTAGTAAAAACTGCACAACCACAGAAATGGAAAGCAACAAAATGATATTGGTGCCTGTGACCTCACAAACCATGATTTGAGTGTAATACCAAATGCTTCTCGCATGTTTAAAGAAAGTTTTGTTGCCAGCGAAAACGACTTCGCATTAGAAATATGGAGGAATTCAAGCAAAAGAGGTTCACAAACACATTGAAAGAAGGAAAACCTTCCATGTAGGTGGGACGAAAGGGTTGCATTCCTACAGCAGTAATGAAAAGTCATAATGTGTTGTGTTCACAACTCGACCAAGCCACAACTCGGCCACCAGGGAACCCTGCACAAATGGTGAGGAAGTTCAAAAGTGCCTCCACATCCTATTCAGATACATAACCCATTCAAAGGACCGACTAAATTTCTGTTTAATATAAGATGATGAGATCCAATAAAAAAGCCATGAAAAGATCCACATAAGAGATTGTTTAAACTTCATAATTTACAATATTTATTTATAATTTAATTTCTAACTGTAAAAACTAACAAATGATCTGCTGATCTTCACCATTTCTCTCCTGAGGCAGAGATGTTGCATGCAGTTGAAGGAGCATCCTTTTCAGATGTTCCATCGACCGACTGCAGGACACCAAATTCTCTGTAAGAGCCTTCAGAAATAAGGAGTTAGTCAAGTCAATCCATCGGCCTACTCATTATCAACCGACACAATCAATTTGGTAATCATTTTTAACATTCCAAGGTTTTGAATCCTGCTCAAAATAACCGCCTTAAACGATATAATGTAGCCATTATCATTATGTTGCCATAAACAAAAGCACGATTGGTCACCTTGTTTTCATTAATCTGCCTCTTTATTGTTTCAACATCTGGTGATATTGGGTCAGTTAGGTGAATGGCATCACTTATCTTGTACAACTCCTCAAGAAAACTCTCTGAGGCGTCTGCAAGCTGCGAGGTAAGAAATCCGAGGTAAGAAATCTATACACTTCCACATACTTCATATAACAACTTATATTTCCCCAATTAAAATATATCCCTATTTAATAACCGGGAACAAAACTTTAAATAAACATAAAACGTGGAATTTTAAAGCACATATCATCTTTTTGAACATCACAATGCATGTAATGCAAAACAAATTCTTACAAATTTGCAGGTTGCTTGTTAATTAATCTAGTAATAAACGAGTGCATTTCTTAAATAAAAGTATCAACTTGCAGAACAGTCCGCTCGAATAAATTACGAACCCGTCGAACAGACGAAACAAAACAAGTCGAACGTCTGAAAAATAAAACATATACTAACAGAAGTGGTGGATTCTCTCCAAGCTTGGATGATGCCATTTGTTTTGTCGTTCAGCTGCTCATTCAGTCGATCAAACTTCATCCTCACTTCAAGGAAAGGTTGGTCAAGTTGCTCTTGGCACTTTTCGAGGGAAAGAAGTTCCAAGAGGTCGTGGGACTTGTTGACAAGTGCATCCACAAGAACCATCTGTTCCAACAACGCCTCTCGAGCCAGCTGTCATTCAACACAAAGTTTTGTTACTGTGTTCGTTATCTCACAAGACACATTCATGGTAATCTCTAACAAATTTTCAATAAGTGAACAACAACAAGTGCGTTTGTATAGCACCATAAGCATCAGTTAGGTGAATGCAGTGAATATATCTCTTTCTTCAAGTAAATAGACACACAGGTGACCAGGTGCATAAAGCAGAATACCATGCTTATTATATTACTGGGAATACAGTAATGCTAGGCATAACTTAATAATAACAACATAAAAGTAGTTACGTGAACCCCATTGTGGTCAAACATTGTGTCGGTTATCTCATTGGATTATGTTCCTGCATGAGGCAGCATAAATAACAGTCAAAATGCTTGCGGGCCAATCCTGCATTTCTGGCAAATGCCCTCGGGTAGGGGCACCATACAAAAGGCAGAAGATTAAAAAGTGCCTTCACAATTTATTCAGATAAGTAAGACAAACAAAAGGTTGATTAAAAACAACAACAAGGATAACCAACACCACTCACATAAATTATAAACCATTAATATTGTTCACTGCTTTTCATCTCAAAAATAATGTAACAAATCGCCAAAATCCCACAATAATAGTCACATAAAAACTAAATCAGTTGGTGTTTAGTAATCACTCAATCACAATTTTTTGTAAAAAAAAATTCAGAATAAAACCTTCGACGACTCTAATTCATTTTTGATTTCTTCTGGGTTTCCATTTGTGGGTATCTCAACAAATTCCACAAGACTCTCGACATCCAGCAAAGCAGACTCAACCTCAGCCTGCATTTCCTTCAGCTGAACAGCCAAAGACACTGCCTCCTCCAGTTTCTCCACTCTGGTCAGAAGTGGATCAAATTTGTGGCAAAACCCCTTATTCGTAGCAAAAATGACAACATTCACTAACTTCGCATCACTAAAGTCCATGACTGTTTGTAACTTTGAACAAACATCATTCATTTGTTCTGATGCTTGACATAACTCATCATCTAACGGAGACTGAATAATTGGTCCAAGTTTATCAGCAATCTCTTGTACAGAAGAAAACTTTGAAAACAGTTCTTCATGGCTCGACTGTATTTTTTAAAGAATGTTTTAAAGTATTCCTACACAAATGTTAGTAACAATAAGTAATAAACAATAAATAACATAAGATCACAAACATTAAGTGGACCACAATCAAAACATTCGTCTGCATCATCCATGCCTTGGAGTAATATCGCTGATTTTAAATTTTTGTTTGAAAAATTAGGTTCGACTAAATCGTCTGTAGCACAACGAATTCCTGGTAGAGTGGGCTTCCGCATTAGCTCACCATTTACAGTCGGTTAGTTAATTCTTTTAAGTTAGCTGTCATAAAGTTATCGCGTTCATAATTTCCTTCATCGGTGATTATTCACCAAGATCCTCGAAGCCACAGGAACCGACGACAGAGCAATGTTGACACACGCATGTTTAACCGAGGAGTAAACACGGACTAATGTATGTGCGCATGCGCCGACAGCTCATCGTCAGAATGATGTAGCGTTAACTTTCATCACCGCTCGAGCTTTTCTTTAAAGAGCGTAAGATCTGACATTTAATCTCACAAAATATGTTGACTGAATAATAATGCAGTTGATCTTATGTGCTCGACGAATCGCCCTAACTAGACCCGACACCGTTTCCAACAGTATCCACTTCCAGGACATACGACGGGCGCCCAAAAAAATTTCGATTATTTAATTTATTTATGATGTCAATAGCCTAATTATTTACCTTGGCATCAACAAGTTGCTGGGTCAAAACTTCTGGATCCAGGCTAGCAACAAAAACTTCCCTAACATCATTTTCCACTTTTTCCAAATATTCTGAAGTATTGCTGAGCTGAGAACGGACCTAAACAAATAAAAAACAAAAAACATAAACGTATGCAATACGCTTTTCAGTGGCATTATTAAAATGCCCAATTCAAAACTAACAAATTTGACAGCCTTCTCAATGAGAGTGTCCTCAAAATCATGATAACTGGTGTGCAAGTCAACAAATGCACTAGCTAGTGAGCTTTCGTTTGTTACATTTAGTTGACCACCTTCTTCAAAGAGTTTTTTCAACTGTTCCCTTGGCAATAGGCTAGAGCATTCGGAAGAGTCAAAGAACTCTTTCAATCCAGGAGCATCTTGCTTTTTATTTTTATTTTTACTATAGCCTATTAACACATCAACACATTTCCTTAGTTCAACCATGGATGGCTTGATGGACTTGACTGCTTTGCTGTGTTTCAACAATTTGTCGATAACATTTACACCATGCTCCACATTACTATGGAGCACATTTTTCAGCTCGATGTTAGCTTCCATAACCTGTTTATCAATCCCATCCATTGTACTGTGGATGCTTGTCAAACAACTCTTTAAACTTTTCAGCTGAAGCAATTTTTCACAAATTTTCTTCTCCAACATTGCCATTTGAGCTGTTGTAAGCATATATTGGAAATTTAAGATAGAGCAATTACCAGATATGAATATTTGTCAGATAGAATAATGCTTTGATATTATCTGCATGCGACACTTTATTTTAAAATATAGAACTCACCTGAATGAGATTTCTCTGATATTTCTGTTTTCTTTTTTTCAGCTTCTTCTTTTAAAGACGAAGCATTACTTATCTGAAGGTTAAGTAATTCCAGATCGAGACTGGCAGGGCAAGTGAGAACAACAAGCCTTTCCTCAGCATCTTGAATCCAGTCCAAAAGAGGCTCTTAATAAATTAATAAGTGGCTGTAAAGTACAATCAACAATTATTTGACTTTAAATTCTTACTTTTCTTGCTTTTCAAATTCAGTTTAACATTTTCAAATTCTTCCCAAGACTTATGCAGTCTTGCCTTCAATTCTTCAACATCACATCCTTTCTTTCCATTTGTTTGACCAGCAACTTCCTTTGGACTTGGTTTCGAATTTACAAACATTATGAAGTTGTCAGTAGCAGATTTAAGTTGATCTTCAATCATTGGAATATCAAAATCATTTGACTGCCAATTCTTCAGTTTCTTTTCAATGCTTTCAAGATCGTCAATGCACTTCTTCCAGAATTGTTGAGCTGCATTCAGGCCATTCAGTTGAACCGAATGATTATTGTAATCGTTACAAATTCTCTTTTCATCTGTCCCTCTGTGTTCACTCAGCCAACTCTGAACTTCATTTGGAGTGAAATTTATTTTAATCATTCCACTAGCAAGAGCTTCATTAATATTAATTTTTTCTCCAGATTCCTTCAGAAAACATGATGATTTGAAATCAAAGGAACCACATTTTACTGCCGCTTTCAAAGATTGCAATGTCCCAGTATTTGAATTAAAAACAAACACAGTTGTTGGATCTATTAGTCCCTCCTTGACACTCCTTTCCAGTGATATTGGACAGAAATCCCTCAGGCTTTTCACATCAAAATTGGGGAGGATGTTGTCTACACAGAGTAACTGTCCCAGACTATTACCAGCTACAGCATTCAATATCTGAGCAACAACCTGCTCATTCAACTTTACATTGCTTTGACAAGGTTGATATATTGAGAAGCTTGAAGTTCCAGATGTTAAGTTTCCTGTATTGAGATCGAGTTTGCCGCTCAGAATTGCATCTCTAACTGATAAAGACTTAAGTGAATTTGAAGATCCCAATTTGCTTTCTGGAGAAGAAGCGGCCAAAGTTTTGGAGCCAGTCTTGTCATTTTTCAGTTTTGGCAGTTTGGAGGAGCATGAAATGTTGGTGCAGTCCTTAATTTCCATCAACAAATCTTTTTCAACATCAATGTTCTGACCCTTCAAAAACTTTAAAGCCTTCACTCTTTCTACATTTTCCTCAGAAAAAACCTGCGCACTTAATTTCTGATTTATTAATGCATTCTTGAGAGACTGGAGAGCAACAGGTTCTAAGTGTTTATGGCCCGAAGCATCTTCTTTGGTCTGCTGAGTGTTTATTTGAGTTTTATTGCTCGGCCTCTGCGCAGGGGAGGCGCTCGGCAGTTTCTTGGAATCATTTCTTTGAGTCTGCTTTGCGGTTGAACCCATCTTAATTGCACGTGTTGAAGGAAGATTTGAAAGATTTTTTGATTGTGTCCTTGTGTTTCTGACGTGCTCCGTTTTCCTTTGAAGTTTAGCACATCCCGAAGATTTTTGCGAGTTTTTTAGCCAAGCGGATATTGAAATGACTTCGTTCCGGTTTGTTAAATCCGTTACAAAAGTGTTGTCGGCTTCGAGTCGGGACAAAGAATCAAGGCAGCAATCGTCTGACGTCAGAAGAGACTTATCTTGTGGTGCCGGAATTCTTTTATACATCCTATCTGAATTTGCATCAGGGGAAGATTCTAATACGTTTTTACAAGACTTTGCACTACTGCTTTTGATGAAGTTATCTAAAGAATGTTCTTCAGCAATTCTCAAAAGTCCTTCATACACTTCCACGTCCATCAAACCCAAACTTGCTGCTTCTTGCAATGACTTCACTTCAACCTTGCCACCATCTCTGCATAAAGTAATACTGTTAAAAGTCAAAATGCCTCTGCAAAGTGCTTGGTGAACAGTTAATGCGTTGGATTTGGTGGTTGTGTCACCAATTGGAAAACAAAATGAAGATTCCAAGAATTCAAAGCTCCTTGTAGAAAGTTTTTGGGGATCAACAAATTTTTCCAAATCTTTGATTGAATGCTTAGTTGTCTTGATCATTGGATCTTTAAGAGCAATAGAATTAATGTTACTTTGACTTGCAGGTAATCTACAAGTGACCCTTGGACTTTTTTTTAATTCGGTCACAATGTTATCCACGACCTTGTTATTGAAAGAGATCTGAGCATCTTCAAGAGGACGAATGAATGCTTTACCTTTCATTGCAGCTTCTGAAAGAGACATGAGACTACCTGTAACGGTGTCCCTGTACGTGGAATTCCTGTGATCAACAATCTGTTTGTTGATGGCATCTTGCAGAGGTATAACCTTGCCAGAACCACTGTCTAGTAATGAAAGAACTACGAAGTTGGTTGCACTTTTTGACCTTGGAAAAGGAGTTATTTCCTCAATAGCTTCCAGGTCTTGCAATGCCAAACATTCATCTGAATTCCTGCTCCTCGAAGGATTCTTTTCTGTTTCTTCATTGATGATTTGCACATCAGCTAACTTCTTGGCATCCTCTTCAAACGAAATGCACTTTGAAAAACTGATAAAGCTTTTTTCTTTGTTCAAACATAGTTGAACTTTTGGTGAAACTATAAAAAATGAAAGTAAATTATATAATACATCTATTAACTCTTCTGAAGACACATACCTGAATCATTATTTAAAGAGGAGTTGTTGATTGATAGCTTTTCCGACATTGCAAACTGTTTAGAATGAGGATTATTCCTCTCACTTATTGATACCAGACTTTTCTTCTGATAGTGTGTAGCACTTTCTTCACAAAACTTGAAGTCAATTCTTTAAAAAGCAAACCATCCAATTGCTAATTGACAAACAATCAAGTCCAATTGATGAACAAAAGTGAATTAATGCTTACCTTTCTAAGTAGGCTGAGCTGATATATCTAAATTCGCTCAAATCACAAAAATTTGGAATTGCACACAGACGTGAAACAAAACGTCTCTTATCCGGTCGAACCAGGTTATAATATTCCAGGAAATCCTGAAGATGTATAAACGATAGAGCGTAATTCGATTAAAACATCCTTAACCAACGAATGAACCGTCGAACGCACCGAATAGAGTTGAAGAAGCTTTTGGCAGGGAGTGTTGGTGATGATGAGAGGCTGGTTACCTTTGTACGAAGATGTGCAATGTAAATAAAGGTGTTGCAAGCTTTAGCGTCGCAACATGAAAGAGCGCCGAAATGTGCAATATGCGCAACTTAGCGACTACGCAGCGTTATTGTCAATAATTTTAACGCTTTTGCCGCTTTGAATAGCTCGAACTTCCGGTAAAATACTTTCAATCCTCGAATTTCAGAGGCTGGAACGAACCGTCAAAAGTGTCCGATTTCGAAATAAATATTAAAGTGTCATTAAAGCTTCAGACAACGTCTTTAAACAAAGCAGATCACATCATACAGACAAGACAGGATGTGGTCCATTGTGCAGTATAAACATCTAAGGTCTAAATATTAAACTGTCGAAACAAAATACGAAACCAGCAAAGTATTTAAATGAAGCTACTCACTGACACCCGAGTTTACGCAAAGTTATAAATCATCCATCAAGACAACGAATTTGAAAAGATAAACTTCGTCCAAACAGCAAAAGCTCATCACGAAGCCTCGAATGAAATGAACGACGTGAAGGCAATGTTGGTCGATGGTGGTGTGAATCATTGAAGGTGAATCAGAAACATTTCCCCGCACGGGACGACCCGTTATCCGAGAAACTTAATAAATTAGCACTTTCACAAGTTCACCAGACCCAACGATCTGACAGGCTCCTACGTATTATCATCTTTTGTCAAACATCGTCACAAAAACGATTGTAACATTCGCAACTTTCATTATTACTATTCAGAAGGAATAAAGATGTTAGAACATCTCGCTGTAAATAAGGAGAGATAAGGGTTGAGAATGAATGGATTGAAAGATTAACAAGAAGACGCCCCAGTAGTTGTTGAGCAATTTACACTTAAGATGGAATAAGATAAGACGCAGGAATGACGAGGAAGACGACGATGATGAAGTCTATATGGTGTTGATACATATATATTATTACGGGCCATACTCAGATGAAACAATTAAACCAAATCTGCCATCTGCTTCAAATTGTCCTGAACAAAAACCTAACAAACTGTTAATGTGAGAAACTTCAATTGGAACTCAAAGCTTTGTTAGCGATGGGTATACATGACATCAATTAATAACATGTAATAAATCATTTAAATATTCAACGCCTATATTTCAACATCATCATCATCATCACCACCATCCCTAGCAAACATAATCATCTTTAGTTCTTTCAGCTACAGCAAAAAAACTTATTAATCACGGAACAAGTCAGCTTCTATGAACGTGTGGCACCGAATCATAATCGGCACAATTTTTTAACAACTTTATCATCAACATCATCTTCGTTGTCACCGCCAACGCCAATAATAAAATTAATAATAATAATAATATTAACAATAAATAATATTAATAATAATAAATATATTATTCATATAATAATAGTATTATTAATAATACAATTCAATAATTTAAATACTTTATAATAAATATTATAATTAATATAACATTATTGATAGTATAAATTAAAAAAAGAATATATATTTAAATAATATAATAAATACTTCGTCAAAATTTTAAGAGTTCAACATCAGAGGCGTCTAAGTAACTCAATTTTTCGGGTTGCTTTTATCAATTAATTCATGTTTTTCATGTAATTCATGCAATTATTCCCGTTCATTTCTTATAAAACATAAACATGCTGGTCTTATAATGATATCAAATATTCATGGAAATATTACATCTACAAACAATATTGATTCATGATAGTTTAATTATGATGGTCATTGATACTGTACCAATGTAAAAATGTAAAAATATTAAAAGAAGTAAAAAAGTATAATGATGTAATGAAAAGGCAAATAAAGTTGACAGATATTCTCCTTCATAATATTAATAAAAATAATAATAATAATAATAAAATAAATAAAAAATTAATAAAAACATAATTAAAAAGAGCGTGTAATAGAGAAAAACTTGAGCAAAAAGCAGACATTGAAACACTTGTTTATATTAATATCTAATTGATCGTTCTCAGCTGATCTCCATCATGGACACCACCACCACCATAATCATCATTATCATCATCATCATCCTGAAAAATGTTTCATTACGAACATACGCCAACAGCTGCTCTCATGAACATTGTCGAATTCTGAAAAACAACCACCACTTATTCCGACGTATTCGCTGATGTCGTCATCATCATCATCATCATCATCATCATCATCATCATCATCATCATCATCATCATCACATCATCATCATCATCATCATCATCATCATCATCATCATCATCATCATCATCATCATCATCATCATCATCATCATCATCACCACCATCATCATCGTCATCATCATCATCACCATCATCATCGTCGTCATCATCATCATCATCATCATCATCATCATCATCATCATCATCATCATCATCATCATCATCATCATCACCATCATCATCACCATCATCATCACCACAATCATCGTCGTCGTCATTATCTTTCAAGTGAATATGTAAATACAAACGGAAATATAAATAGTATTGATGACGACAACGAGGAAACATCGAAACAAACTAATTAAATTAAACTTCCAGAAAGTTCTTTACCGTCATCAATAATATTGTAATAAACAATTCTAGTTCTTCAACGTTCTTGTCTTACAATTCAACAGCATCTACCCAACTCTCCCATATTCCCATTAATATTAATCACATTAACCTGCGCCCTCATTAATATTCATCCTATTAAACTTCAACCTCATTAATATTCTAATTCCTGTAAGATAAATGAGGGCATGGAAGTGTTTAATCGTTGAGTGTAAAGTTTAAATGAGCGTGTCACCAAGTTGTCTTTCATTTCGTTCAACTACATTTTAACAACAACAACAACAACAACTACATTTTAATAATAACAACTACATTTCACCAGTTCATGAGTTGTTGTAAATAATTAAGAACAGTTGTTAGTAAACAAATGTCGTTTTCTTCGTGTTCAGTTATTAGAATAATAATAATAACAACAATTATTATTGTTATTGAGCATTACATCATTTAATTTACATCTTGAATGTCACAAGATACACCTGCAAACTTTTGAAATATTTCCTTCCATTAAACAGAAGAATGTCGTCAATTCATCACGTGATTAACCGAATCCCATTTTCTAAATACTTTCTCATGAGCCGATAATATGTAAAATTGTTATTTTGTTAATAATATTTAATATTAACTATTAGTAATAATTATTAATAATAATGACATCAATTAAATAATATTAATGCCAATATTAAATAACCAACACGGACGCACTTAATATCTTAATAGATAAATTAATAATTGAATAATTAATAACCAATAATTGAGCACTTGAAACCTTAAAGGAAATGACTTAATATGAATTAATATTTATTATTAAAGGAATTGCCGACAAGTTATGCATATTAATGCGTTTGCTTAAAGCCAAAAGTCATCGCCATGATAATAATAATCATCATAATAATAATCATAATCGTCATCCATATCATAATCATTATCATCACAGTTTTAATCGCCGTCATAATCACAATAGTCATTCAATAACATCTTACCTCCACATGTTCGTCGTGAAATGAATTGACTGATTGAGAGTAATTCATCATCATCATAATCATCATCTGTCAACAGGTTCTTTATTAAATTCGCGAACCTTTCAATTCCTGCTTCGTTCAATTGCGAGTGACAGGGCATCTGTCGAATAATTTAAAATCAAATCTTTAATACAACACAATTAAATGTTGGTATAATTATAATTATATTAATATATCACACTGTATTAAATATCAATTTATCGATTATTCAGGCAATTTGGAATCATATTTTCAACAAAACACTTTCGATTTAACAGATCAATTCTAGGTTAAATAAAAAATAAATATATCCAATATTCATTTGTTGACGACATTTTTACGTTACTTAAAGCAGTTTAATCGATGTGTGAAAAATGATGTCTTCTAAATGACGACGTTATTTGACCAAAACATGTTCAATTTCAACTTATTGCAAGTCGATTTTAAATTAGAAAGCAAATATTTTACAAAAATGAAAGCACAATTTTTTGAATAATAAATGTATCGAAGCATATATTTCAATTATTTGCTAATAAATGTTAATTAAAGCTTATAATTTTTGAGATAAATAGCAATCGTACTAAAGCATATATTTCAAATTCTTCCAAACCAATAAATATTTCGAAAGCAATTTCAGAAAACCATTCTCATCATTTCCGGTCGTTGTTCTCACTGGTTTTTGTTGGTGTATTGTTGCATTTGTTGTTGTATTGTTGCCTTTGCTGCTTTATGGAAGCCCGCATTTGCTTTAAATTGAAGCCTATAAAATCATTGCAATTTGAAACCGAAATTTATTTTTTGGTCGTTGTGAGACTCAGAAAATGTTTATACTTTTCATTCTGAGTCCTTTCTCATATTAAATGTGCCTCCACTCATGTCAATTGCGACTATTCAAGTTGGCACTCCATTATAATTTCATATTTTCATCGCATGTCTAATTAGCGTTCTGCCTAATTACCATCCTGCATAATTACTGAATGGCACTTATCTTTGTTCTTGGACTTCCAAACGAATACACTTATGCAATATCGTGCAATATTGACTACACGAATAATTTAGTAATTCTTAATTGTGTTAATGTATTTAGATAATAGGATCGGTGCTTGTCATCAACTTTCTGAGATCAGTTCTGCTCCTGAAGACATCCTAAGTAAGTGTTACTTAATTTGCTTCAAAGAATCGCGTAATAATTTTTGTTCATGTGAACTTATTTCCTAATTCGAAAGAAACCTTTGTAATGAGGATGATCTATTTGGATTCCGTTTAATGTCTGCAGATTTCTGCAGATTCTGACTGACTTAACATTTTGCTTAAGTTTACTAAATGGCTTCGTGGATTTCCTCCCTGAAGCATCTGTTAACAGTCCAGGATTACACAAGTACGAGAGGGCACAGTTTCAAACTTCGATGAAGTATAGTTTCAACAGACGTTGCCAAATATTCTTTCTGCCAGAGGATCATAAAGCCATGGAATACACTACCAAATGAAATCGTGAAGTCAAAAAGTTTCTTTAATGCGTTAATATGCGGCTTTGACTTTAATGGTTTCTTCACATATACCTGATTATCCTTGCCATTCGGAGCTTGTGCTGTTCTTTTTGTATAAATCGTACAGATTTGTGTTAGTGGTCTCATGAACTCTTCAGCTTGATGTTTAATAAAATAAAATAAAAATTAAATAATCCGGGGTCAGTGTCGGATTTAGGCATGGTCGGGGCTTGACTATCATGTAGAACCATCCATATTGAAACCTCACTTACAAACATACACTACACACCCTCCCTACTAGAAGAAATATTAAACTATTTGTGATAGTGCTAGCTATTTGATTGGTTAGTCATCAATTTTTAGTTTTTCTATGTCCTCCAACAGAGTAAAGCTATTTTTGTAAACTAGAGGTGCCTCGGGAGGCTTTGGATACTCTGGTGCTTTGACCCGATATTGCCGGGTACAACCAGAAAAGGCTTTAAAGTACTTGGCTTCGTCTTCATAAGCTCGTCATTCAACGTTTGATATACCTATAACACAGTCATATACGCATATCTACATCCACGTCGCATCACTAATTCATTTCAGTAACCACTAAATACTTATTTTTAATTACTTATTTTTCATGATTACGAGGTCAAAGTAAACTTTAAAATTTGTTCTCCGAAGAATTCTATAAGACCTTAATAAGTTTTCATTATCTTTATTTTTTTGGAACTCATTTGTTCTCTGCGAAGAATCAATTTAGTCACCAAAAGCAAACATTCATCCGATTGAAATAAGAGAAATTTTCCATGAAGAATTAACACCACTCAACTTCATAACTTTATAACTTCTTTACATCACAAGATCAGAGAAGTATTTTCCACATTCCAACAAATCGAGGACACCCTCTATTCTAAGTAACTGCCTAAGAAAATTTGATCATGGATAAGAAAAAAATGGTCATCATATGAATCTGTTGGTTAATACTCCACCCCTAATTACACAATCCTGCGTAACTCCCTGCACGTGACGAAACGCTTATTATTATAGGCGGATAAGCCATTTATTTGCCGCTTCCAAAGAATGCTTGTGTCTGTTGTGGCTTTCTTACATGAGATGATCCTTAGGATTGTTGCTTTATCGTGTCACACGTAATGTTTTCGCTGGTCCATCTGATTACATTTTGGAAATTGGCAGACTTCCTTGATACGTCTCACGATGAGTTTGGTGTCAAAATTCAGAGGACCAACATTACTACCCTTGCAACAAACTTAATAAGACATTTGTTTAAGGTTAATGGAGCCAAAATAACGATGGTTTTAAAATGGAAGTTGAGGATGTTGGTGAAGAGAACAAAAAAGTTTCTTAAATGGAAATCTTCCTGTATGATGAGCTGAATATATTTCTGAAGAAGAAAGACCCACGACAAAGTCCCACATCATCAAAAAAGAAATTCAGTTGTTTCAAGCAACTAAGAAATGACCTGAGAATTTGGACAAACTTTACTGATGTTTGATAACAATTCGACCAACTTCAGTGGAAGCAGAAAGAGTTTTTTCTGTAATGACATCTTTGCAAACAAATTACGAACCCGATTTAATGGTGACACTTTGAGTGCAATGTTAATGTGCAAGGATGGTGTTACGAAAGTTTTACAGAAAATAAATTTTATTAACCTTGTTATATGTGTCTATAAATGTTATATAAACTTAGTTTTGGCTTCTTTAGCTGTCAATAGTAAATAAGTTTATATAGGGATGTGGAAACCAAGGAAAAATCCGGGTACCCGGGGTTTAATGCGAAAAAACCCGAAACCCGGGTTTCGAAAAAATTGTCCGAAATCGAAAACACTATTCACACGGGAATGAAACTTTTTGACCTAAGTTGTAAATTAATAGCAATGTTAATATTAATAATATATTTCTTAAAATATCGACGTCCTGTTCCAAAAATATGTTGCAATATTTTGTCGATATTCCGAATATTTCCTGAATTCAAATACTTTTGTCATTAAGAACTATCAAGTTTTACGCACTAAACATCAGTTGAAAGCTGTTGCCAATTAATTACTTCGAACAAATATACTTTGACAGAAACTAATAAGGGTCAATTAAAATAATTGAAAGAAATATCTTCCTTAAAGTGTGAACTTCTGCTTGTTGGTAGAAAATAGAAAATAGTTTAAATACCAAGATATTTAAGTACTTGTTAACTTTACAGGAAGTCAGAATGTAACTTTATAATTCAGATGTGGCATTACATTTGGACACCACAATCTACGTCTTCATCGTAACATAACAACCCACCAGCCTATTATATATACCATACAACATAATTTCTACCTACTAGACCTCATAAAATAATATTCGCATATTATTGGCATATTCATTATATATAATATCCCCAAGGATTCTGAAACATATCCAAAGCATTCACAGAAATGCAACAAAGTCTTCAAAACTTCGTTTGTCAACAAGAAAGCAGATGTGCTTTCTTTTTCAAAACACTCAATATTCTTAAAAAGAAATAGAAAAGCTTTGTTAACCGGTGTTAATTTTTTAATTACTTTGTTAATTACAGTGTTAATTCATAAAACCTTGGAATGAATTCATCTTCATATTTGCGCTTCATGAGGATTGTTTGTTCGCGTGAATCATGGAACGAAGAAGTCGTAAGAATTTTAAGGAATTAGTGAAACGCAAAAGTTGGTGTTAGAGATTATTAAGGATTAGCTCCGAATTTAATTATTTGATGTCTAAAGTCTCTATGAAATATTACTTGGTTATCGCAAGCTTTGAAGGCACGTGTTGCAAGTAAGCTGGGACATCCGTCAAATGAGGTTGAACAATGAGCTGCACATTTCATCCAACAGGTCGATGAATTAATTTTTTAATTATTCGCATTAATTATGACAATTCGTTGAGGATGGTGAGTGATGTGACAGCATTTGAATCATTTCATCTTCTGACTCGAATCAATAAGATAATTACGTTCAAAGGAAATCCTTACCTATTTCTCATTGCTATGATCGATAAGGTTGGAAATAGAATGATGCCATTAACGTTAAATGATAGAAAATCTTATAGATAAGTGATTAATTAGTACAATTTATATATTCATTATTATTATTGTTGTTATTAATAATATTATTATTATTATTTATCAACCAATTATTTTACAAAAAATGGTTTAAAATTTTTATTCGTTAATTGATTGTGGTTTAAGAAAGCACTGAATTGTTCATGCGAGCATGTTTCACAGTTGAAAGTTGAGTTATTCATTTGTATACATTTGCATGAAGATGTTTACGCATGATTTTATGAATTATCACATGAACTTGTTAATTCTTTGATTGAAATGAATTTCATTTTGTTATTCTTTAACGTGGAAAATAATTAAATGTTAACAGTTAATATATCATAAGATTATCATCTTCACCCACTTGAGTCTCGGATAAGCATTTATTGATCATCATCATAATCCTCCTCCTCAGAACCTCCGAGCAGTTTTCCCAGGCCGATGATTGTAATTGTTCCAAATAATTCACCAGAGATGATGATGATGATGATGATGACGATGATGATGGTATTTGATTCATCATTATCATCATTCTACCCAATTTCGAATTCAACGTGAGAAGTTCTGACAGGAAGATCTATGAAATGGTAGAACATGCCTTTGACTGGTTGGTGTGCGTGATATAATAACACCATGCAGTGTATAATAACGTGCGTGAAGATATTACAAGGTAATATAATAGGATAATCAGTAAACAATGCACGTGATGACGAACAGCAACGAAGTTCGAACCCTGATGCATTGCAAGAGTTTCTCGTGGTCGAACTTTTCACCTGAACGCGTTTCGGTCCAACACTCGTATGAATTTGAAATCAACTTTTTGAAGCCTCGAAGAATTTCTTGCAGATTTGTTTCGTCACAATCTTCTGGAACATAAAAGGCGCCATCTTCATTCATTTTTGGATCCTGCAATGAAGTTGCAACTCATCAGAAATGCGTGGAAATGTTTGGAAGAACTCGAAGCATCAACGTGTTCTGAGGGGTTTGTTGTGCGCAGGATCATAAAGATCATAAAGATTTTATAGGCTGCGTGTAAGGAAGTCAAGGATGAAACAACAAGAACATAAAAACACCACCTCGGAACCGGTTCAGCCTTCAAATCACACCAACAGATTAACCAACAGATTAACCAACCGATTAACCAACAAGTCTACAGATTATTAACAAACAGCATGGCTCGACTTTATAAGCAGATAACGAGAAATATTTAACGTTACATTCATCATAAAAGAATTTCTTAAAGTGACCAGGGTCTGATGACAAGCAGTCAATTACCAACATCAAAAACAAGCGCAACCAACTCTACATTCACAGTATTTCTTTTCCTCGAGCGGTTGTCAAGGCAACGCGATTAGATTTTTCACGACGTTGAAGTTTGCAGTTTTAATTACAGGCACTTAGAGCGGAAACTTATTGGAAGTTAGCATAAATTACAATTCATTAGCATAAATTATAACACATTTGCATGAATTAGAGCATTTGCAATTCAATAGGAATGTATGCATGAACACGTGAAGATCAGGAGTTGTTGAAAAATTCATCATGTTTTGAAACCTTTGCAAGAATTTGCATATTAAATTAAGAATTTCGGGTCTAAGTTTACGAGGAACATAAAAATTAATGAACTGTTCGTCTGTGCAGCATACGCTCGATGCTAAAAGAAGCTGAAAAACGAGATTAAAAGTTGAACCAAGTCGAACAAGGCCTCGTGCGATGTCCACGGATGCACCTTATTTACGATGAATCCTTATTTCATGAATGTTGAAGTGTTCCGTGATTTCAAAAGAAATAAAATATTTTAAGATGAAATGAACTGAAAACTCACATGAAAATCTGTCGCTGACTCCAAACTCACTTCAGCTGTTAATGTCTGAAATTATTCTCAAATTGCAATTTTTTTTTAACTTTTTCGCCACTCAACCAATAACACTCTCAGCCGCCTCGAAAGAATTCCACAAGTTTTCGTCGCTTCATATTTATATGATCAGCATGTCTTCATACACAACTACAGGTGGAAATGTAAATGCGTACATACAAGTATGACTACGTACATAATTTCCAATGTATATGTGCGTACAAATATACATTTCCGTACATACTTATTTGCATGATACAAATTTTGAATTATAATTATTTGTAAGTGTCAGTCCTTCATAGCCAATCTTTTAATGGTTTTTCCATTAAAACGAGAAATAGGGAGTTTTAATATTTAATTTTAAACACATTTTGCAAATGGCGTCTGATTTGATAATGATAATTATCATAATCATAATAATGGTAATGATAATAATAATAATAATTATTGATAATAATAATAATAATAATTATTGATAATAATAATAATTATTATTATTATTGATAATTAGTAATATAATATTTATCATTATCATCATCATTATGATAATAATGATTATAATAATAATAATATAAATAATCATAATGATTATATAAATATAATATTATATTATTATCATCATAATTATTATCATTATTATTAGTAGTAGTAACTATTGTTAGAAATTAAGAATAAAAGAATAAATTTTAAAAGTAAATATTAATCAAAATGAACTTTTGATCGAATGCAGCAGGACATCACTGGTTGACTAATAATCGAGATAACAAAACTAATTAACCGACAGCTTCCACATCTATGAAGCATTCGGTTCAATTAGTTTAACTTATTATGGATTATTACAAACTCAGCACTAAGAATTATTATTCCTGATTGTAGTAAATTCAACAGTTAGTAGCATAATTATAAATATTTTAATTTATGCATTAAAGGCTTTTAATGACTATTAATTTCATTAATTTTAGTAATGCCGAGTACATTCGAATTTCAATCCAGCATTTTTCTCACAAAATATTTCAATAGATTGCCACTGTTTGACTCCAAAATTTGTTCAGTTATTAGTTGTTATTTAAAAATTATTTCTACTTAATAATTTCAAATGACTGCCAAGGGTTACCTCGAAACATTAAATATCCCAAATCTTCAGTTAATTTCTTTTTTTAAATATTTTAAAATCAACATGAAGAAATTTAATCGAAAATGACTGCTCTTTATTTCCAGCCTGAGAAGTTTCATAAACTGCCATCTTAAAGTCAGTTTATTTACACAGGTGTCCATACCTTCCACCTCTATCGTCACCATCACCATCACTATCATCATCATCGTCGTCGCCGCCATCATCATCATCATCACCACCACCACCATCATCATCATCATCATCATCATCACCATCACTATCATCACCATCGTCATTGGCGATATCACTGCCACGCTTCAAGAAAGCACGCAAAAACAACTTAAAAGTGGTTAAAATTATGAATGAAATTCATTTGTAGAAGTGGAGGGCGGATACGATGCCACAAATCCACCAATGACGAGTTGAGTTAAAATTAGCAGGAATTAAAAATCTGTTGCTTCCTCCATGGTTACGGGAGCCTTCAGAGGATGAGGAGAACTTTCATCTGGAAGAAACAAATATTCGTTTAATTTTAAACATTCATTTTAATTTTAATATTCGTTTAATTTTAAACATTCATTTTAATTTTAATATTCGCTTAATTTTAAACATTTTTTTTAAATTTTAATATTCGCTTAATTTTAAACATTTTTTTAAATTTTAATATTCGTTTAATTTTAAATATTCATTTTAATTTTCATATTCGTTTAATTTTAAATATTCATTTTAATTTTAATATTTGTTTAATTTTAAACATTCATGTATCCAACAGTTTGTTTAATTTTTTTATTCCAGTTTTTTAATTTTTAAATTAATTTCAAACAATAAAAGTAATTGAGGCTTAAAAAAGTTAGGCGTCGATGTTAATTAAAAAGTTCAAAGTTTCTTTCTTTGAAGGAGGAAGAGTTATTTTTAGAAAATTTTGAAAGAATACTTCAACTGAAATGTGAGTTCCTATTTCGGAGTGCAACGACATCAATTACGTCATTTTCTCTCGTGCACCTTCCGAGCCCTTCATTTTATTTATTTATAAAAATAATAATAATAATAATAATAATAATAATAATAATAATAATAATAATAATAATAATAATAATGATAATGATGATGATGATGATGATTGATGATGATGATGAGATGATGATGATGATGATGATGATATGATGATGATGATGATGATGATGATGATAATAATAATAATATAATAATAACAATAATAATAATGATAATAATAGTAAATAAATAAGCAATCGATTGTGTTCCGAATAGTAGACAACTTGCAGTGACATTGCTTTTGTAAGAATCCTTATTTGAGGTCATCGACCGACATGTTTGAATGAAGAGGTTGACGGAGCAGCTAAAGAGTGCAAGTGAGAATGTTGGATTAAAATTGGAGCCCACGTAAAATGCGCACCAATCAGAAATTCAGAAAAGGCAAAGACTTTGCTGGTGAATCCGATGCATTGTCTCAAGATTCAGTTTCAAGACATCTCCAAAAGTTACGAATTACTTGGGTGCCAAAATTGGACTAAGTCTGCGTTACTTATCGATAACAGATACAATTCAAAAGTCAGTGCATCTATTTCTAGGCGCCACTAAACGATAGCCTACGTATATAAACATGGAAAGTTTAGCTGATGTCTTCATTACAAACATTAAAAAACATTACCATTAAGATGGAAAAGAATAGAATTCATTGAATTAAAATGAAACAAAGAATTGTGCTGAAGGAGACAGTTTCCTCGAATTCTTTGGTCACGTGATCCAAGAGTGTCCAAGGACTTAGGATATTTGACATAACAATTTGTTTGTTTTTAGTTTAACAGTTTGTAACCATCTCTGACTGCAACTGGTGAGGATCGATGATTAAAGTTCTTTTGGATTTTTGAGAAGATCAGAATCGGATGGTGATGATGACGATGATCGTCTCGACGACGACGACAACGATAATTTGCACTTGCCTATCTAATTGATAAATTAATTAAAGATCTTAAAATATCACCTTGAACAAAGCGTTGTAGCATCTTGAACGATTGGGAGGGCGTGTTGTACCTGGTATCCACAGGAACGTCTACTTCCCCAGTCATTGGATGTCTTTTGGGAGGACCTGAGTTTAACTCAGTTAATAATTCTTATCCAATTATAAATATTATTAATAAATTATCCAATATTGTGTTATTCTTTTTTATGAAAATTAATAAAATGTTCACCAGGTAGCGCATCGTTTTCCCTCGGTCCTCCAGTCATGTCTTGAAGAAGTCTGAAGCACTTGGAAGGAATGCTCTTCCCGACGTACCTTACTGACTTTTCATTGTAGTCATCCGATCCTGCATTTGGCATGCATTCATTCATCTGCCCATCCATCTTTCTATGAATCCATTCATCCATTCACAAAGGACGCGTTACCTTTGAGATGTTGATAGATGGACGTGGTGTCCACTTCAGAGCTTCCCTCCCTCCTTTCCGTGGATGCCCTACGGGGACCTGCAAACTGACCACCATACTGAGCCCCGTAGTGACCGTAATGAACTCCATAGCCAGGACTGTTTGTTTGAAAATGTTGAGGAGGACGAAAGTTTCCGGTTGGTTGTTTCTGAGGTTCAACTTTTGGTGGAGAAAACTTGAGAACTGTTTTGTTATTCAATTGTCATGTTCAATTATTAATGCGAAAAAAAACTTTTGGTTTCAATTACACTCCATGCGGCGGTCCTAAGAGTTGCTAATTCGATCCAATTTATATCTCATGTCCTTGGATTCCTATTTTAAGCCGTCCGATGTTATTTGTCAAAAAAATTATTTTTAATTTGCCATAAACCGTCAAAGTTTTGAAAATGTCAAATGTCACTGAAGAACCTGCAGAAGTGGGATGGTTGTCTCCTGATGTCATATCTTGAAGCATCCTGAAGGACCTCGATGGGATGTTGTGGCCAGTGTATCTTATGGATTTCTGAGGATATTCACTCGCTTCATCTGCAGTATTTGATAACTAATTATTTATTTATTTATTTCAATGGAATATTTCTTTTATCTTATATGAATTAATCAAATGTCACCATCGTTAGAATCATAAAATGAACACAAAAATTATTTGAAACCTTGTTCCGGTCTCTCGGCAGATTTATCTGAGGAGTTTCAACAAATGAATTCATGAAAAAGTTGATTATTAATTAAAAAATAAATTTTGAAATAATAAAATTACTTTCTGCATACGAAATGACAGGTTTGACTTTAGGTTGGTCAATACCGTGAATCATTTTGTAAACAGCTGATTGGGTGATGTCAGTCTCCTTCTTCTTGGGAAGTCTGCATTCGACAACACTTTAAACATTTTTAGGATGGTTTTAATTATCATCGTTAATGGATTATATTTAAAAGAGGAATGCATTATTTTGTTGCGCATTGCGCATAAATTGCACAAAAAAAAAACAAAGACCAACCCAATAACGTCTTTGATCTCAGCACCTGTCTGACCCTTAAGGGATTCTATGACATTATCGGTGCTGTACATTTGGAGGGGACTGTTGAACTGAAGGTTCGAAACCACCGCATCACCGCTCGATTGAATGGGAGGCGATGACACGAACTTGGGTGCATCATCGAAGTGAGGCATACTCAACAAGTTCTGGTAACTGGGGATGCTGACCTTTTGACCCGGAGACCTGGAATGAAATTGAGTTCATTTAGTTTAACTTAACGTCTGAGCTTGGTTTATCTATTTATTTATTTATTTATTTATTAACATTCATTTTCACAACAAGGTCATTAGAAGGCTCCTTTCAAACTTACCTTTTTTTCACTTTTTCACGCTGCATTTGAATGTCGTTGATGTCAGGTACGTATGAAAAAGGTTTCTTCGAATCACCACGAGCGGCCATATTCAAAATGGCGTCTGGAACCTTCGGATCCTGCTGATGTTCAATTTTGTGGCTCCAATTTCCGTTGGTCTGTTGGGTGTCATTGAGGTTCAGTTGCCGATCGAACTGCGGAGATGAAATCTGCCAATAGGAATTAAGTTATTAATAGAATACTAGTAAATATTCATATAATACTATAAATAGAAATAAAACTTCCAACTTAAAAGAATTATAAATAGACATTGATATATGGAAATAAAATCCTAAATTAAAAAACTCACCGCTGAAAGTTCCTGTTCGCTTGTCCTTAAAAATAGATTCACCATTTTCAAATAATTATTTCATAATTATAACGTCATAAATTTTCAACAAGTTAATCCAGATTTAAAAAATGTCTTTAACAAGTCATACAATATGATAATAATCATAACCTTTTTAAAATTATTTAAAATTACAATAATTGCCTCCTCATCAAACTTCATGAAATCGAAACCTCGAAATTCCCAGTTGTAAAGAAGTTCCAGAGTTTTTGATGGCTTGCATGGCTTCTGCATGCGTCATCGTGGAAGCATCGCTGTTTCCAATCCTGAGAATGACGTCACCAGCCACCACACTTTCCGAGGCTACACTGCCATCCGTCACCTGATAAACATGAGATCAATCCTATCACCACCTCTGTCATTATATCATCATCATCGTCATCGTCAACGCCATCATCATCATCATTGCCATCCATAAACAGTCTGAAACAGTTTTTAAAGTTTTGGTTGTTGGTTTATAAAAATGAAATAAAAATTGTTGGCGTCTCGCATCCACAACAAGCATTCCTCGCATAACAATAACAAATTAATTATCGACACAACAGCTGTACATTTTTAACATTAATGATGGTTTTGATGATGATGAGGATGGATATGATGGCGATAGCAATGGTAATGACAGTGATGGCGATGAGCAGAGCCATAACATATGCGCATGATATCTCATCATGAACTTATAAACATAAGCATATTTGCCCAAAACTTTGTTTTTGTTAATTATTTAGAATAATAATAATTTTTATATCAATGTTGAACATTGTCGCAGACATTTAACAACGCTGCCGTAAGACAAATATTACAGTGCAGTGATTGAAACGTTTTTTTATTGTTGGTTTATAAAAATCGATTATTGTGCATTAATATTATTTTTGCATATTATTGATATTGTGGTGCATTAGTTGATAATGTGGTGCGTTTATTGATAATAATTGTGCATTACTGGGATACTACGCTGAATTAGTTGATATTATGATGAGTTGATTGACTAGTTGAAAATATTTTAAAACGAGAACCAACCTTTTGAACGGTGAGAGGTTGAGCATAGTCACAACCACCGTACAATCTGAAGCCCCAAGGAACCTCAGTTGACATTCGCTGAAGAAATATTGTCTCCATATTCAGTCTAATAATCCTCGTATCATCTCAGTGGCTGCATTTTTGTTTTATTTCTCCAGCAACAGCAACTGCAGCTCTCAACTCTGCAGCCTTCATTCCCAGCGAGCAGAAACTTCCCCCACACTTTCTTCATTATGCAAATCATTGTTAGTTTCACCGTGGAAGATTATTGGGCATTTAGTAATTTTCGATATCTTGATTATTTGTGACTTTATTATCGAAGCTTGATCTTGTAAAGCAATTTCTTTTCTTTTTAGCATTTTCGACTTCTGTTTAAGCTCATTTATGCTTCTTATGACTGTTAATCAATTTTGCAAGTGATTCTTGAATGAGAAATTATGTGTGATGATGTTTTTTTAAAAAGCACCTTCAGCATTTGAATGTTGCAACAAGCAGCAGAGGAATGCAGTTCATGGGTTCCTTGTTTACTTGCTTCTATTTTAACTCATCTTTATGCTCATGTTCTGAATTTTTCCTTTCAATTTCAAACATTCAGGACCAGCGTTCAATTTCTCGACCGACTTTTATTAGCCACGAAGAGAAATATTCGTGTTACGTGCTTCCGATTTGTTTATCTTCAAGTTCACTTGCCTTCCAATCGCAATGGTCGAAGATTTGTTAAACTTTTTCAGAAATAGCGAGCATTGTTGAAATGTTTTTGAAATGAGTTTTTATAAAAATCTAAGACTCTGTTTATAGCTTCCAAGGGTTTCGCATTTGACAAGGAAGAACAATGAATTGAAACTATTTTCCCAGTTAAAACAGATGGCTGCGAAAGTTCAGTTTGGTAACTATAAACTGTACATTTTAATATACAAGTTTATTTTTGAATAACACCTAATATTTGCAAGTTATGGTCTAATGAACAAACTTATCGGTGGATTCATGCTTCAGAGACGCTCGTAGAACAGTCCACTGGGCTCTTAAAAATGTCAAATGCCACGAGTCATTTCGAGTGAATGTACGCATCAAAGTAAATTATCGAATAAATCGAACTCAATTTGTATCGTAGCTAACAGCGAATAAGACCATAGCAGCCAGTAGCGGATTTAAGGGGCGGGCAGGACCAAAAGGTTAGTGCGACCGCATGGCCTAATAGTCAAGGCTGCGCCTCTCACGATGGCAGAGCGAATTTGGACCCCGTTGCGGGAGCACTGTCCCAATTATCTAGCTATGAAGCGGATGTTAATAAAAAAAGCAGTAATCTTGTTGTGTTATTAATTTACAACTTTTTTACGAAAATCTTCGCAGCTATGCGCGGCTCCACCTAAGCGTTCTGGATCATCCAAACGAGGCCTCGGAATCCCATCAGCCTCTATAATAGCGGACTTAACGTTAACGCGTAAACATCTCAACACAAAAACCGAGCCTTTCCAGAATTATCTACAAATCTTTGGAAGGCTGGTTTCTAGATGATAAGCACAAACCAATTTCCCGGCTATTATCTCGTGATGTAATGCACGTACATACGCATTACAAACATATCAATATTGTTAGCGGCTTTAGCTCACAGAAGTCCTTCATAAAACCCAGGTCAAATATCTAACTGAAGGTTGGCTTGGTTTATAGATTGCCTTGTTGACCTACGCAATCTTAGCGTCGATCTCGATAGCTCATCATAACGACATCATAAGCGTTCATCTCATAATTAAAAGAAAAACCAACTCCAGATATGTATTTTCACATAACTGAGATCTCATCTCAAAAATAAATCAAATATTCCACCCAGAAGCTTACTCTTCAGGACTTGGTAAAACACTTTTAAATGGGAGCTCTGTGATTTAATTTGAATGGAATAATAATTCAATTAAGGGTAGTTGTCAAATATTCGTCTTAATAATTTCCATATAAGCAATCACTTTTTGTAGGAATTATCTTTTGCTTTGTTGTCATCACCGGCTTCAACTTCATTTCCTGGAGACTTCAAAAGGAAAAGTACGGGAGTGGATGCAAGTGAAGGGTTTGAATCCTCAAGAAATTTTATCCAAGAAGCCAATGAATCTTTTGACGAAGTTCCAGTGATGCACATAGCCAACACAACACCATCATCCTGTTCGTGACAACTCGGCCTTTTCACGACTGCCTTTGACTGTTGAGGCTCGTGGTCGTACGTGTAAATGGTCATATCCTCTGCAACCATTCAAAATATCTAGTTTAAATTGTCCTACAGACAAATTAATATAATTGGAAATCATTAAAATTTCATAAATGTTTATTAACTTCCACATATATGTTCACAACATAGCTTGTAAAGAAAATGTAATTCTCATACAAAATACTTAGTTGATGCCTTGAAGGATGCGTGCACAATTTCATGAACCATTAAATCAAATTGTTTTGTACTTCATGTAAGATGTAAATGCAAACACAATACTCTCAATCAAGAGATCTTATCTAGAGTTACCTTTTGATTAAATGCAATAAAAATAAATCTACCAACCATTTTCATCAACATTTTTGTAGTCAAACTTCTTGTGATTTGAAGTAAAGTTATCATAGTTGGTGGTGGAGTTAGACTTGAGTACAAAGTACTTGAGAGGAACCATCCTCAGCCAAGTCAGATGCCATCCCTCAACATAAAGCGCCTCTTCTCTTGGGAGCTCGCTTAAAAGTCTTCGTTGTTCTGGACTTTGAGCAGACACCACAAAGGTTTTGTCCACTGAGGTACTCAGTTGATCAGTCTAGAAAAAAGTTTAGAATGTTCATAGTGAATAGCCAGTAAGAAAGCACTACAAGATAATCACTTGAAATATGGAAATTTCATTTTCAAGATCTACTTTCATCCTTGTAAGAGCAAGTTTTGCCAATTCAATTCCATCTTCTGGAAGATCATATGGTACATAATATGGGTTTGCATATCTGAAACATCATATCTTTTACATCTCAAAAAATTTAAGACCTAAGTTTAGAACTCCATAAGTGATGAAAATCTTGAAATATTCTATAAAAAAAACCATTCATTTTAATCAAATAATGAATATGACCTGAATTTGGGCATCCAGTACATCATCCTCCGGTACTTTCTAAATGCATGCGATTTCACACCAAATAAATCCTTCAACTGATGACCAAGCTCATCATCAGGAATAACACCTAATGTGTAGCAAATATTAAAGTAATTAAATTTCAATTTCACTCCTATGTTAGAGAAACCTAGTTTGAACAAATAAGCACACCTTGCTAGTTATTGATGCTCATCAGTTAGTCTATGAAATAACAATAAACAAAAATTTATTCCTTGCAAAACAAACCATTTCTTTCCATGTGATCAAGAATATCTATGCAGCATTGCTGTTGCTTAGGATAGTGCATAAACTCCACCTGCCAAGTAGTCCTAGGAATCATAATATATTTTGGGAAAACTTCAAAAAGTTGTCTGTATGTTTCAACATCTCTCTGTGCCTTGAATTCATCAATTCTTTCAAGTGCAGCGTAAAGAAATTCCACATGTCCTCGTCTTTAATGAAAATAACATTTTATGTGATCCTTTCCAAATTAATGATTATAAATTCAGAATGAATTAAACCTGTTTTGTACATTACGCTTTAAATAAAGATCTACAGCTTCCTGAAAAGTTTTTTTAGTCTTTTCACTCCCTGCCACTTCGTCAAAAAATTCGCTCTGGCGTACTATTAATTCTTGGCATTTCTTCTCGTGGTCTTTGTTCCTCACGTCAAGAAACATAGAAGCCTTACTCCTAGAAATCCATCTTTTATTGATGGTCAAAATATCCCTTAAAAATGGCTGTTTACATAATTTCAATGCACACGAAAGAGAAGCCATTAACACTGATCGTCGAATCAAAACAACTACACCTAAATTTCCTTTTAATTTCAAATCTCAATTCATAAGATTTTGAATTTGGTGAAATCAGCTTGCTGAGGAATTTGTAGATTTTTAATTCAATAAATCGATAATTTTAATTGACATTTAGTAATCATATATAAATAGTGTTGTTTTACTGTTAAATTTAGTTACTTTCGAATTAAAGAAAACAGTAATGTAATAAACCAGAGTTTCATAAACTGGTAAGTTTATTCTTCAACTTAATAAAGTTTATTTTTCAAGGTAGAGCTATTACCACGTAACAGTTTAATACCTGTTAATACCACACTTACCAATGGTGTAGCTATCTCACCAAGGGCTCCATAACAACTTTATATACGCTCAGTTTCAGTTTGGTTATTTTTAATATAAACTATTATTTGAAGCTATAATACAATCAACGATAATTTCGGTTAAAACTAAAAATATAATAACTTTCTTTTGGCACTTGGCGGTTGTGTATCATCATCACGAGGTTAATCCTCAAAAAATTAAACTACATTTACATACAGCTTTGTATTTATTTCACCATCAGATATTAGTTTTGACAAACTAAACAAAGGCACTACTATTTTTCGCTGTAAACTTTAAGTGCGCTAATTTCTAAATTCTAGTTAGCTTGAGACATGAATTCGTCGGATGTCGAAGTCATAACCTGTCACCTGTGCGAGCGTAGCTTCAAAAGTTCGAAAGCAGTTAAAGTCGCGCTCACAAAAGAGAGCACCGACTGGCCTTGATGAAAAGCAACCTATTAAGCCAAGATGGTCAGACGAAGAATTATATATTCTGTCTAAGTTTATGATCTATTTCGAAGCCAGCAAAGACATTCTGTCAGACCTTATCTAATTCTTTTGTCACCGCACCAGGGAATCCATAAAATGTCAGAAGAACGCGGCACTGGTTAAGCATCTGGTTGCGGAATTGAAAGCACAATCCGCAAATGCTGAGACATTGGCTAGTCCATCCGAATCAACAGACTTCCATCACATAAAACCCAGCAGTCGTGTATCATCATCACAAGGTCATACGTCAAGAAATTGAATAACTGCCGACTGAAGTCCTCTCTTCCACCATTCAACTTAGTGGTAAAATGGAACATGATTGCATTTAGACTGGCTTTTCAGAACTAGACTGAATGCGTTAGACCATGAGTTTTTTCAGTCATAATATCGCTCTTTTTAAATTCAAATCCCATCTATTATAATTAAATATCTGAATTAGGTCAATTTTATATATGATATGGTGACATTGATGGTGTGTTTTTTTCCGAAGTTTCAGATTTGTGTTTTCTTATTATTTAAAATTACTGATTTATGGAATAACATAAAGACAAAGCGGCCTTGCTGAATAATATCAGTAGCAGTAGTATTGATTGGTCAGGAGGACTTGATCTGGATTGATTCACTAATGAATGCCAACAAAACTAGAAAAGCTATGTGTTGCTGCCAGTGATGGGCACCAATCAAATCAAATCTCAATGGTCAAATCTCAAATCATTTGTAAAATGATTTAAATCTCAACTACCAAATCTCAAATAGAATCAAAAAATTCCAAATAGAATCAAATCCCAAACGCCCAAATACCAAATCAAATCAAATCTTCCGAAAATTTCTTGCTGCCCTATCTTCGCAAATTTTTTCGAGCAAAACACAATGAATTTAACAGCCAACATTTTTAGTTTTATTATTTTTTTTATTTATTTATTGAAACCAAAAAGAGGTGTCTGATAACCAGTACATATAGATAATCAGTACATATTACCGTTTAAAAAAATCATTCATACACCAATAGCTATAAACAATGTTTATGTAACGGGGAGGACGCCAAAGATATATAATTCTTAAATTTTTAACCATTTTTACAAAATTAAAAATATATAACCATCTTTATTTCAATGATTTGCTTTTTCAAATCAAATCAAATCAAAAAAAGGCAAATCTAATCGAATCAAAATCACTGAGGCAAAAATCGCATTCAACAATGTTCAAATCAAATCGCAACCTTGCCTAAATCACGATTCAAATCATTTCAAATCGCAATCGCGATTTATTTTGCCCATCACTGGTTGCTGCTAAGTCTAAAACAATTTTTATAATATATATTTTTTTATTTTTATGAGAAGTAATAAAAAAAAAATATTGAAAAGAAGTGGTTCGAACCGTCAGGCTGGGACAAAAAGAAAAAGAAAGAAATTGAAGATTGTGCAAAAGATGTGAAATTGGATATATATTTTCCATTCAGCAAGACATCTGCTGAACCAGACAAAGATTTTTCTATGAACTTAGGAACTGATAACGACATCCCGACTCTGGTTGCTGTGATTGTTAAGGAAGTGAATCCTGAGTCTACAGGAATCGTGATCACTTCAACAGACTCTCATGTGGAGGTCGAATGTGACTCAGCAAGAGAAAGGCTTCATGCAATCGTTGACATAACCATGGAATACCCGACAGACCCACACCTGTAACACCTCAGCTTGAACGTGCTTTAATTGAGTTAGGCCCTTGTCAGCTGGGTCTTAAAGATAAATTTAAAAATTTCCCCAAAGATGAAATTGGATGTCACTTCTAATTGTTAAAAAAAATATTGAAAAATGAGCTTGAAATTGACAGGCACTTGTTTGTTTACTCAGTGAGAGCTAATAATATGATCTGTTTTGCTTGTTGGCGTTTAGCTAATCGATCTGATGTTTGGAGTGAATCAAAAATTGGTTGCAAAAATTTTGCTAAAGGTATCCACAGAATTGAAAAGCATGAAGGTAGTGAAAGTCACAAAAAAGCAAAGAACTTTTTGTTACAAAATTCCATTTGTTTAATGATAGAACTGTATTGTCTAGTCTTTTAACAGCAGAACGAAAAGAAATAGAAAAGAATAGAATGATCTTAGAACATAACATAGATGTTGTTTTGCTTTAGGGAAAACAGGGATTTGCACTCTGTGGTCATCACAAGCATCAAGATTTAGATTTACCACAGGCAAATAAAGGCAATTTCTTGGAACTTATCAAACATTTGGCTAAACATGATATATTATTGGAGCAACATCTATTATTGGGTGATTGAAACATCAGTCCAGATATCATCTGAGATCCTATCAAAAATTGTTGATGAAATCAAAGTGGCTAAGTACTTTGCAATGATTGTTGACTCTACTATTGATATCAGCAGAATTGATCAATTTTCTTTATCTTTGAGGTATGTAACAAAAGACAGTAATGCAGTGGAATGATTTATACAATTCAGGGAATTACCTGGATCAAGATTTTTACAATGTTCTTTTAGCAGTAAAAAACATGGGTTTGTCCATAACTATGTGTTATGATGGAGATAGTACAATGTCAGGTGAAATGGCAGGTCTCCAAACAAGAGTTAGGAAGATTGCTCCCAATGCACTCTTTATGCATTGCTGCACACATAATTTAATTTTAATTTTAATTGACACAGTAAGTTCCAATGTTCAAATACAGTTATTTTTTTGGAACTCTAGAAAGTCTCTAAATTTTTTTCTGGCAGTTTGCCTTGTCTTTCAATTTAAAAAAAAGAACAATGCAAATACATAGAATCGTTTGCATTGACTCTAAAAAAACTTTGTGATACTAGATGGGCATCCAGGAAATCAGCGGTAGATGCAGTTTTGCAGAATTTACCAGCACTAATAGTGGCTCTGCAAAGAATTGTGGATGTTGAAATAAAAAACTGCACTGCAAAGCACGGGGTATTCTTATAACACTTAATACGTACGAGTTTCTGGAAAAAAGTGCTAGAGAAGGCTTTCAGCTTATCCACATATTTACAGAAAAGTACTATTGATTTGGTAACATATTTGATTCAGCAATTTGAAAATGAAATTGACTAAGAGTTTCAACAAATTGAGGCCAAAGCAATTTAGTTGGCTCAAAAATGTAATATTACTACTGGCTTTCAGCCACATAGAAATCAGAAAAAGAAAGATTCCATGAGGAAATTGCAGAGGATGATGGGATAGTAGATGCTTGAAAGAAATTCTTGGTTGAAACCTACATAGTTTCATTAGATTGTGCCATAAGTAGTATCATTAAAAGATTTGATCATTTTAAAAATGTGGCTTCCAAATTCAGCTGTTTGTATCCTAAGAATTTCAACGATGATGATAATGTGGCAAAATTAGAAACTTTAGCAGATATGTACTCAGATGTCATCGAAAGTCGAAGTGAAATTGTTCAGGAATTTCTTTCCTTTAGAGACATGTGCAAGGAAATAATTAGTATTATCAATCGGGAAAATTCAAGTGTCGAAGAAATGACCATCAACAATGTATTAAAATTCATGACAGCCAATGACGTGTGTTCCATTTATTCTAGCCTGAGCACACTGTATCACATTTTTCTGACTTTACCAATAAACAGCGCTTTTTTTTGAGACTGTTTGAGTGTTCAGTGTTTCTATTTAAAATATACTCAACATATTAATATGGATAAGCATAAAGAATTTAATTAAATGAAAAAAATTGTGGGGGCCTTTTTTTTAAATGCTCAGTTCAACATGCTTCCATAACATTCTGCAGATTAGCTCCTTATGAGAGGGATTCACGTAATTTGAAAAACGAAAACTGAACACAGGGAAACAGTGATTTAATGCTTAAATGCACAACATTTTACAATAAGAAAATACAGAATATCTCACCTTATTGTTCAACTTCAAATTGCTGATTGACCATTAGCCAACACATCCAAATGTACACTGATTACAGACTCATACGATCGAATCATAGCCTGATAACTTTATGGAGAGATAACAATTCAGATTTTACAATATGGTAAGCTCAACACATCTGTAAGCCTCAGCACCATTCTGTCAAATGTCAATTTTGGAATAATCATTGCACTTGAATGCTTTAAAGATGAAGATGAGAGTTCATACTTTTCGAGGCCCAGAATAAGATTTAAGTCAATAAAAAATAAAATAAAAAAAACATATGAAATAATTGTGATTCTTTTTGGAAATATAAAGAACATTTATCAAAGAATGAAAACATTTAATTGCATTATTGCATATGAAGAATATGGAGTAACAATGAATTACTAGCTAAATGATCCCTAAAAATTGAGAGTTTTGATGGAATCAAGGAGTTCTTTGTAAGGTGCATCTGGATGAAGAGGTGCCACAGCTTGGAAGATTACAAGGAAGGATTCTGCATGACTTTCATTGTTAGTTAGAAGATTTTTGTAAAAGTTGATAGCTGATGTTTTAAAAAGGTGAACATCCATTTGTTCCATCAGGCCAACCCTTCTTATGACAAGAGGGAAACTGCAAATAATCAAAAGGGTATATTGAAATAATCTTGCATACTTAATGCAAATAAAATAATGCAATCCATAAACAGTTAAAAAAAAAACCATACATGGATCTGAGCCAATGATTCCCAGATGAACAAATGAACACACAAGTCAGGCTCCACACAGCCATTGGCAGTGGAGTCTTTTGAGTGAAGTTGGAGAGTGACAGCATGACCCAGTTGATGACCAGTTGTGATTGGCCCATCTTCGACAGGTGTTCGAACACCTTTTAATCATTGTTATACGGAAACTTTCAATGAATAATATCTCATAATCAACGCTTAATCGACAAAGCTCATAAAAACATAAAAATGAAAGCAATGCAAGAGTTAAATGGCTGGAAAAAAAGAATGTGTTGAACCTGGAAAAGAAGTTTTGCAAAGAGTTGAGTCTGTGGTTGTTGGTTGCTGAGGAATTCTACGATGATTTTGTTCATGATTTCGTGACCTTCGAAGAAGTCAACCAACATCAAAGGAAGAACTTTCATGATTGTTGTGGCCTCCCGGGGCAAGCCTTTCCTAACCCTGGAAGTTAAACACGAAATCAACAATGAAGCATTTCCATTGACATCATTCCTACCTATGAAATATGAAGTATTTCCATCGATATCATTCCTACCTATCAAAGATAACGGTGACTCTCTCCATGATTTTCATGGATGCGTCAGCAGCATCAGACATAAAGTCCTTCTTTTCTTCATCTATTTCTTCCACGTTTGCTTGGTCTTTTGGTTTCAAGAAATCTTGAGTGAACAAGTGAAATGATTTCAATTTGATTTTCCTAACTATGCACATTCAATAATTGCATTAACAATTGAGTTACAGCACAATAATCTTTGGATTTAGGCAATTATATCTCTAGCAATAACAAAGCCTCTGCGAAATCTAAAAAGCCAAACTCACCAATGTACATGCAAGTGACCATTAAATTGAAGGCCATAAGAGATCTCTGAGTGTTCTGTTGGCAGAATCTGTGTGTTGAAAACATTTGACTTTGATGATTTAAGGGTTGTGATTGGTTGAAATGTTGATGCCATTCTTTGTCATAATATTAAGTAAATAATGAATTTTATTTTAATCCATAATTCTGGAGCCCGTCACCATGTCATAGAAATGCTTATTGATACTTCCATCATTGCCATTGCCATCTCCATCATCAACATCATGATGGGCTTCATTTGTATGGAATATTTATAAAGCATATTAAATTAATATTATTAATATGTATTATTTGTATGGTTATTAATAAAGCATATTAATATGTATTAATTACATGAGATATTTACAAAGCATACTAATAAGATAACATTAAGTCATTAAGTCAGACATGCAGTTTGGATGAATGGGTTGTGTTCCTGCATGCTTCAGTAAAACAACAGTAATACAACTCAGCAACCGGGAAGTACTCTGGGAAAGGTGCGCTACATAAATGGCAGATCTATTACAAAAGTGCCTTCACATCCTATTCAGTGTAAAGCCAGGACAACGGAAACAAAAGGAGCGTTCAACAATAACATGCTGAACATGGCACCAAACAAATTAATTATTATTCATCACCCTTGACACCAAACAAATTAATTATTATTATTTATAATAAATGTGTGCCACACAAATTAATTATTATTCATCACCCTTGGCACCAAACAAATTAATTATTATTATTTATAATAAATGTGTGCCACACAAATTAACTATTATTATTCAAAATACACAAGGAACTCAAAAGATTGAGTGAATATACAGCAAAAAGCATCTGGAGAGAATATTGTATGGATGTAATGGTGGTTGTGATACCTCTCAGTGGCTAACTTGACAAGACCTTCAAGATCAAGTGACTGTGAAATGGCAAGTCTTTCAAGTCCAGTGAGGATGCAAGAGAAGATTGGCAGAGGTGTTGAGTCTTGATATGTGGATATCATCGATGTGCAGATCTGCAATTGTTATAATCTAATTTTTATCTGATTTTTTGAGTGCCTTATGTATCTGAACAGGATATTGTTATTGTTCTCATCATCAATTATCTACAGAAATGTGTAATGAATGAACAAATATTGGCAGGAGTTGAACTGATCAAAGAGAAGGATTTGCTTGCGACAATTACCTGGTAAAACACTTCATTCGACTGACCTGATTAATGATTACTCACCTGGTAAAACCTGGCAGGAAACTCAAGGTCTTTGACTTGTTGTGGAAAATTCTCTAAAATGTAAAAGGATAAAGACCACATGACAAGGGCGTGCTGTTGGCTGTGGATGGTTGACCTTGTAAATATTAAAATTAATTGTTAAATAAAATAACATTAGTATTTAATACATAATTCATCAAATGATGAGGATAGAGATTACACAACTTTAAATAATATTTTCAACTGAGCATGCTCAATTCAATTCAGTAGACCATTGCTAAAACTGATCAGACTGAAGTTCTAATAAATTTTGTCTGTTTGAAATGTTAATTTTAAAAAAATAGTTAATAGAAAACAGTCTAATGGATTTGATTGAAAGTGCTCTAACATAAAAAATAAATAAAAATAGATGGTAATTTAAAACATTTGCAACAACAGATCAATTGATAATTATAATTAATTATACTATGTAATTATATTTAAGACAAGTGAATCAACAAACTTACGGTGTGAAACCACTGAGGGATTTGAGGAGATAATCCACAAAAATTGAGATGAGGGAACACAAAAGATCTCCCTGATTTGCCTCGAGAATGTAAAGACCTCCATACAGAGTGAAGATTTTGGTGGGCAGGTGAGTGCTTCTTAAATTCGTGTCGACGAGTTTAACGATTCTCTCGGACAACGCTGCATCCTGGAAGTGCAATGACCAATCCATTGATTTTAATTGAATATAAGAGGCTACCTCTTTCATCCCATCCCATAGGTGCATGATGATTCTAAAAGTATTATTGTTAATATCAAGTAAGCAAAACAAAAACATAATCCAACCAATCCAACAACAGCAGCTGCCTTGCAAGTAGCAAGTACCACATAGCAGGCCAGTAACTCATCTTCCATCGGATGGCTCTTCGTTATATCCAGCATCATCATCAGCAACCACTCGTATTGGGCATGATCGGTGAAGACATCAGATAGCAGCAAGATCTTAATTAGAAAAAAGGGGATTTGTTTGAACAACTTACTACTTCATGAATAATTAATCACTCATTTGAGCATGTGGACAAGCAAGTAATTACTCACAGATCTGACAGTCTCATTAAGAAGATTCAGTGGAATCTTTGGAGATGGTGACAAAGGTGACGATGGTGATGATGACGACGACGACGACGACGCCAGGAAAGAACTGTAGAGCTCCAACAGAAATTGGAGACAGGAATGTACGTCGATGTCTTTAGACGAAGTCGTCGGAGATTGAAGTCCGAGGTCGGAATGATTCGTTGTTTGCGAGTTGCTGGATTGCAGCGTTTCATCTTCAAGTTGTTCGAAACCGTTGGTTTTTACTGCTGCAGTGGCATCTGCCATTTGAATTGTGCCGGACTCCTGAACGTCTCCCAGCATCGAAATGATGTACGAAGTGCTTAACTGCGAACAACAACAACAACTTTGTTATGTCCTTCACCTGCGACTGAGTAAATCTTTTTCAAGTTCCATTACATTGTACATTGTTAATTGTATTTAACTTTATGACTTGCATGCATTTGTAACAAACATGTTTGAGGAATATTATGATGCACCTGAGCAGGTGAAAATGTTAGGTCCCCAATTTCTTTCTCAGAGTTGCTCATCAGAGGAAACATCCCTTCAAACTCCACCTGTTCATCTGAAACCAAACCCCACAAATCCATCTCCAACTTCATCTTCACTCTCAAGAGTTTCTGTCCATTGCTGAAACAAACAGTTGTTGACAGCACCAAACCATTTCTCTAGCACCTCATCAGATTTATCATCATTCGTGTGAATTGTTTTACGTTAATGTACAAGATAATCATAATAATCAATGAATTATTAATTATATAAAGTAATCATAATAAAATATGAATTATTACTTGCCCCTAAAATTAACCAATTTTTAATTTGTTTATTTTTGTAATGGGATTTATGAATAATTTTATTCTAAAATATCATTCAATTTGGAACAAACTTGGATTGGAAAAAATTGAGCAGCTCATTCCTTGGTTTGTGCTTGAAGAAGCTGATGGAAGGATTGCCAGGAGAAGGAGTGAGAGTGGTTGAGAGGATGAGAGAGGTGATGGCTCTCATGGATAGGATCTGACACTGGGTTTTCTCCAAGCATTCCTTGAGAAATTAGTTTATAAATAATATTAAGAATTCTAATCTAAAATTTTTTATTAATATTATATTACAATAAATACTTAAATGTAATTCAAAGGTTTAAAAACAAAGGACACTCAAACATTAATTCTCCAAGAAAATTAACATTTAACATCAAAATGATCATTATTTAAATATTGAAGTAAGCAAACGTTTAGTTGAACCTCGTGCGACAATTGGCCATCTTCATGAGTCACAGGATTTAATACAGCCAATAAGCTCATCCATGTCTCTTCAAACTGATGTCGATTTGTCCAACCTACGATCATAGATTTTGAGTGATGAAAGGAGATGGTCCTCTTAATGGATGACCATGTTATGAAATAAATATATAATTCACACATGCATAAGACATCTTTTAAGCATCAACTGACCAATGGCTGAAACCCTGAATATGTAATCAGACAGAACATCTTTGTCTTGAAGGAACTCGAGAGGAATCGGTGGAAGTTTTGTTTTATTTCCACCCGTGGGGCTAGGACTCCAACCCATGGTCCACACCAGGGAGGGAGTCCTAGCATAGCTGTTGACCAAAGGTATTCGCCCCAGTGCTAAAACAACAAAATCAAAATTTTCGGATATCATCATCATCATCATCATCCTTGTCGTCATCACCATCATAACCATAAATTCACTAACCAATAATGAGCTTCCTGAAAGGTGCTCTCAAGTGCAATGGGAAGCATTGATTGGAAGATGAAGGTGGATTGTGCAGATGTGTTGACAAACAGAGGATCAACTCACACATCAAATCACACGTTCTTGTTGTCAGGTTCAAGTCTGCAATCAACAAGCACTTTCTTAGCAATCAACAAGCACTTTCCTAGCAATCAACGAGCACTTTCTTAGCAATCAACAAGCACTTTCTTAGCAATCAACAAGCACTTTCTTAGCCTGTGATCAACAAAGCAGGAGATATTTTAAATATTTAAATGTCGTTCAAAAAGTTGATTGATTAGCAACACTCGATTCAAGCATTGGCTCCAGTGGAACTGAACAAACCATCAAGCTTCATTTGAGGATGGTCATTAAGTGCATGTCCTGTCAAGACACCATCTGGATGAGCCATAACTGAAGTAAAACAATCACTCATAACCAACGTAATTGTAACAACAACAACAACAACAACAACAACAATAATAATAATAATAATAATAATAATAAAATGTAAATAATCATCATCATAACCACCAACATCCAGAGAGAAGAGCATGGACTATGTGTACCGATGTGCACACATAAAGAAAGTTCTCAGGAGCTGAGAAGTGATTGCTGAGTGGTTGAATTGAGAGGCAGAGATTCAAACAGCTGATGGAGGGCATTAAGTCCAATGAGGAAACCTTGCAACCGTGCTGTGTGTGCCAGTTGACCAACTGCGAAGGAAGCAATTGTTAGTATTAATTTTTTAAAACATTTATTATTATCTTTAAAACATTTATTATTTTTTTTAAAGCATTTATCTTTTCCATCACAAAATAAAATCACTATCGAGTATATCACCATCACTATTAATGACAATTTAATCACAAGAAATGCATTACAAAATTCAAATGCACAAGAAATGCATTACAAAAATTCAAATGCACAAGAAATGCATTACCTCTAAGTAGAAGATGCAAAATCTGCAAATGTCTTTGATGTCGGTTTCCTGGATATCCAATTTCTTCTTTTCATCGATCGAGGAGGAAGACAAAGCCGATGACAGAAACTCGAGATAAGTCTGAACCGCTTGAGCAAGTTCAGCAGTGGAGTGGAACAACTTTTGGTCGGAAAATAATTCCAACATTCTGATTGTGTGAGGGTCTCGCAGATTTTCGGAGTCAAAGAATCTTAGAAAGCAATTAGGAGCATGAATTAATTTGCTCAGGTAGAAAGTGTAATTGTCATCAAAACATATTATCAAATTGATTCGACAAATCATTAGTGCAAGAAATGCCATCAAATTGAACAGGGAATAAATGCAATAAATATTTAAATCATCAATTGTTCAGCAACTTCCAATGTCACATTCACTGTTATTATTGTCTCCATGACAACCAACCTGTAGGGAACAGGCAGTAGGTTCACAACTTTGTTGATGTTTCTCTGAATGGCAAAAGAGGCAGCCTTGAACATTTGCATCAACGAGGTGTTCACTTGACTCGTCGACGAGAGTCGTAACCGTGACAACAGATTTGCCGACCTCGACTCGGACGAAATCATCTTCATGCAGCTGCTCAACAGCAGAGGACTGCAGTCCTGTGGAACCAAGAAATGCATTCTCATGTTAGTAATAATAATCATCATTATCATCCCCTAATGCATTCTTATACTGATATTATTAGCAACAATCATCAAACATGTTTTCATCATCGTTGTCCTCTTCGTCGTCATCAACATCATCATCATCATCACCGTCTAATGCATTCTCATACTGATGTTATCAATAACAAACATCATCATCATCATCACCTCAGACATGAAGATGGACAAAATGGATGAATAATCGAGAGACACGAGTATATGTGGACAACAGCTCGATTTATTCTCAGTCTTGAGACATGCAGCCTTCACAATGTTCAAATATTCTTCCTGCATGATTTACGAATAGGCATAAAATTATGCATAAAATTATGATTATTTTTAAAGCCATTGTGTTTTTCTATTGTTAAGTTAATTGATCATATAAAAAATTAAATGGTGCTTGAGTTGATGTTTAATACAATACAATTTAAGACAAAATACTATTAGCCATGGAATACTCCCATGTGAGCACAGAAGTGCAGTACCTTTGTATAAATAGAATTAAATGTTGTTAATGATAAAACTTAGAAGGTCTCAATGGACATTGCACAAAGACCCACTTTGGCAAAGGAGTGATCAGAACCAAACAAGTTTTCAGCATCAGTTCCTTCACTTTCTTCTGAATGCAGTTCCAATGTCAAACCATCTTCCTCTCTTAAATGATCCTCAAGTTTTGACAACAAGCTTGACAGGTGACTGTGTTTAAATTTTAATTATTTGATTTAAATATTTAAATCATATGTGGCTTGCAAATACTGAAAGTATGTAAGCATTGAAGAAAATGAATAACAATAAATAATAATAATAATAAGAACAACAATATTAATCATCTTCAGTGATGCATTACACGAATACTGACTTCTTTTTCAAGTTCAGAGTTTTCAAGTATTCGCTGAGCTTTTTGACATCAGCCAATGACGTTAACTGCCTACAATGCTGTAAATATAAACTTCCCATCATTAGTAATAACATGAACAAGTTATTGGCTAGATAACATATTTTATGAACAACATACTTCTAAACCTATGGTCAATTTGGTACGAAGAGATATAATTTAGCCAATGTTGTCATCATGTAATGATTCAATAAAAGTTAAGAAACATCATCATCATCCTATAATGATTCTAATACAAAATAAGAAAGACAATAACATACATTGACTTCAGTGGCCAGCATGACTTCAGCACATCTGCATGCCATCCTATCAGCAGCTTTGCTGATAGGAAAGTAGCAAGTGTCGAGGAAAGTGGTGACAAGGAGTTTCAACATTTCACCAACTGCACTCGGGTGGGTTGTTTCAAGGCATTTCAGGATCCGCCTGATGAAGGATATGGACAACGATCCCTTTAAAACCAATTTAAACTTTAATCATCGATTATTATCAATTCATAATTAATTACTTGAATGTTATAGATTGTCCATTATTTACTGGAAATATATTAAAACTAAAACGTTGTCAATCGTTATTAATCGTTAACGCACATTAAATTATGTGTATTTAGTTGAATTAAATTAGTGGAGTTATATAATTTTTAGAAATTATACACTATATACTTTAAGGATAAGCTCTACAATTTCAAAAATATAATTTGGAAATTCAAAATAATTGAAACACAACATTCAAATAAAACTGAAAAATTATATATGCTTCTCATACTAGTGCATATCAGTGATATCAGTAATGTTAGAGGTAAACATTATTATTATTATTGTAATAACAATTATTATTATTATTATAAACATTACCATTTGCTTTAGTAGCATTAGTGATGAAAATAATAATTATTATTACAAACATTACCAGTTGATTTCCTTCACAAAACTTCTCCACTGTTTGACAGAACTTTCTGCTTAGCACAGCATCACTTTGCATGAGGCTGAGATTAAACAAAATGCAATTAACTTTATCCTTAATAAAAAAAACAACTTTGAAATTAATTATACATAATTTACATGTATATAATGTTACAATTATAATGCACATGCAATCCTTTACACACAATTCTTCATACTTAATATTATACTGGGAGTCGGTACATAAACATTCAAGACCTTTGTTTTGTATTGTTTCTATTAGGAGTTCAAATCCCAGTCTATTTGCAACATTTCCCATCTTTAACATAATTCCCTATACAAAAAACATACATGTATAATTATATTGCTAAATATCTTTGTCTAAACCACCACCAAAGTCATCAAAAATACATGGGAGCCAACATTTCAGGTGTGCAGATTGGCCGAATAGGTTACGAGCCTCCATACGGTGGTAATGGCAACAGTCGTAATGTGTTGCCTTTGAAACCCAGCCTGCACTGCTGCCAGTCCCTTTGAGAAGGAGCTATGCAAACATATACAATAAGCACCTCTGACACTATGCATGTTGGGCTATATAAATTAATTAACTACAAATACGATTACAATTCCATCCACATTACACACGATCATCACTCCTATTAATTCGTGCTCTAATTAACTCTAATTAATCGTGCAACACCTGAGCAGCTTCTGAAGAATTCCCTCACAAGAGAACTTAATGACCTCTTCAAAGTGATCCTCAACGATCCATTCAATTGCTGACATCCACTCCTTTCCATTTGCAGCCTGAAATTGTGAGTGCATCTGATTGATTGCAACGAGACATTGACATCGCTAAGTCAACAAATGCAATAGATGCAAACATTGCTGCTTTAACAACAAATGCAAACATCAAACAATTTTTGAATTACTAAATACAAAAAATGGTCTTCATGGCAACACCAACAACAAAAGCATACCACTTGTTGGCAGATAAGAAGAAATCCTGTCTCTCTTACAAGCTGCATGTTGGCTGAAATCTTGGAAATTCTAGAAAATATTTAGATGTACATGTAATATATAAACAAAATTAATAAATTTAAAAAATAAAAATAATTGCAAGCATACAAAACATCATTGATATTCAAATTAAAACAAAAAACATAAAAATTGAATACTTGGGAGGAAAATTAGCTCTCCACCATGTCAAGTAGTCGTCTTTGGGTACGATGATGATGATGATGATGATGGAACACCACCTCATGAGGAGAAGTGGGTGGCTGGTGAGGAGTTTCAGGAAATCATTAGTCATCTGGAGCCACAATTGAGCAGGTGATGTCATCAGTTCTCTCATTGAAATCAGTACTTCAGGGAAGGTGTCTGAAGTTGGAAATTCTTGGATTATAATCACCTCCATGTAACTGTGATGGCGAATATGGTTTAACGGTGAATATGCAGATTGTGATAATGATACTGCTGCCGATGATGACAGTTTAATGGCGAATGTGCGGATCGTGAATCGTTGACTGACACAGCAACTTCTCCAGAAGCAGCAGCAAGTGAAACATTTCCTGACACAAGAAGAACTTCATATTTCTTTCATTTTCAGACATTGGCTTCACTTTTATGCTCGCCATGACATCATCCACCAAACGGATCACGAACCTGTTGTTAACGACAACTTAAAAGCTTTGCAAAACAAAATACATCGGAGCATCATTTTTTCAAACCTCGACAGAATCAGTTCGCCAGATTCCTCCACACAGGCATCCGCATCATCATCATCATCATCGACAGTATTTTTCAAAGATGATGCCCGAGCTGACTTTACAAAGAGTTGGCAGGATGGAAAGGAAAACAGAGGTGGTGTTTCCTTCATGTGTGCTATTTTTAGCAACATGACCTTCCTATCACCGATGGTTAACAAGGTCGTCAACCTCCTCAAACAGCAAAGCGCTTGGGCCAACCACCTGCACAACTTGGTGTCTTGCATCTTCTGAATATCATTATCATAACCACATGCAGTCATCATCATCATCGAATCATACAATTATTTCAAATTGAATTATAATGAAAAATTCATTTTTTTTTACGAAAAGATGATCCCATGCGAATAATTCATAACGAGAAGAACAATTGCATATTTAGTCAAGTACATTAAAACAATGCAGTATTCATTCAAAAAACCATCGCAATGGAGCTAAAACACATTCCAACAGCCAACATTGAATATTAAGCGCAGTAAGTTGAAAAGTTTGACCGTTAAAAGGTTAAAAACGAACCTCAGCCATTGGCACGGTGAAGAGTATGTTGATGAGGATGTCAATAGGTCTGAAGACACACGGAGAAAGACTTTCAAACAGATTTATGACGCAATTGAGATCTTCTGCATTTTCGATCAGAATCTGCAGATAGAAACATAAATTAATTACTTAGAATAAAATATCAACTAGAATAAATATAAAAATGCTTAAATGTATATAAATAAATATAAATACAAATAAATGAATATAAAATAAACCTCTTGTCTCATGAGCGCAGGGAAAAAATGGTCAGAAATTTGTCTTGAAAGTTTGTTCAGTCGATCTTCGCCCTCTGCGTGTCTCAGCACAACGTTCAACATGTCCAACACCTGATGTCATTATCATCATCATCATCATCATCACCATCACCATCATCATCATCATCGTTGTCGTCACCGTTATCATTATCAGCTTGCAACAATTAACTAAACATTCCTATGAAACTCACCATTGTTATCAAAATCAAAGGGTTTCTTCAGAAAAGAGTGAAAATGATGGGAAGAAAACAAACTAACCTCACAAAACCTCAGCAACTTGAGCAACATAGACACGAGAACTTCTCTCTGAGTCTCCAACTCTTTCGGATCGGACTGTCGACCGTCCGAGACTTTGCTGAACAAGGCCGACACGATGTGCTTGAGACAAGGGACGGCTGTCAATCAACAATCAGCTACTAACAGGAACAGACACAGGTAATACAACCTAACTTAAATACTGCTGGATGCATAACTTAATGTATCACCCATTAAAGAGCAGCAATGAGACACGTACGGTTATGATGGAAAGATTATGAGATCATGTGGACTTAAATGAAAATAATGTTCGTTATTTACATAATATAAATTAATAATATCACCATAGAGACTTGGCTCCAATTCACTGGCAATGATTCCGTCACACAGTTGGATGACTTTTGACATGGTGATGATGCCCTTGTTGTGGTATTTCTCAAACGACAGGTGAATTAAGAAGTTGAAAATCTGAGGGAGCAAGCCATCTGTTGCTCTGAATATTTATTTGGATTTATTTTATTATTTAGGATTTGAATATTCATTTGTAAAAATAAATTTGCAATTCAATAAACAAAAATATTGGAGTCTGAAGCAAGATTATAAAGGGACCAATACGTTGCCAACATTTTTCTCAACATTACATCATTTTTATCATCTTCATCATTCAACACTATTGTCAGAACAATGAATTCAAACCTGCTTTGTCCTGTCTCAATCATTTCAATTTGTTTGAGAACAAACCCAATGAATATCTGATGATTTTTAAAACAAGCATTGAATCATTGGATTACTTTACAAATTGGATTGTTAAATGACTAGATATTAAGAATTATTATGAATAAAATCATATGACTCAAATCTTTCCAAAGCACCACTCTTTGCATTTATTTCTCAGATTATTTGTGAATTCTTTCATCTTACTCTGCAAACTTCTGTGTCTTGGCTTAGCAAATTTATTTTCATCCTTGGATTCTCAAAATACTCCGAATGCTTGACAAACAAAAATATTTACCAATGGTGAACAACAGAGGATGATTAATAATAGTTAATTTATATGACACCATGTGCGAGACATCCATAGAGCCTCAATTCTCCATTTCTCTAAGGACTGCACGATGATAATGATATTGTGAATATGATGTCGGTCATGAAGATGATGAAAGAAATATTACCTGATCAGAATCAAGCAGACAGTAATTGACCCTGAGTTGGACGAGTGTTGTGAGAAGGTCAAGGACATGCAGCTGTACCTCGGGCAGGCTGGTAAGGGTGTACTGCTTCAATGCTCTTATGACCAGTGGTTCGAAGAGTTTTATGTAAGATCCAACTGAAGACTTTAGTATTAATACCAGGTTATTTATAAACACAAACTTGCAGATCACAATTAAATTTAAAATTATAATTGTATTTAATGCATTAATAAATATAATTACAAATGCAGCATGCCAAGGTCCATGACCAGTCACAGTTCCACCAATACCCAGAAGAACCTGGCCTCAACTCGCTGCAAATCTCTATCTCCACTCAGAGCATAAGCTCATCAAAACACCTTGGAAGGGCAGAAGAACAAAAATCATTCCCCCTATGGTCGACCCTATAAAAATCATACCCCCATATGGTCGACCCTATAAAATCGTACTCCCTATAGCAGACCCTAGAAATGTCCACCAAAGATGACCCACAATGCACTTTTGAAACCACCTCTCTCAAGTCATTTACAGGCCAACCTCTCTTCTCACGACCAGATTCCCTTCAGTCTGACCCTTGATCTGGAAGCACTCAACTCCCTACAATTCTCAGTGCATAGGCCCCCTCCATGATGAAGCATATGTTGTGACACTTGGCAGGATTTTGCTGTTGTTCACAGGAACACAAACCATCTGAGACAACTTGCTCCCTGCTTATATATTACCAGCTCTTTTAAACCGAGCTTTTTATTTATTTACTTACAGTTTCCTTGCTCATATCAGTGCCAGCAAATTTACACTGTCAGAGCAGGACTTAAGATTATGGTGGATTGGTCAACAAATCTTTTGGCAAATGAATTTTTGCCTCTAAATGGTGAAATTGAAGAGATTGAAAATTATATAATAAGTTATAAACGTCATAATTTAAATTTAATTATAAATATAATTATAATATTCAAATTTATAATTCTAAATATTTATATGAGTTTATAAGTATAATTACACAACAAAAATATTGTATTTCACCTTATCAGTTTTTGAAAAAATCTTTGCCATCAAAGCCGGTTGAATCCTGTCAAATGATTTCCTGAGTAAAAGAATGATCAACTTCATTTCAATAAGTTCTATACTGAATAAATTGTACACTAAATAAACATTAAAGGGAAGCCCAGAACCTTTCATCAGTTTGAGAGCTACTTCCACCTTCACATAAGAAGATCATTGGCAGTTTAAAGCAGACGTCGTAAAGCTTCAGTGAATCGAGGAGCTGAGAGCTGGGACTCGTTGAATAAATTTGTTGTCTGTTAGTCAAGTTGCCTCCTTCCTCTGATGCCATGTTTGTTCCAAAAATTGACCTCAAAAGCTGTCACGTAGATATCTAACTTAGCTTCAAGAACGTAGCAAATGCAAAAAGCGATCGCCAATGTGCACACATCCTGATAGTGCATTCCATTGTGAGAATTATAACATCCCATTATAACATCATCATCATGATACTGGCAGTTATCTACATGACTTCCAAAAACTCGAACCTGTCTGACACAGATGAGCGACACCGAAGGTTCAAGGGCAAAGGTCGAGGCGAGGTAAGAGAGTAATTCGTCGGCACATCTTGACACCTCGTTCAGGGTTGCAAGTTCAAGTAACTGAGACAAAACTGTTAGCGTTGATTTCAAGGTTTGCAGGAACTTGTCATTGGTCAGTTCTGCTGAGATCTGCAAGCCAAACGATTAACGTTTTAGTGTCTGCTTAATGTCAACGTTATTACAAATTCTTAATTTTTTAATATGTATTTCTTCATAATTTTACAAAGAATGTTGATCAGCAAAAATGAAAAACCTTGAACGACATATAAGCCGATTTGAGCACATTGTATAACTGAAGGTAGTGCTGGATATTTGTGAATGAGCCAAGACCTTCTTTGATTGGCTCTTTAACTGAATAGAATTACAACTGCTGTCACAAAGATCCATTGCATTATAGGAAGATTAATCATATGAGTAATAAACATTAATGTAACCAGCAGGTTTGTCCTGATTGGTCGAAGTGGTCCTACCCTGTGAACTTTCACTTTCCTTCCCGGCCTTAGGCTTCCTCTTTATTGGACTTAAAGAAGGAGGAGTTGGAAGACTGGGAAGTGATTTTGATTGGCCCAAAGTTGGGGTTACATCTTCAATTATGTGATGAAAGATGTTGAGCATCCTAAATAATTAGTACAAAACCAAACTTAAAATAAATAATAGAATAATAATAAGAGTAGCACCATAAATACAAATAAATAAAATAACTCAAAATAATTTTTAAAAATTCATATAAGAAATGACCTGAGAACATGTATGAGCAATTTGTCTCCAAGAAGTGTAAGGAACTTATCCGTGAGTATGGACCAATTGTGCGTAGTATCGGAACACACAGTACTCTGTCCTTTCAAGTTGTGTGTGGAAGTGCCTAAATAATTAAGTGGCAACTCATAATCATAAGGTGTTTATTTATTTATGCAATTATTCAACAGACTCTAATAAAATAAATAATAAATTATCATAAGCTATTGCAAAATGCTAACAATGAAACCAATGAATGACTTGTCATTGGCATGTGAGTTAGCTCACATAGTTGGATCCCTGCGTACAACAGTAAAACCAACAATGATAATTTTCGTTAGTTTAGTTGTTAGTGCCACAAGCACTGCTTAAATGGTTAACAACAGTTGCAACAAATACAACCCCATCATCATAAACTATTATTTAGCATTACCGATGAACAAGTTCCCCGCCAGTTTTATTGCATCCGAATGAAAATGGAGGTCGTGGGACATTGGAGAAGAGGTGAGCATGCTGAGGATGAAAAGTAAAGGACCTCCCACCAGAGTCATCGACCAATCATCATTATTCATGCTGTGGCCGCTCAGCAACGTAGAAACCCTGCAATGAAATGGAAAGATTCCGATTGGTCAATGGAGACGTTCTACGTGTAAATTTCTTCCCTGATAATTATTATCACGATCATCCTACCCGTTGCTGCTTTTTGACCTGGGCAGGATCCGTTGGATGAGATTGTGAGGTTGCATGACAGGGGAAGATGGATGCTTGAAGAGACTCAACCAGGCCCCCACAAAATCTTGAACCCGGTATTCCTCGGACAGTTGACGCAATGCACTGCAGCATCCGAGCTGTGAAACAGGCCTCAAGTCAATCATGGTTATTTCTTTTTATTTTCAATATAAATGGTTTAGACCGACAAGTACTAAATTACAACAAAAAGTTGACTCTCAGCAGCATCTGCATTCACTCTGTGGTAGAAAGCATGCTTAAAGCACAATTTGTGATTTGTTTAAATTAAAGAAGCCAAATCATTTACCAATGAATTCATAAAAATTATTACTTAGCAATGTCTTGTTGTTGATTATAAATAGTGATTTTGCGAATGCGCTAACTGTGAAATTCTTGTTTGAAGATTGACTGAAACATCTCATGATCCTGGTAATGATCCTGGACAGGGCAGACTCCATCTCGTGACATGACACCATGCCCGAACGTTTGCCGCAGCGAGAAGGGGAGTCCTTCGAGGAACCCGGAATGTAACGAAGCATCATTTGAGCTGCAAGGGCCACCAGAGGGCAGCACTGCAGTTCATCTGATGCGTAGAACAGCTGTGGTATTATTCTGCAGACACAAATGTTACTGCCATTACCATATATCTTTGCTAGTCACAATAACAGCATTGCTACTTCAGCATTAATGATTATTAAATTGTTTTGTAAAACTGCCCCAACATACCTGCAACATATCCACAACATACCTGCAAATGATATTTACAGCAGCCTGCCTCACCCTGTGATCGTCATCGCCGAGCAATGTCATCACATTTTCTATCACCATCTCTTGACCATCAAGCTGAAAGCAAATTATTATAATTGAGATATTAGTCAATTAATTTTTAAAATAATATGATAATCAATGTTTAATTACTTATCAGAACAAAGTTCTTATATTGTAATTGTAATTGTAACTTCATTTATATAGCGCCATATGCATAGCGTCAGAGGCGCTTCTTGTAACCATTTATATAGCGCTCCTTCCCAAGGGCGCAGGCGGCAGTGCAGGCTGGGTTTCGAACACGACACATTACGACTGTTGCCATTACCGCCGTATGCAGGTACGTAACCCATTCGGCTATCCTGCACGCCATATATATTATAGAGCATTAACTAAATTCATTCACAACTTAACTATGGACTGTAAATCATTTTATTAAAAAATAAGTTACAAAAACTGTTAATAAACAATAGAGACTTTGAAATACATACATTGTATAATACGAAGTGAAAACACAAAGGTGATAAAGCATGAAAACATAACTAATTTTAATTTTTAATTTTACAAAATAATGCATCATCTCAAGGATGTGCCAATTTGAATGTGAATTTTCCTTTTGAAATTGACATTCAGTCTATTACGTTAAGTTCCTTCAAATCACCTTGAATCGAGAATGACCTCTCTTTGCACCTGCTGACCTCCCCAAGAAGGTCAAAGTTTTGAAGTTCAGAGTGGAAAGTAGTTGAAGAATTTCAACCTAAAAATTAAATACAGTTCAAATCTTTGAGTGATAATCATGTAGATGAGGCCAACAATGATGACGACAACTTATAACCAGATTCATAAGTTTATGCAACATCACAATTGGTGGTGAAGCATCAATATTTCATTGCAGGTGCACTAAAGAGCTTCTACCTGTGCTTATGTTGTTGATTGGAGTGCATTTAGTACTTAAAAAGTTATGGCTCAAATTCGTGAAAGTAATAACGAGTCACTGAAAAGCTAAGAAATAACAAAGCAGTGAATCATTAGCACTATCACCTACCTTTACCAACCAGTAACAATTTTCTTTCATCTTCAACAGACTGAGTAGAGCGTTGAGAGCAGCATGGCCGTGAGGGCTTTCCATCAATGAAGGCAAGGACGACTCGAGAGCCCTCACGGCACACCGGGCTGCCACTGATGACTCGTCGTCATAAATCTCCATCACCATCGACACAAGTTTATCCACCTCGCATGTGGAACCTGATTTTTAAAAATTGAAAATAAAAGTATAAAAGATGAATAATAGTATTTATAATTATATTATAATAGTAATTCAATAATTACATAAACTACAGATTCAAATAGTATAATTCAAAATTCAAAAATATAATTCAAAAAGTATAATGATCATCCTTATAATTTACAATACTGAATAACAGCTTAATGGCTAGCTGAAAAATTTTGAAACAGATTTATGAATATTTAAAACTTAATTATCATACTTTTATATTCTGTTTACATAGGAAAAGAATAACTTTAGATTGCAACCATTTCTTAGATATTTTTAAAAAGTAGAACTGATATTGATTAGTTGTTTTTAGAATTGATCATTATTTATCTTGTTCCCTTAAAATAATAATCTCATAATATAATAACAATATTTCCCAAAATAAACTTGAATACAGCCATCTCCATACCACACGAGAGTTCAAGTGAAGAAGTAAGTTTTTACTTGCCACGTAAAAAGTCACCATCCAAAGAACAAGTGCACGCAGCCTCCGAAGATACGAATGCTCCGATCAAGAGAGCCACATTTCCTTTGAGCTGAGGATCGGAATGACTGGCATACAAAAGAACATCCCTGATGTCCTGCATGTCGTTGTTGTCAATGTCGTTGTCGTCGATCGTCCTTTTGTGCAGTTTCAGAAGGAGTGTGTTCGGATGGAAGTGAAGCAGGAGAGAAAGAGAGTGGAGAGCGAGCACCTTGATGCTCACCCGAACTTGCTTGTCGGGCACCAATCCCCCCTTGACGCCCGACAGTAAAAACTTGCTGCACAAAAATCTGGCCAGGAAAACGATCGGAACCTCGTCTTCGTCCGAAAGCTCCCCGACGTCTCCGCCAGAGTTTTCAAAACTTTCGACCGCTTGGATCGCAGCAGAAACGTCGAGAGTGGCTTCTTCCTCTGATTCTTTGACGTTCTCCGACGACATAGAGCAGACGTCGTCGGTGTTTGTTTTAACCTTCGATGAATCTTTCGAGTCACGAGAACCGAGTTCCTTCGTAAATGAATGCAAATACAGCTTCGTAAAAATGGCTGGCGATGACTGACGTGGACAAAAATTATGAATCATAAAACAAAACTAAAAGAAGGTCTAACAGCACAACTCGACAAGTGGTCAATGCTACTGCTCTCCTGCAAAACAGCTTCGACGGGCGAGGGAATCAAATCCGAGGTAAGTTCAGGTGGGAAAGCTAGTTGTGTGATAATAACTTATTATTAATGAGTAAATTTTATGCTTCTAAATAATGCTTTAATGATGGTGAACATGATAAAAATATTGGTTAATAAAGACTGAGATTAACATTCTCACGCATGTCAGGAGTCTTCAAAGCCTCCATAGCTTCCCTCGTGTTCTGGCAACCTGCTGAAAATATCGACAACATCAACAACAATGATGCCATCGCTTATTGAAAGGAGAAGCTTTTTTATTCTCAATTTTAGAATCTCTGAGCCATTTCACTAAACCAATGATAACTTAAACGCAAATATCTGTTTGATGTTATTTTCAATGTATGTGAAAATACCACTCAAAGATATCTTACGTCGAGTAATTAAGAAAAGATCATATATATATATATATATGTAAAGATATTCCCATACTTTATTTACGAGACAAACATCTACCAGAGTTTTACATACCAAAGCAGTAATACTGCTAGGTATGCTCAACCAATGTTGATATCTTTCAAATTAAATGTTAACATCAAAACTAGAGAGGTTAAGGTTCTCAGAAAAACACAACAACCTAAACAATGATAATTTCTAGGCCTTACAAAGCATATAATAGCAAAGCGCTTCCAATACATGACTCCTTAATTATATTGAATATCAGCAAAGTGAATCATTATCTTTAATCAAGCTGAATACGCAGGAGAATGCAACAAACCGTCGGATTTCTGTTCCGAGAGGTTCCTCAGCAATCCCGGCGAGGTGAGAAGGTGCAGGGACTGCGGATGTATGTTCTTGAGCAGTTGGAAGAAGCACTCGAGGCTGGTGTTGATGATGTTGTGATCTGAGTGATTCATGAACTCCAAAATGATCTCCAGAATCTATTTTGACATTTCCTTCATTAATTATCAATAAAATCTCAGGAGTAACACTAATAGCAGGATGGTATTTGATTTGTTCATTAATCATGAATAAAATCAAAACCAAATAGCAGGATGGAAGATAATGGGTTCGTCGACCTTCAACACTTGCATGCAACTCGGGGTGAGGTTGCAGTCAGAAGCGACGCATCCGTGGACGACGTGGAACCCGTCGGAGAGTAGACGAGGGACGTCGGACAAGTGCAGGAGGAGATGTCTGAGAATCAACAACAAACCGTGCATCGTTCTCGTGTCTTTGAATTGCTCTGTCGAAGACAGGTGCTCTGCAATGAAAAGCTCGAAATAGGTATAAGTTAACATAATAATTTAAAAGGAAAGAAGAATTACCCACCTATTAAGTAGTCGATGAGCCACTGAAAGAACACGTGAGGCTTCCTGGAGTTAGTGCAAATGAGTGCAAGGCAGATAGCAGCAGTCCTCCTTGTATTTGGGGAAGGAGACTTTGCATTGCTCAGAAAAGACTTCATTAGCATCTGTTGGACCAAACAATTTAAGTCAAAATTGTTTCAGTTATGCTTAAATGGACTCCAGTAAAATAAAAAATCAGTCGGATCGAATGACAATCAACTGAAAATAAACATTTTAATTCGAACCTTGGTCTCGAGATCAGTGGCAAAGGACATGAGAACGGGACAGATCTTGAACATCGAAGTTGCCAAACATTCCTGGATTCCCTCGTCATTTCTTTGGCTGATCTTCGTCAGGCAGGGCAGCAGATTCACCATGTAAGGTCTCCAATTACAAAGTATTTAATTATGTTTTTAGCCATTAAGTAAGTCACTACAAAAAACATCGACATTAGGTAATCATATTAATTTATGCACAATAACACAATTGCTATTTCGATCATGTAACCGAAGAAGTGACGAAAAAATCATGGTGAGCAGAAATGACGAGCATCGTCATCATCATGAGTAGCACCTGCATTTCTGAGGCTTGATGTAATGGCAGAGGTCGGCAAACTTGAGGAGTGCAGCTCGAAGACTCCTTGAAGCCTCGTTCTTCTTAACTTCCTTGTACAATTCCACTTGCAACCGACTCACGTTCGAGTCCAAAAGCGACTGTTTCAAGGGAGATAACGTGATAACACCACAAATAACACAACATCACAAATGACAGTAGATTGTTTATTTAACAAATAAACAATTTAATACCACAGATTGTCATTAATTTTTGTTAGTTTGGAAAGCTTAATCACAATTAATCATTTATTTTATTAAAATAGGTTAATAATTTATTTTTCAAATCTAGCAAAAATATAGATGAAAATTTGTATTGTAAAGCATAAAAATCAAAGTAAAAGAAATAAAAATTAATAAGTTGAAGAGACACAAGGGATTTACATCCCACTATTTGTAAATGGACAACCCATTTCATATTTTACATCGTTACATGATTTTCAGTCACTGAAAAAATAACTTTGGTTTTTTGGAATATGTAATTTTAAAAGTAAAATAACAAAATGAATCACCTTGGTAACTCTGTTGATGCACTCGTCTGCCATGATCCGCACGTCTGGTTCCGCATCGTCGCACAAGCACAAGAACAACTCCACCGAGAGACTCAAGAATTTTGGAAAATCTGGAGAGGATCTGATGGACGAGTAATAAATGGTGACGACGACAGCAACAAATTATGGTAACAAGGACTTCATAAGAAAAAACGAACAAACGAAACATTTCAACATTCAGAGATTGCTGTCCTTCGAGCTTTAATCAAATTTGCATCGTCACAATCATAGACCATTAATCATTAATCATTATGCATAATAAATGCATATCAATAATATTAATATTTTAAAGCATTAGACTTAGCAGTTTAAAATAAATTGACATTATTAAATATTAAATAATAAATAACTTTATCTGATTTGAACTGATGATGTCAGCAATGTTGTTGCAATTCAAAAGTTTGTCTTTCTTGCTAATCATGCTGTCCTTTGTCTTCAATCTTCAATAAAACAATAATTCAATCAATTATAAAAACAATAATCAATTATTTATATTAATACATATTATTTAATCCCATGTAGTCAATTATTATGAATAAAGTAATGAACAACAACTTGATTTTTTAACCAATAATGTATTAATAAGACTATTCATAATGCTAACCAGAAATAATTACTTAATTAATGAGTATGCACATTTTTTTAACTCACCATGCTTTTGGTATTTACATGCAATTGAATTATATTTAACCAATTTGTAATTAATTTGTGATGGCATTGGATTGTATTTAATCAATTTTTACTCCCGCTGCCACTTTCCCTTGTGGTGCAGATAGGAAACATTTGGACTATTGCCATTACTGGTACACGCCAGCACATAACTACATCAATTACTTAACGATAAATTTATACAGATGCCTGCGTTCAGAGCTGAGTTTCAAGCAGATAAAAGCTTTAAGATTAAATTTCCTCAGAGGAAGTCATTCATTCAAGTTGGATCAACTTCTTCTAAAGACTTCACCTCAAAGCAATAACATCAACAAACCAAATTTAAGTCTAAAAGACTTGAGCATCCTCTGCTTTTGTGCCTATTAGTAATACAAATATAAACAAAAATTATATCTTAAATTCTTATGCTGATCATTTAAATTAAATTTTTTAGCATTGCAGTAATTAAATCAGCATTTCCAATCAATCAGTTAACACTCCAAAAATTTCAACTATAAAAATGGATCTGACTATACTGTTTAATCAACCAAAAGTTATTTCTCAGTACTCCAGGCCTTTGAAACATATTATTTGATGCTTAAACTTATGCTTTATTGCTTAGCATAAAAACTTATATTTTATTATTTAACATTTACAAATGTTGGTGATATATACAGTTGTGGGTATTGGGAAAACTAACTTGTTGGAAGACAACAGTGGATCATCGCTTCCAACACCCGAATGGAATGCCTTCAGATTCTCAAAAGACTTTAGCAATTTATCCAGGTTGACCATCGCGGTACCAGTTGGCTTGCCTGAATATTCATAAATTTTGTGCATATGTACTTAGAACATTTTGGTGATGGAGAAGCTTCATTCGTCCAAAGTCAATGAATAACTGATTTAATTTTTAAATTTCACTTGGCATCTCTACCTTCAAGCAGCTCGAAGTTCTATTTCAATTCAACTTAAGCAAGGCACCTTTAAAAATCAGTTACAACAACTCAAATAATACAGGAAACAAACAAAAAATGCGATCATTTAGAAAATGGATTTTACTTTAAGCTCAAAAATCACATCAAAGAAATATGGATGTAAATGCATCACTAGATTTAAATTTAATGAATCTAAGTCCCACAGGCACGCCATAAATAGATATGCATACACTAAACATGAAAAAATCCCCAAAAATAAAAATTGCATAATAAAATTTAAATTTAAAGCACAAAAAAGCAGTTCCTAAAGCAAACTTATTTTTTTTATCATGCCACCACCTGTTCGTTTAAACTGCTGAAAACTCCGCAACGACAGGTCTGATTTAACCAATAATAAACAAAAATTTGTGATGGTGACATACCACAAACCTCTGTTTAAAATATTTTGTTAAAAACCTTAAAATCATCTAACTTAGTAGTACAGAAAAACTTTATTTTGAAAGTTCTCGAATATTGTGATATTCATCTTTGGAAAATCACAACAGAAAATTCATAAATGCAGACAACTCAGATTGCAAACGTTTAGTCAATTATCTCGTTTCTTTACGAGATAATTATACTATTAATATTACTCAATTTACTTGTCAGGACAAGTTCATTACGACGAACGTCAAATATCTAAATTGTAACGTCGAACATTATCTCAGTTTTTATATTTGCTGGAAACAAGACTTGATCGAAACGTTACCTTACTTACAACTTTTTATTTTTAGCCGGAGACATTTTTTAGCTGCCCCAAAAAATAATCTCGTGACTCAACACTGGAAAAAGATCAAAGACAATGTGACGACAATCACCACCAAAACATAGCGACGCACACCTGGCCACTTCGTTTTATTATTTTAATTTGGATGTAGATATCTATACATTCTTTGCGTATTAAGCTAACGTTAAACATTCTGGGATTGAACCTTTTATTACCTGCAGTTTGTCACAGCATACCAATGCAAAGAGAGTAAAAGGTCGTCAATTCATGATATTTTAGATTGATATTAGTCTCCTTCAGCCAACAAGTAATTGGCAACTACTGATTGTATACTCAATATTGTGCCCAGCAGCAGCTTTTATACAATGTATGTGCAATTAAAGCAGTCATTTCAAATGCTCACAAATCCATGTTGAATCTATGTTTTGGTAGCAGTCCCTCAGAGGTGCAAGAATGATAGTGTCACTATCTAATTTTGAAAAAGTATTAATCCTAAAAAAGTTCAAATTTATCAGAGAACTTATTTTTGAAACAAACCACACTACAAGGCTGGAGAGCACATTAAAGACATTAGAAATACATGATCATGAATACAGAGACAAATTGTTCATTTGAGTGGACATGTTTAAAGAATATTTCCTAGACAAAATCAGTCCATGTTTAGTTTGTTTTGACATTCTCATCACCATTCTGCTCTAGTAAATCTTCCTTCAAGTCATCATCCATAGAACCATATAACTTGGGATACTTGATAAAACAATCCTGGAAAATTATTTTAATGTACTGAATATTAGTAAAAGCAACAGTATAATGAATTACATTTAAATAGTAAATGCGAAAGAACGAATTTAAAAAATACAAGCAAAATCTAGATACAAATTGTAAAGCATATGAACTATGATAAAGCTGGCTTAACTCAGCATTTAAGTTTTATTTAAGATACATTCAAAATCAAGAAATATAATTGGCAGAACTATTTTAAAATCAATATCTAACTGCAAAACATTAACCTGCATTGCTTTAAACTGATCAAAACAATCTACTCCTCTTGGTTCAGCTGAACTGCTCTTCACACAAGAAAAAGCCTGTCTGAATTCAAAGCCACAGGGACCTGTGGCCATACCACCCAAGCAGGGACAGTTCCAATTTATGTCTCCATTTGCAAGAATGAGACCTTTGCAAAGCATTTTTATTTTGTTGGGAGTCCACGCAAAATACACTTCATAAAATTAGCTGACCTGGTTCTCCTTCATATTCTGGAAGTTTCAGACTTGAAGGTGTATTGTCGTAGTCTTTCTTTGTAATAAATATTATTTTGTCTTTACCTGGAAAAGTGCAGCAGGAGGTTAATAAAGCCCATATTCAATGTTTTCATTTGCTTGAAGCATGAGCCGCAGTGATCCAATGTTAAATGAAATAAATGGCACGATGCATTACAATTTATTACAATTAATAAAATAAAAAAATTAAAACGAATACTACAAGCTGATACCTTCCTCTCTGCAATAACTCATCTCGTAAAAATGCCTAAAATGATCAAATAACAATAAAGGACGAGAGGGCGATGATAAACAAATTTAAATGTGGATCCCAATTTGCAAAGAGTAACAGTATCAGTTTGCAATCATGAAAAAATAATTTTAAGTCTAGACTTTATTTTTAAGGCACAATCATTTTAAAATACAAATTTTACAGTATTTAATGAATATAATAAATAATGTGTATTTGTTTGGGTGCCGGACTATTGAACGAAGGAGACGATAAACCTTACTACGAATCGTTAAAACGTCTTCTTCGTTATTCGATGTACGATCCAATTCGTTGTAAGATCTAATTCGGTATAAGATCCAATGTATACAGGAATAAAAAAAATTTATTTAATAAATAAAACTAGTAAATTCAAATTTATCGCCAATTTTATTGTTTCGAATAAATATCGAGATTAATTACTTGAAGCCAATTCAAAAAGTAATTGTTTGGCAGTTAGGTCTCCGTCTTTATATTTGACCCACGCCTTATAAAGAGCTGCATTTCTTGCAGTGACTTTCTAAGTCCAAATTTGGTTAATCATCTCAGTTATGCAACGGACTATAATCAAATAAATAAATAAAGCAGTGACTTTCTTGTCTCGAAGGCACTGCCCTTCGTTCAACAATCGTTCAATGGTTGAAATGGTTTGCGCTTCTTTAAGCAAAATTTGCACTAAGTCGCTGATATTTCGGATGGCTTTTGCCTCGGCATTGAGTTTAGTATGCCACCCTTCCACATTTGTTATTGGTGCGGACTTGGTCATCATTAACGTCAAAAGAACTTGACTGTTAAAAACTTAAAATTTATTTATTTATTAAATTATTATTTTAATTTAACCGTTATGTTACCCAAACCATTTGTTTCACCATTTTTTTCAAAAACATCATCTCTAGCTTGTTTTACATGTTGCACAATTTGAGGAAATTACCTTTTTTCTGTTTCTATCCAATAGTCAAAGGAATGGCAATTGGCACCAGCGACAGATCTAGAATACTTTTCTGCTTTTTTACGTTAGAACCAGTGATTGGATTTAGTAATTGTTCATATGTATTGTTCAGGAATTTGGGAAAGAGCTGATAAAATATTTGTCCAAAATTAAATTATAGGAATATTTTAAGCAAATTTAAATTAAATTAGATTTCAACTGCATTCTCAACAATATTTTTTTAGATGAAATAGATTTTGACATTCCCAGCATGAACCAAACACTGCACACAATAAAAATTTTTTAAAAAATTTTAAAAAATGGCCGTCCCCTTTTCTAGTTTTTCTGCTTTGTCCACCGTAGGATCAGATATCAATTTGGCATTTGGTATAACGCATCGATTGATGTATCACATTTATGAGCCACACATCAAAGAAAATCACCTTACCCTAATCAGGTCACCCGTTTTCGTCTCATCCAGTGAGCCTTTAGATTAGAAAGGTATATATATGGAACTGTTCCGAGATCATAGCATATTGTTCGTTCATTTCGCTTTCATTAACTTTCTATGTTCATTCGCGATGGTTATTGTTATATTGGAAATCTGGCCCGCGACCAGCCGTCACATAGACCGCCTGATAAGGTTTACAGACTTGGCAATCCTCTGCTATAGAGAGGGAACTTGCCGATGGGCTGAATTTTGAGACGGTTATAAAAAAAACTTTGTGGTAAGAAAAGCGCGAAAAGTTTGTTTGTAAATGTTTAATTTGATTGTAGTTCCATGAAAATAAATATTTGAGAGCTTTTCGAAATTTTGAAGGTTGACGGAATATTAAAGGTCAAGAGGGGGTGGAAAATCATACGACCAAGTGGCATGCCACTGACCTCAAATACCGCACATAATTAGCAGAATTATTATTTACTGTAGAAACGACCCCTTGGCTTTAGACTACTCGTGAAAAAGGTCATTTCCTCATGTTTTATGAGGGTTTGTCTCACTCCCCTGAATTTTGACTAGAAGGTCGTCTCCTCATGTGATGGGAGGGTTTTCCCCCCTTTGGAAACAGCTGAAATGGTCTCCTTGGTTTAGTCTCCTTGGAAATAACTGAAATGACGTCCTTACCAGAAGTTGCGGACAAAATCAATCTTACTCCAACAGCCAATACTCCTAAAAGACGTCATTGACAAAAGGCAATTAATAATCGTATTTCAGATCTCTATAATTAGTAATTTACGCTTAAAACAAGAAATGTGTCAGAATAAATGAAAATTATGCGTCCCTTGAATTATTTTTTTTTAAGAAAATGACCATTTCAATGACTATTTTAATTTAACCGATGAAAAATTTAGTTATTATCGGTCGGTCAAAAATTAATTATTTCTGACATGAATTAAAATCTAATGAAGGTAATGAAGATCTAATAGATTAAAGATTGCGTAATTTTTCCCACTCGATGTTCTGCTAGGTTACGAATAACTGCACAAGTAAAGGTGTTTTGTTGGTTTATAAAACACGTAATGAGCTATGGACCCATCCAGCACTGCGAATAAAGAATAATCAAATAAGAATCATTAATTGTTTTGACCTATTAATTGAAAATGGATACCGTATGTTGATAACTCAATTATAGATCGTAAATTACCGTAAAATTTCAACAGGTTGGTCTCAACCTCATTTGTGTATATTGGTTGCCTAATTAAACGAATTTTTTTGTTTGACCTAAATCTTCTTAGGCCAATGGACGACGAGCTGCCATTCGCTGCTGAATACACTGATGGAGTTCAGCAAGATAGCCGTGTTGATAACATTTCCTAAATGCAATTTCGAAGTCGTTGTTCGATTTGACTTGGCTTTGATGAATTAAGATCGAGGAATAGAAAATTCAACAAATGATTTAGAGTCTGCGCCTCCTTGGTACACGTCAAGTGCTGGAAATAACCTCAAATGTGAGAATTTTTGCACTATCGATTGCTGGGATAGATATCCTGTCACTCTTTGGTATTGATATATTTTAGATTAATTTGCACTATTGATCGTTGACACCAAATTTCGGCAAAGCATTGTTTGATAAAAACTGTCATGGATCCATTCAGTGCTATTTATAACCACATAAGTGGGACACAAGTTGCACTCCTTACAACATATCATGTGTACGCATTTAAACACCTATTCAATTTGTTTCAGGTCACTCAGAATAATATCATCGTTTGTTTCTTGCGTTTCTCTTTCAATGATTAAATGGATGTTAGAATTATGCAATATTTCTTTTAGAGGCTTAAGATGTTCAGCCAATGTTCCTATAAAATATTTGAGTAATTAGTTGATTCTTCCTAATCATTTAGTTTAATGATTCTAATTTCTGGATTCACTTATAGTGTGTATTCACTGTCTTATTTATTGAATTGGAGTCAATGTCAAATAATGTTGATATAATAATCTTTAAATATAAATTTTGTAACTTGCTCTGTATTTTTAGTGTTATAAATGGCAAATTATATTTTGAATAAAAACCAGATATTCTAAATTTCTGATGAGTCGAAATTTATTTATTATGGGTATTCGATGTTACTGGTTCGGAATGTTTGGAATATTAAGTACTTCCAATACACAGAAAACTTAATAAAACTAAGCGTGTTGTAATGCTGAGAATTGTATAATTTTCGAATGTTTCAAATCATAAACACCGAGATAGTTTGTACAGCTTTGATTGACCATTCGATCAAATTGACAATGCTTTCGTTGGGAATTCATCTCTTACAAATTATTTCTGTTATGATAACATGAATGAATAGCTTTCTGTATTTCAGATCAGGTGATCCTATAAAGTCCATAACACATTCTCATTTCATAATTTAGGACATGCAATTGTTTAATATACTTTTAGGGTATTATCATCACAATTTTTGTGATGTTCAGCTTTGTGACATTAATTATAACATTATTGTTTTTGATAATTAATACCTATTTCATGATGGCCTTCGGTAATAAAAAGTTACATCAACAATAACTTAAGTTTGAATGTAGTGCTGTCAAACGTATAAGTTGCATTATTTTTAGATTATGGTTAGATGTGATCTTTCGATTAATTAAGGATGACATAATACATTTTTTCAAGATCATATATTATTTTGTTACCTGTTTGAATAAATGATGTTAGTACTAAACAAGCTGTAACAAATTAAATATTTTTTTATTGTTATTTCTAAGCTTCACCTTCTCTAATTTAAGATATAGAAACTCAGAGATACGTATAATTTACGTGTAGTTGTGTTGTATTATTAAACATTAGAGCATTAATTGATTTTGCTTCAATTTGCAGCAGAAGCGAGGGAAAGAAACACGAAATCACACTTCATTCTTATGGAAGAAAGCCAACAAACCTACCTAGTAAATGAAAAGACATGGTCACCATGGGTGGATAGCAAGTGCCATGAAGCATCCTACACTCCAGAAAATACTCAAAGCCTGCTGCCCGAGAATGCCGGCATGATGATGACAGACGACAAGTGTTTGCCAGATCAGGAAGAAAAGTTTGGCGACAGTCTTCATCAGCTGAACAAGATCGTGGAGAGGATTTCTCCGGATAGTTCCGGAGTATCTTATCAGAACTTTTCTCATCACAAACAACTGAGCAACGTTGCAGGCCGGGTTCGTCCGTCATACGCTTCCTCTTTCACTGAGAGCATGAGCGACAGCGCCTACGAAACCTTTGCTGGCGACAACAGCTACGATTGTTCTAACGAGGGACAATTCGTCGACCACCATCATCACAGGAACATCAATGAGGCCTACATGGACCCTAGAGGTCACTCTCAATGGCAGCAGACGATGAACGAATGGCAGCATGATCCTAGGACTGGGATGATGAAGGCACCTTCCATGACAGCTCTCTACCAGAAACCTGGTGATGTATATGGAGATCACATGGTGGTTGATCAGATGATGGGCTCGAATTACAACTCGTGCGAATCCAAAATTTCAAAGACATCGGATTGCTTACCCAGGGACTTTTCCTACTCAGATGATCAGCACAAGTCTCTTTATAGTTACCAGACAGATAAGGAGGTAGTTAGGAAACAGTCTAGGCAAAATGAAAATCAGCAATTTAGTGACATGTCAGTTAGGGATTTCAGATATGGGAGCAATCTAGATTATGATCAGGATAAATCCATGTCCAATTGGCAATTGCAAGGAACCAAGAATTTTTTGGAGATTGGCAAATATACCACAGATGACAGGTCCAACATGCCAAGCAAGGGATATGATAATTACTCAGGCAAACAACAAAACGGGGCAAAAGCAAATCAGTGTTTGAGCGACCGCCACATCTCGTCGGACATGGCGTCAGAGGACAGGAATAGCTCCGACGAGGATGAAGGGAAGGGGGATGGAGATGGCAGTGGCAGACAGACATTCACTTGTTCACATTGCAACTTTGGGGCCAGCAAGAAGGGACAGCTTCGAAAACACATGTGAGTTAATGTTGGACATTCTATTGACTTCATTGAAGAATGGTTTGAAAGGAAGGAATGCATGTTAAATCTGAGATCCTTTGCCTGAGCAAGCTGTTGTAAAGCAATTGTTAATAAGCTTATTATTTGGTAGCAATGCAATTTTAATGCCCGAAATCATACATATATATATATATATATATATATAATAGATGTATCTAATCTATATAGATAATTTATATACGATATATATCATAGTCATGCGATGTTATTGTGATGTTTGTTTTATCCAAGTGATTTTGAGTTAGTTTATCTTCCATTATCTTTTCATCCAGGTCCATGCACGGAGTGTTTTTGTGTGCTCATTGTGAATTCGCATCAGAGATTGCGGAAGTCCTGGAAGACCATAGGAGGATGAGTCATCCTGGACTTTGTGGTCGAAAATTGTGCAAAAAATGCAGGGTTTTGTATCAAGGTGATGAGCTGGAAGAACACGAGAAGATCTGCAGCGGCGAGAAGCAGCACTGGACGTGCCCCGTGTGCCACAAGGAGTTCAAGTTTTTAAGCGTCATGAAGGCCCATGCTCGAAAGTGGCATCCCAATGAAACCGGTTTGCTGATGTCAAACAACATGATGATGGGTTCTTCGAGTCATCAGGAGTCATCATGGCGCACTAGTGCGGCCGATTCCACGACGGGGGAAATGACGCCGGACAATGACTCCAACAGGGCTCCATCGTCCGGAGAGGATTTCCACTCGTCCGCGCATTTTGAGGGTCACAGGAACTGTTTCGTCGGCACAGATGGCAAGAAAACTGGCCTGAAGAAGGGTCCGGAACATGGTTATTATAAATCGAACCACGACAAGATGGGGAACATGTCTGTGAGAGGTGAGGACCTTACAAACAGAGAAGGGTCCTACAATGTTTCTGATGAGGTCTGTTCTGCAGGAGAAACGCCACCCCTCGAAGTTCCATTTTTCTGCGATTTTGAGAGTTGCTGCACGACATTCAGGTCAGACAAGGAGCTCAACGTGCACAGGATGTCCATCCATGGACTTCCACCTAAGAGGTATCATTGCAGGCATCCCGATTGCAGCATGCAATTTGCCAAATATGGCCACTACAAACGTCATCAACTTTCCCATGCTGGTGAATTTTGATTTTTGTTTTTAATGTTAGTTATCAATGTTTTCAGAGCCTTGTAAAACTTTCTTTCACTGCAAAAAATCTCAGAAAATAATAGATGGACTGAGTTTTTTTTTAGCATGATTTTAAATAAATGTGGATTTTTACCATTTTCTTTTCAAGGTGGTGGCGAGAAGAAGTTCAAGTGTGACTGGCCCAATTGCGGAAAAGCTTTCTGTCACACAGACAACTTGAAGGTTCACTATAGACGTCACACAGATGAGAAACCCTACAAATGTGACAAATGTGCGTCCTCCTATCGTCAGAAAAGTGGTTTGAAGTACCATCTGGAGAAGGCTCATGACGAGAAGTCTACAGGGAGACCTGGTCGCAAGAGAAAAAATGCCGGTGCTGTTGGGATGGAAGAATCGGCTCAGTACGTCCCGAACAAGTGGGATTCTCAGGAATTCTCAAACTATCAAGGTAAAGAGTCAGGTTATGGCAAAAATCCAGAATCCATGAAGATTGCTGAACCTGTCCAAATGAGGTTTGATAGGGGCTATGGGCCACCTCCACCTGGGCCCACTCACAAGAACATGCCTGGCAGCTTTCATACATTTTATGAGAACCCTCAAAGCCTCATGAAAGTGAAACCATTTGGTCTGCCTCATAAGAGCGACCCAATGAAAGTAGACCACCACATGAGTGGCTGGAATCTTGGAAAACCTTTGCACTTAGATGGCATTTATCAGGAGCCAGTTATACCTGGAATGAGGGGCTCTGCACCTCTCAGCGGCTTTCCAGGTATGGATAGGGGTCAGCCGGAAAGCCATGACTTTTATCTCCCCAAACCATCTCCTTACTGTAATCAGCAGAATACTAGCAATATTGTCATGAACTACATGGATGAAATGACTGCCAGAAGTGGTAGCTTTGGTGCTCTGCCTTTGATGAATAAAGGTATGGAAAATGAAATGGCTTCCAGTTCAGATGATGAGTGGGCTTCCTATCAACACATGAAGCCTCCTATTTTGCATGGCTCATTATCTGAGAATCCTCCGCTTGGGGAACAGAACATGGTTGAAAATGTCGAGGCTCATAAAAATGAAGAAATTATAAAGCCAGATGTCATATCTGAGTCTAAGTCTTTTGATGGTTCAGTAACTGGAGAACTTGCTCATAATAAGAAAGATTTTGATGATCTCAAACAGGAGACTGAGGCTGGAATGGAAAGTGAAATTAATGTGGAGGAAAACAAGGGAGAAACGAGCGGTAGCTCGGATTCTAATCTCTTCGAAAGGAAGGAGAAAAGTAATGAGACATTTGATAATGTCGGAGAAGGCAGCAACGATGGTGATGTTGATAACAATGACCAAAGGAACTCAGAAGGGGATGTCCAAGCTAGGAATCAAAAAGATGAGAATGCTCAAGAATGTTTAAAGAAAACTAATAATGATGAAAGTGGATCTCCAATAGATAATATGGAAAAGGTCGATGCTTCTTCAAATGAAGGCAATGAAAAGATTTCTGAAGCATATGGCTCTCCTGCGGCTGATTCTGAAAAACTTGATAAGTCTTTAGAGGAAAATAATTCGGGATCGGCATGGAAGGAGAGAGATGGTCAGAATGGCGACATGTGCTGGGGGCCTACTCATCAGTCTCACTCGGAGATAGATTCGCTCTCTACGTCCAAGGGTTGGCCGAGAGTATTGGACGCTTCTCTCACGGAGTCCCATCCGTCAGCTTCTAATGAAAACCATAAGAGCATGAGCATTTTCGAGCCGACGGATGGGGGCTCCCCGAGCGGCGGATTCGATCGATCTGAATCTTACGACAAGATACGCAATACCGACAGATCCTCTTTCGGATCTTCTGATTACCAGTTGGCAAATGAATATCCCTCTCGCCACCCTCTTCTCAATGACAACTACTGTTTCGGTCCCTCGGCCGCAACCAATCTACCCTATGGAAATGTGTACAACTTTTCGAGCAACGTGAGACGGGCGGGCGGCTGTCTCGATGCCTTCGGGGGTCCCCTGTTTCCCGACAGGTACGTTCGGGGAGACGATCGCGATTACAGAGACCCCTCTTCCCTTCGATACAACTCTTTTCTTCATTCTTCTCCATACCCTTACGACCCTCGTCATTATCCTGACAACCCTGTCATGCCTCCGGGATCATACGATTTCGCCTATCCCGCCGGTTCCCTTCCCCCTTTTCCTCCTCCTCCTCCTCCTCCATCATTCAGTCTCACCAGACCTTGGGCAGGAGAATTTGAACCTGTTTCTGGCAACGAATTGTTGAAATCGCCCAGTGCGAATCGTCTGTACCAGTCATCGTACGGTCAGTCGAGCTCCTTGAACCGCTACTTCTGAGTTGAATAGAGTGGAAATACTTTTCTTAGGCTAGAATAACAAGTGCTACCCCGGAGTTTGTCGTGCCAGAAGTGTGCAATGTTTTCGTTCGTGTGACGTGCTCGTGTCCGTGCGTGGTCGACATGTTTTAGTTGTTTCTTGGTAGGCATTATTTCTTCATTTGATCACATCCTTTATTTTTAAACGATCAAGAGTGGTTTTTTATTTTGTTTGTCCTGGAATCATTTGAATGCCTCTTGATAACCATCGAGGAATTCTTGACATTTCAGCTTCTTTGTAAAGGCCACAGATGCTTTCAACTTCAAACCTTATTTCTGCTCAGTCTCCTGAAAGTTGTATCTTTGTCCCTTGACAGGGGTTTTTTGGTTGAGTTTCACTCTCGTTGTTTTGTGAGAATAAACGTGAGAGGGTAATATCACAAATGCCTGGAACGTCGTTTATAAATCTGCATCGGTAAACGGGTAATATCAGCAGAAGTGAACAAGTGTACTGATGCGTTCCTTTCTATCATTGCGTCGGTGTTGTTGCATATTCCTACGAAATCATCATCACTACTGCTACTAAAACATTATCCTTAGCATGGGTGTTGTTACGGATTACCATCGTCATCATCTGTACATACAGTTGCTTGTTGTTGTGAATTGTGAAAGCCAAGCTGCACGTGCGTACAATTTTGTTGAATCATGTGTTTCTTCCTTCCTAATTTTAGTTGTTTTTGTTTTCGAAGCATTTAAAATATTTAATTGTTGAGAAAGAAAAGGATTATTTGGTTCTTGCTTTTCCCTTTCAATTTCTATGGTTTGTTGACGACTGCATGAAATTTAATTGTGCGAATGAGTTCTGTTCCTGAGTACTCTCTTACGCTCTTTCAGTTTGCGAGGCCTGTGGAAGAAGCCGGTCATTTCAACATGGTAGAGGTCATTGTTTAGATATTACTCTTGCTATTAAAAGCAGTGTTGTGCTGACATCATCACCCTTGCCAACCAGGCCAATAATATGTGAGATTAAATGGGTTGTACTTTCTTATGAGTTGTTAAGCATCCAACTAATAGCTGACAAATACAATTTGTTTGGCTTTGTTTCACGCACATGAGTTGTTTGCTTTGACGTTTGTTTCTTGTTTTCCGATGAGATTATCTCGCATACTCATTTGCAAAGTTTCTGTTCTTCATACAATCGATGATGATGATGATATTGCCTCTCTTTATGAGTTATATATTTTTGCTTATACTTCATAAGTTAAACATTCTTACAATGCTTACTCACTCATTCGCAGTATTGGTCGCCTTAGACCACGCCCATTTTTTTTTTTTGATTGGTCAATTCACAATTTTATCTCCTGCCGAAGTTTAGGGTGGTTTCTAGTCCCAGCACTTGTATTTAAATATCTACGTGCATGTATTTCTCTACATTTATATCATCATTTACATCACGGTTTATAGTTGTTATCTCCGCAAAGAATTGTTTCAAAAGGCGTTCCTCCCTGCAGACGTCTTTCAAAGAGGACAACAAAGAGGAGGGTGATGATGATGATTCTGAGTGAGTCTGTTGTTCAGTTTTGCCTTTGAACAAAATTTTCGTGCAGTTTCAGTTCAGACACGCAGATCGGATGTTTTGCTGATTTCGAAGAACATTTCGCTCGTGTGTCGTCGTGGCATTCGTCAGTTTCGTATTATTCTCTACAGGGTACTCTTGTTTGTTTCATTTGAATTTCTTGGTTGCCTCCTCATCATCGTCGTCATCATCATTGATTATTACTTTCATTTTTTAACTTGTCAATCAATTGACCTCTCAGTGGTTTGTGTTTTATTTTTTGCTTCTTATTGTTATCGTTACTATTTTTATACCGACCAATTGTAGACCTTGTGAGCTGTGAGCTGCTGTTGGATGCGTTGTTTTTACATTTATTAAACTAGGTTGTGCTTCTTTTTATTGACAACTTTGTGTGTTGTGATTGTCAGGTGTTTCTGCCCAACAACTCCACCCTTGTTTTCATGTTACCATGGCAATGCTGGCTGCTTTAAATTCCTCCTAAGATTCTGGTTGATAATTTCACTTTTTAGCACACTGCTGATCATCACTACCACCAGTGTTAAGATGATATTACGGGAACCATTGTTTTCTGGCATCATTATCGTCTCCTTCGTAAAAGGTTTGTCTATTGTGTTGATCTTTTTGTGCTAAAGTTGTACTGTTATACATACACGTCACAGTTAACACCAAGACCATTTTCGTCATTTCGTCGCTGTCATTTGTTGTGATTCATCAACGGATACTTTCAGGGTTGCATTTAATTTTGGCCACTTTTTGTTGTTATTATTACTTCTGTAGTTCTATTACTTATTCTTACTGTTTATTGATCTGCTTTTAGATTTACTCCCCCTTTTATTAATATTCATTAGATTTATGTAAATATGTCAAACAGTTGAATTGGCAAATGCTCTTTCGTCTTAACAACCAGGTGACACATCGCTATGGTAACGATTTCAGTCATACCTCGACTTGTGTCTCATATTTAACGCTTGGTTCCTGTGTTACATTATTGTTTCATTTTACAGGGTACATTTCTTCTTTTCGCTTGTCTTTTAAGGAACTACAACGACAACCATGCTATGTTAATAATAATATTATAATTTGTTATTATGACCATGATGTGTTAATAATCATTATTATAATTATTTTGATAGCCTGCACTCAAAATTCATGAAAAATGTCAGTAAAGATACTGGTGTTGTCACTGGACGTCATGTTTGTGTTGTGTTAATTAAACTTTATATTTTTTAGATTTTTTTTTCATCCAACTGGTCCAGGCTACATCCGAAATGTCGACCTTAAACTCAAAGCAGTGTCCCAGCCCTCGTGTCATCGCCATCTTCAACTAACAAACGCCGGGTCTGTTTCTGTGGCGCTCGATTCGATACGTTCGTCATCAGCATTAACAACTTCCTCCGTGTTCTGTAACCATGCCAAACTGAACTTGGTTTCCATGCCGACCTCCAGGATTCACGCCATCCGGCCAAACTTTGAAGGACTGAGTTTTTTCTTAAATCGGGTGATTTTGTGAAAGGTTGTTAAAGTAATTCTGTTGTGTGCATTTGTTATTTCTTTGCAGTACAACTATTTTGAATTGTTGTGCATTAAATATACAAGTATCTCTTAAGAGTCTTTCAAGTTTCGACTGGTGTTAATTATGGCAACTATGATGATCGAGATGAACTGTAGGTAGTAATAATACCGAAGTAATAATAAATTGGCGAAACGATTAGTTAAGCCTTCGACTGGCAACATTAATAACATTAATTAGCCGATGGCTAGTGCGCAGGGTGGAATGCCGGACGGAACGAGGCTGCTGCTGCCTCCTCCGAGTGCTTCGACTTATAGAGAATTATGTTGTGGAAACAAGCCACTTAAGTGTTTGTGAAGCAAGAAGAGATGTTATGGTAGTTGTAATTCCAACAAATGGGTTAATGTTGTTCTTCACCATAACTTCATTAGTTGCTGCTCTTGTGCTATCTTGTTAATAATAATAACTTACATAAAACTTCTAAACCACAAAAAATTATTGCTGTATAAAAGTTGTCTTTGATAAAATCCTGAAAAGCGGAGATGCGTGATGTAACAGAATCATGTATGAATTGAATAAGCCTAAATTCCTTTTAATCGCTAAAAGTTTGATGTGAAACCAGTGAGCTTGAATATTGTGCCTTCTAACATTATTAAATAACAATATTTAGCTTTTGAAGAACTCCAGGGATGGTTGAGTTGTTACAAGTGTAGGAAGTGCATTCCAGAAAGCATGAGAGGCCTGTGAGAAGCCTCTTTTGACGAGGGTTGACTAGCATGCGGTAGAAGATGAACGAAGCTGCGGAGAATGAGGTGATGGAGAATGGATGGATTAGAAGTCACGAGTTTGATATGTCATTTTGGAGATGATGCGATTATGGGTTGGCAACCAGTGCAATTGATTCAGTCAGTGGTTAAAGTAGGCCGCACCTCAACGGAACGCCGCTGCGATTCCAGGTACCTTGTTTCTGATGGGATCAGATAAATTTACCGCCCGAAAATTCATCGACATCGAACATTCAGCCCGGAATATTCTTCGCTGGAAAATTCTTCATCGGAAAATTTGTCGCACGGAAAATTCACCGTAGGAAAATTCATCGCCTTTTTTTGAGATTGTTTCGGTGTTTTCGTTTGATCAGAATTATTTTTATTATATTTGGTGTATATTTAATATTATTTTGCAGCCATTAATTAGGATATTAACTGTAATGCAAGTTCCATTGGTGATTATTTTGTTTTTATTTAATTTATATGTTTTATGGTATATGCATTACGTTTGAGATTTTAAGTGTGGTTAACTATTTTAGAAGTAGTTAAAAAAGCAGTTAATAATCAATGTTATCGTGATGAACGGAACATTATAGAATAATTGAGGAGCTTGGCATACAATTTTAGTTTTCAATTGGATCTAGTTTTAAATAAAATTTTTAAATTACTATGCAGTTTCCTTTATGACTTAAACTTGATCCGTGTTTCTCCGAAAATAAAACCTATCCTGAAAATAAGCACTAGCATGATTTTTCAAGATACTCATAATATAAGCCCTACTCCGAAAATAGTTAAGATCATAAGCAAGTATTTACGAGCGTACCATGGGTCTGAAGCAACACAATAATATGTTGAATTATAAGCTATTAATTTAATATCAGTAAAATTTTAGCAACATTTTAATATAACAAAGTACCGCTAATGAAAATTATAATTACTGTAAATATTTGTAAGTAAAATATAAGAGGGTAAGCAAATATGGTAGGCAGACAACCAGCTAGAACACTGTTGCATCGGGTTATTTTTATGAATATTCTTAAATTAGTCATATGTATAATAGATTTATTATAACCAGTAATAATTATTTCGATATTGCTTTATCTCGACAAGATGAGTGCTACTTTGAAAAAGCTTTTTTATCGAACACAAACATAAAGGAATCTGTAAATCCTATAAATAAAATAAGTTGGATATTCGAATGATACTCAAATGACGAGAAAAGTATGATGACCTCAGTTAAGAGATGGACGAGGGAAATGCTAAGAAGTGCAAGTGGGGATCAGAAACTCTGTGAAACCTAACTTGCGAGAGGTTTTAAGTTGGGTTAAGAATTCAGTACGTAAAATCACTGACAGTTGTGTTGCCAACGTGACAGGGATCATAAACAAGTGTTGCCCATTTAAGTTCTCTTGTTAAACGTGGGAGATTGAGACCAATTGTTCTGCGGTAAATAGATTTGCAAGAAATTCATGCAGGAATTCAGAGTTTGGAAATTTATAATGATGCTCCAGAAGAAGTTGATGGGAATGTATTTAAGTAATTTAAAAAAAATACTCTAACTGAAGGATTTTCTAAACATTCTTGTAAAATATTTCATAAATTTTTTAATAAATTATTAAAACCACGCTAATTGCCTCTTGCAGCTTAATAATTTGTGTAGCATGAAAAAATGTTCTGGTGGGTTGTTTACGAAAATATAAGACACCCCTGGATGTAAGCCCTTGGGCGTCTTTGGAGCAAAAATTAATTTAAGACACTGTCTTATTTTCGGAGAAACACGGTAAATTAAATAAAATAAGGTTGGTAAATTTAAGCAATATATGTAGCTAAATATGTCACGTTATAGCTAAATCCCAGGCATCCATAGCTTGACAGCAGTGAATGGAGAGTTATTCTTAGTTGAAATTTGTTTGGCAGGTCTACTTCGTAACTTCCTCGTCTTTAGGCTAAAAAGTTATTCAACATATTCATATCTCTACAGTTTTGCTATTATAAGTTATCTCAGTATTGCAAGGTAAACATCAGTTAAGGTAGGATCTGATGGAATAGGACCGTGGATCGAATAAACAAAAAGACATAATTTCATTTCTTTGGAAAATATTGGCATCGTTTCAGTCATGGGTTCTGGACATTCCGGAAAAAAAGACAAAGATAAACAAACAAACAAAGTTTCAATAACGCCAAACAAATACCTAAGTAAGTTTTAGAAGTTTTCTAACAACACTTTCTTTGGTTTTTTACAAATTTCGGTAACTATTTCTGTTACTTATTTGATTTTGATGCTATTTATTGATTTATTGGGTTGTCAATAACGCATTATTTTTGCAAAGTTTATATTTTTCAGATCAAAAACCGCAACATCAATGTGCAACAAAACTGAAAGCCCGATTTAGCTTTGATTCGAACAACTCAGATGAATTGAGTTTTGTTGCTGGCGCTATTATGTATGTCCTCAAAGAGTTAGTCGTCTGTATATTTACACTTTTAAGCTTTAAATATTCTCAGAAAACATTTTCAAAATTCACAAAAAATGTGGGGTTGTTTGCACGCAAGCGTTTAAACACATCACTTTGAAATCACGGTTGGAGGGGTGAACGTTGACGGTGGTTTGAGAGATTTTCGATGTTTAACAATGGATTTTGAACATGTCGAGCATTCGCTTTGAAAATTGGGACGTCCAGTTTGTCTCTCAAAACTCATGACAGACAAATCCTCAAATGATCTCTGATGGTTATCAAAAACTTTAAGAGAGTTTGATAAAAATTGGTTTGGAGGGTTACAACAGTTATGATATGACGATGATTATTCTTACTGACTGATTAATAACGACACAAATTAATTCTTCAATAATGTAGTTTGATATTAACAAGTTTCTCTTGAAATCAGTGATGGAGACTGGTGGTATGCGAAAGATGTGAACAATCGTGAGGGTTACATTCCAAAGAATTATTTTGTAAAAATGAACACTTTGGAGGAGTATGAGTAAGATGGTTGAACCTATAGAGCCATTTCAAATGAAAGATTGAAATGGAGATTTAAATGATTGCAGCTGGTATCACGGCAACATTGAACGGAAAGATGCTGAGAAGCTTCTTCAATGCGAGGAAGCAGGCACTTTCATGATCAGAGAATCTCAAACCATAAGTGGTTGGAGGATCCTTGTTACACATTCACAATTGATATTAAATTATAAATCTTTGTATTTGTTTACTTTGAAGGTTTTTATTCAATTTCGGTGGTCCACACGGATCGGACAATAAAACACTATCGAATCAAAAAAATGGATGATGGACGATTTTATGTCACTTCAAAGAACACCTTCGAGGATCTCAACAGATTCGTTGAATTCTGTAAAAGTAATCCGACTCATTCTTACAAAAGCTCGCAATTCACATAAATTTATATACATTTTGAAAATCCTTTCCTTATTAATACTTTAGTTTTGATTTTTCTAATAATGTGGTATTTTATTTACAATCAGTGAACCTTATGTTATGCTGCCTCTTAAAGAAAGCTTGCAAACGAATTAATCCTGGTCAAACGGATCTCTCTAGATCCATGAAAGACAAATGGGAAATTGACAGGCATTTAATTGAACTCAAAGAAAAGTTTGGTGCAGGAAATTTTGGAGAAGTATGGAAAGGTGAATCAAAATTATTGAGAATATTAGAATGTTAACATTAATATGACATGCATAATTCTTTGTCACAATTGAGTCTATTCCTATTGATAGAAACCTTGTTTGTGTTTAATGTTGAGGAGGGTAGGAGACAAGTGACCAGAGGGGCCTGTCTTGGTTTTACAACTTTTGTGCTTTTCCGTTACCAAATCGATAAAATAGGACCCGTGACTGCTCTGCCTAGAAGCCCAAAATTTCTGTCGGCGACCTTGTTTGATTTTATCCGATTTTTGAGAGCCTTATGTATCTGAATAGGATATGCAGGCACATTTTAGTCGTTCTACCATTTGCGTAGAGCCCAGGGCCAGATTTACATAAGTGGAGGTGCA